>CM069453.1:50762395-51362395 GCA_035610835.1 Ophiura sarsii | reverse complement strand
AGATCACATCACATCAATAACATAACATGTCCCGATCATAATGATAGGATTATTTAATGATATTCACCTACCTAAAGAGGCACTAAAATCATTTAGGCCGAATGGTATTGTATATACATTGCAACCATTGAACGTCCTATCAATTATCAAATTACTGCACGCAACATTCAAATAGGGAGAATCAATCAAAGCTGTCATTACTAATTCTAAGACAGTTTGATACGAATGACGTGTTACATCTGAGCACTTAAAGTAGCTCTAAAGTGGGGAAGACACGGTTACATTTGATACGGTGGTAATAGATCTTCGATGAAGTAAGAAATAGAAAGAAAAAAGCCAACAGACGACTGAGTAGCTATTTTTAGCAACACTGCCCTTAAAAAGCCGTGAAATACCGAGCAGACAATCAGCAAATGCAAATCCGCGCGCATTTTGCATACAAAATTGTTTTAACTTGTAACTTAAAGGGAGTAATGCTGCCGCTGCAAAGCATTGTTTGAAAATGGCTTTTCGACACCTATGTCTAGGTAGACTATTAAGACTGTCGAAATACTGCAAAGAACTTGCACTGTGTATATGTTTGCTGACTCTTGTATGACTTCGAATAAAGAGCGGTGATAAATGTAAAAGTACATGCTGTTGTAAATATACTATAACAAAGTTATAACGTTCAAAGGATGTTAAAAGTATATTTTCGAACGTCTGGCAAGGTAAACATTCTTAAAACGTTGTATTTAACGTCCAGATAACGTCAAACACTGACGTGCAAATGACCGAAGTCAAACTTCATCACGACGTTCATAACGTTGTCACAATCAAATTGTGTTACCTGGGTTTTAATCATCATTTTGAAGGGCTTGAATATACAAATTTGATAAATAAAGTTATCTTGTATGTAACACAAGGAAAGAGAAAACGTGCGCTTAAATGTTATCAGACGTGTGTAGACCTAATTAAATCTAACTGAGGTTAACTTGTATGGAACACCAGGAAAGAGAAAATGTACACTTATTTGTAATTAGACATGTTTATAACACTAAACAAATGTAACTAATGTCATCTTAAACACATGTGAAGGGAAACGTACACTGAGGTTATCTTGTATGGAACACTAGGAAAGAGAAAATGTACACTTAAATGTTATCAGACGTGTGTAGACCTAATTAAATCTAACTGAGATTATCTTGTATGGAACACTAGAAAAGGGAAAATGTACACTTAATGTTATCAGACGTGTGTAGACCTAATCAAATCTATGTGAGGTTATCTTGTATGGAACACCAGGAAAGATAAAATGTACACCTAAATGTTATCAGACGTGTGTAGACCTAATTAAATCTAAGTGAGGTTATCTTGTATGGAACACTAGGAAAGATAAAATGTACACTTATGTTATCAGACGTGTGTAGACCTAATTAAATCTAAGGGAGGTTATCTTGTATGGAACACTAGGAAAGAGAAAATTTATACTTAAATGTTATCACACGTGTGTAGACCTAATTAAATCTAAGTGAGGTTATCTTGTAAGGAACACTAGCAAAGAGAAAATGTACACTTAAATGTTATCAGACGTGTGTAGACCTAATTAAATCTAACTGGGGTTATCTTGTATGGAACACCAGGAAAGAGAAAATGTACATTTAAATGTTATCAGACGTGTGTACACCTAATTACATCTAACTGAGGTTATCTTGTATGGAACACCAGGAAAGAGAAAACGTGCACTTAAATGTTATCAGACGTATGTAGACCTAATTAAATCTAACTGAGGTTATCTTGTATGGAACACCAGGAAAGAGAAAATGTACACTTACATGTTATCAGACGTGTGTAGACCTAATTAAATCTAACTGAGGTTATCTTGTATGGAACACCATGAAAGAGAAAACGTGCACTTAAATGTTATCAGACGTGTGTAGACCTAATAACATCTAAGTGAAGTTATCTTGTATGGAACACTAGAAAAGAGAAAACGTACACTTAAAGGTTATCAGACTTGTGTAGACCTAATTAAATATAACTGAGTTTATCTTTTATGGAACACCAGGAAAGAGAAAACGTGCACTTATGTTATCAGACGTATGTAGACCTAATTAAATCTAACTGAGGTTATCTTGTATGGAACACCAGGAAATAGAAAACGTGCATTTAAATGTTATCAAACGTATGTAGACCTAATTAAATCTTACTGAGGTTATCTTGTATGGAACACCAGGAAAGAGAAAACGTGCACTTAAATGTTATCAGACGTGTGTAGACCTAATTAAATATAACTGAGTTTATCTTTCATGGAACACCAGGAAAGAGAAAACGTGCACTTATGTTATCAGACGTATGTAGGCCTAATTAAATCTAACTGAGGTTATCTTGTATGGAACACCAGGAAAGAGAAAACGTGCACTTAAATGTTATCAAACGTATGTAGACCTAATTAAATCTTACTGAGGTTATCTTGTATGGAACACCAGGAAAGAGAAAACGTGCACTTAAATGTTATCAGACGTGTGTAGACCTAATTAAATCTAACTGAGTTTATCTTGTATGGAACACCAGGAAAGAGAAAACTTGCATTTAAATGTTATCAGACCTTATTAAATATAACTGAGGTTATCTTGTATGGAACACCAGGAAAGAGAAAACGTGCACTTAAATGTTATCATATGTGTGTAGACCTAATTAAATCAAACTGAGGTTATCTTGTATGGAACACAAGGAATGAGAAAACGTGCGCTTAAATGTTATCAGACGTGTGTAGACCTAATTAAATATAACTGAGGTTATCTTGTATGGAACACCAGGAAAGAGTAAATGTACACTTATGTGTGATTAGACGTGTATATAACACTAAACAAATGTAACTAATGTTATCTTTTACGGAACACATGGGAATGGAAAACGTACACTTAAATGTTATCAGACATCTCACGTTTAGCACTTTATGATACCAGTACGATGCAGGTTAACACTTTCCACCCGGCAGGCGTCTGTCACAGAATGTTTCAAAAATGTCAAAATTATTTCATTTCATTACAATATTTGGAATCACCATGAGAAATGCATTAAAAGAAGTACAAACATTTCTTATTCTAGAGATAGACTTTGAAAGTTGGGAAAGGTTTCTGAAAACCTGCTTTGGAAATGTTAGAACTAATAGCCGCGTGAAAAGTGTTAAATATATGCATTGAATTTGTGGTTAGATTGGGTGTTAAATATTTATATACAATACGCTTTTGTTTATTCTAACAGTTCTCAAGGGTGACCAATGCAACACGTATCTCATCGAAACAAAACTAAAATCATAATATATTGCGTGTTGAAATAGTTTTGATTAATTCTTAACAACCTTTCAACATTTCTATGTAAGTCAATACCGCAATTATGATGGAAACTAAAGCAATTTGTTAAAAAAGGACGTGTAGCACCAGAATCTGTGTAGTAGTTTGTTTTATATTTTCAAACGTGCATGTATGATTGAGCACAGGGAGCGTCAAGTGTGATAATGAATTCTGGATTGCGTATAATATCTAGGATAAACAGGAATCTGTTATCGGAACACCGTAAAGAAAAGAACTTACACCAGTACAAATGTCTTGCGGAAAACGGCTTCTCTCCAATTTTAAAATATTGTTCACATTAAGGGCCTATCTAAGGCAATGTAGACCTTGGCGTATCGTAAGTGTGTAGTCGGAAGCATAACTCGAAGGCTATCTGGTGTAGCAAAATACTGCCATTATGGTGGATATTAAAGCAACTTGTATAAAAAGGACGTGTAGCACCACATTGGTATGAGTTCTATAATAAGAACATTTCCTTCAAGGCATAGCTGTGTCTTTTAAGGTCAGTTTTACGCGTAAATGGAACAAGACTCAGTTATATGAAGACATAATTAGTTCTGACTGATAAGTGATTTTGAATTAGTTATAGGGCATAACTGGACATAGCACATCCTTCACAAAGAGGATAACCGAACTGGAAACCTGATTAAACTAAATGAAACGAAACACCGGTTACCATATACCATGATTGGTGTTGTGCTTGTGAAGGCCTTAAACATTTCCATATACGAGCAGGAAAAATACAATCATTATCCCTTTTTCATTTTGCCATTGTAGAATTTATTCAGTATGACCCACTAAACATCCGATGTGCGGTTGCGCGTGAAAATGGCATTGTGTCTTGAATCTTTCTTATTAACCTTGTTCAGTATTGACTAAAATACAATTTTAGGTTTGACATTGAGAGATATTGTGCTCACCGAAGGCGAGCAGCAAAGCCATTAGTAAAAGTGTCAAATTCACTATTTCTCCTCGCGCAAGAGAAACATGAAGTAAAAATGATTTATTGAATGATGAAGATTAACAATGAGGTTTTCTGCGAGAAGTGGACACAATTGAGCATGAATCTGATGAAGTGCTCCGTTGAGCATGAAACGTTACGTGTAAATGTAATTATACGCTTATTATACTTTCCACCAGAATAGCGTCTTCCTATTTTTAATTCGTGATTCATAAAATCCTCTGCAATTCAATAGTATACACTGATAAGTTGTAGGAGACCAAGTTCAATTCCGTTGCGCGTGTTAACAAGTTCAATGCATATACGTGTCTGTCAAGGTCCTTTTGTAATTTACAATAGACATAATTAGCTAGGACTGATTAGTGATCTTAAATTAGTTCTAGAGCAAAATTGGACAGAGCACGTCCTTCACAAAGAGGATAATCGAACTGGAATTAATCCTGATTAAACAAACACAAAACGAAGAACTGGAAACCAGATACTTATATTACTGTGCTTGTAAAGGCTTTGAAACCTAATAATGTGTTATGGTTATCAATGCTAGAGTATTGATATTTGTATTCAATACTGTAATTACTTTTCCTAAGGCCAAATACAATTACTATCCCTTTTCATTTTCTATTGTGGAAATGAGAATTCGACACACAAAACATCCGGTGTTCGGTTGCGCGTGAAAATGGCATCGTATCTCGAATCCTTTTTATTATCTTTGTTTAGTATTGACTACAAATATAGTTCTAGGTTTGACATTGACGGATATTGTGCTTACGGGATTGTGCTGAAGGCGAGCAGCAAAGCCATCAGTAAAAGTGTCACATTTAGTGACCATTTTCCACGTGCAAGAAAGGAATCCGGCAAAAACGATACTATTGAATGTCAGAGATGCACAATATGGTATTCCGTGAGACATGGACGAACAACATTAAGATATTCACAGGGGATAATCTTATCATTGTGTTGTTATGTACCACAACAAGTGTTTAGTTACTTAGAAGGCCTATAGGTAATTTTATAATGTTTGTGACTGAACGGAAACACGGCACTCGATATCATAGTATTCAATGGTTCAACTTTTAAAAAAACACCTTTTTAGCTCTTTGAATAGTTTCCGACGAAAATCTTTGAGAAAGTTGAGTAACTTTTGGGATCTGCCAAAATATAAATTGTACTTTGTTTTAATTTCGAACACATAGTTCAGTTACTATTCAGTCAATCTTCACGCGTTATATATCATATTATAGAGAAGACATGTCTTCACAATTATAGTTTAATATTTACCAGCATATATGACTTGGTTAATTTACATTTTTGAGCACTGTGTATTTAACCTGTATTTCTAATTTATTCAACGTGTCTTTCATTTATTGTATGTTTTGCCACAAATAATATCTTGAAGAAGGGAATCCAAAACACATAAACTGACTTAAAGTGAAGTAAACGCTATCTAAATATCAATAACTAATGATATGTACCGCCAAAGGGATGTAACATTGCTTAAAAACTACAGGTGACTACTGAAAGAAAGTTAATGAAAGGCTCGTTTCTTACATTTCGATGAAAAGCATGGTCAAAATACATTGAGTCCTAAGAACCGGTCTGAGAATATTTGGAAAGTTCGTTAACATCTCTAAAACATAATAAAATCCTGTTAGTCATGTCAGCGATGGGTAGACGATCTTCATTTCAAGTCACGGTACCACGATTTCGTGAGCTCTTAAACATGTTAAACATGTTAAAAGTAAAATGCATACGAGTGTGTTTTACGGCTAACACGCACTAAACGTGACATTTCCTTTTTGTAGGTCTGAAATGACCCTGGTGACGCTAGTTTACCCAAGTGCTCAAAATCTGGGAAATAGTACATAGGCTTATGTTCCATTTTTCGTCCCTTCGGGCATTTTATAAACAATCTCCACAAATTTCATATTTTGATCAAAATTTTGTGTAGATTTCAAAAATTCCGGGTGGGAATTTTTTAAGTGGTGTCTTGGGCGCTTTTTGGGCTACTTTTGGAGGCCATCTTGTTTTGACTTTTAGATGGTATTGAAATTGATAAAATGGGAGTACTTGGCATGTAAAACATTTGCACACCACCTCTTATGGTATAATTAGGAATATGTGATAGGTAAATCTCTAAAAATAATAATAACAGTCATTTTGGGGGATTTTTGGGCTACTTTTGGGTACTTTTTGGGTGATTTTGGGTGCTTTTTGGGCTCATTTCGTCATAAGTGTGAATTAGGACGTTTTAGTGGTAATTGGTCATTTATTTTGATGGATTTGTATATATTTTTCTTGCCACCACATATCTGACGATGGGCTATGTCAATTGGAACTGCGTTATCTGCTATTAGGCCATTCGTGGGGGATATAATGCTCTAATTTTTCAGACACGTCCTAAATCAGTGCTTATTATTTCACCTTAAATACCAGGACACTATACATCCTTGCATGTTTTTTCTCTTCTATACAAGGCATGTTCCATAAAGCGTGTACAGTAACGGGTCTTCAGACTGTCCCAAAATGAACCCATCATTTCCCAAGTTCATTAATGAAGCAATCCCTTCGACAGGGCACTCCCGTGGCTGGTAAGACCACATTTTCCATATCCGGCCGGACGCATTAATGTTTCTCATCATGAAACCAAATGAGATTAGGTCCATGGTTTTTTCATCATCTTTTACATAATACCATTTCATTAGAATTTTAGATCATATAATTATCGGATATATCAGACTGAAAATACACACCATTGTGTATAGACAAAGTGCAAAGAATTGTGTGTTTAACGTGTTAATCTCTTGTCAACTACTATAATATGTTATTCTTTTCTATGTTAAACTGTTATTATAGTGCTGCTTGTTCAAATCACTGAGTAATAATTCTCATCTTGACGAGTACATGATGTGCATCACACATGAGTAATCCAAAGCTTTGTTTCTACAGTGGGCCAGGCTCATTTTTAGGGACATTTAAATGTGTAAAGAAGTGGTCTTGGATAATTAATACTGGCTTATACTTCTTTTTCACATTAGGTGGAGTTTCTTTTCAAAATTGGTAAACATTAAAAGTCCCTTACTTTTTAACTTTTGATTTAGATGATAATTTCATGCTTTAGGCAAATAGAACATTGTCTGTCTGCAAGTGGTGGTCCGGTCGCCCGAGACCACCAAAATTAGCACCGGGCAACCAACATTTACTTTTGCAGTTGCCCGGCGGGCAATCAAAAATCTTACTAGAAGTTAACACATGAATTTAAATATTTTACAGAACTGTGAATGAAACAAAATCATCTAAATAATAATTATATAATCCAAGTTTCATACGGAAATATCAATCTATCATTGTACTTCCATGATCTTATTTGGGCCTTATTAGTATGTATCCTAATTATACCGTACGCGTGGTACAGTAGCTGTAGTCTGTATAGGAGGATTGAAGGCTGATTCAGCAGCAACAACAACAGCACAGCAACACTAACTAACCCTACTTACGTGTAGGCCTACCTTAAAAATTCCAATATATAACCCAACTTGAATTGTCAACTCAACATTTACACTTATATCATGTGATACAAATATCTTTATCTCTTTATTAAGTACATGTACATTCAAGTTCAAGTTTTTTGTGGCCGAAATACTCAATCTCAATATGTTTATAGTAATAGCTCCAACAACGGAGAAACTTCTGAAACTGAAAGAATAAAAGTTTAAAAATAACAAGATGATGATGGTGTGAGTGACTGTGATGTGATTACTAGTTATTAGCAACATATTCATGTTTTAAATTACTGTCACAAGTGTGTTCAGTATCACAACTGTGACGTCTAGCGCGGCGCATAATCGCATTGGGTGTAGATTACTAAGTTAAAGGGGCATTGAGAGATGTATCGATATACTAAATGAGCAAATAATGTAAAGATAATCATCAGCATAGCCCAAATCCAAAATGTCATACAATTCCGACATCGCCTTCATGTCAAAATAAGCAAATAACGGCACTTCCGGGTTGACATTTGCCGCGAAAGTCTGTGAGTAAAACGATGCATAACTTCCGAATTCAGCACCTGAGTTTCGATATGATCATATCGAAACTAAGGAAATCATGAAATGTTATATGATAAACGGCGAATGTTCGTAAACTGTTTCAGATGGTAGTTAGTAGGCCTATATGCCTAAGTATTACTTTGATGCAAAAAACCTGATTTCCAGGATAATTGAGGGCGCACTCCCATACGTATATCTCAATGCCCCTTTAAACAAAATAAACACATCAAATACGGGCAACCAAAAATTCTGCCGGGCAACCATAATTTCCTGCTAGGTTGCCCGGCGGGCAACCAGATTTTCCCCCTTAATTCGGACACTGTCATTCACAAAGTTCTACCTCCTTAACATCGCATATGAATGTCATCCCCATGACATTTGTCATGATTATCTAAATCATGGCTATCTATGAATGTCTTTGAAAAGAATTATCCAAACAAATGTTGATACAATCTTTTTCATTAGCCAAAACCGATAAGAGCTTTAATATTTACGCTGTTACGTCCAATCTAAAACTTCGACAATGGTGCTCAGCAAACTGAATCTAGACATGCAACGGGAAGGGTGGCGAGTTCAAAACACATGGCCATACTGGAATACTGCTAATCGGTCAAATTCGTTGTTACAATCCAGGTGAGCTAGAAAGATGAATGGGGTGTCATTTTCCACTAATTCTGATATTACAAATCCAATAGAGGAGTCATTGTGATGTTTAGGGTGACTCTGACCTCTTAATCTAAGATGGGCACTGGCTGCCATCTTGAAATACCTAAAATATACCGTCCTTGAAACCAATCTGCCGAGCACCTTATCACTCCTACTGGAGTAGACACCTGTTTGTATGGTAGCCTATACTTATTTTGTTTGGTTCACCGCTTGAGTACGGATTTAAAACCGAAATCATTCAAATGGGACACCAATAGACACCGTTGAATCACAGATGACTGAACTGTCTGACTAAATATATTCATGACATAAGATCATTTCAATCCATGTGATAATTTAAAGACCATGAGTGATCATTCAATGACCACAAGTGATCCCTTGTGGTCCTTTAAATGATCCCCCTTGTGGTCCTTATTATGATCACCCTTGTGGTCCTTATTATGATCGCCCTTGTGGTTCTTATTATGATCACTCGTGGTCATTGGGACCACAAGGGATTAATTAAGGACCACAGGAGATCAGTTAAGGATCAACGAGGATCATTTAAAGGTCAAAAGGGGATAATTTAAGGACCACAGGGAATCATTTAAGGACCACGGGGGTCATTTAAGGACCACAAGGGATAATTTAAGGACCACAGGGGATATTTTAAGGACCACATGGGATAATTTAAGGACCACGGGGGATCATGTAAGGACAACAAGAGATCATTTAATGACAACAAGGGATCATTTAATGACCACATGGGATCATTAAATGACCCCATGGGATCATTTAATGACCCCTTGGGATCATTTAATGACTATATGGGATCATTTAAGGACCACAGGGGATCTTTTAAGGACCACAGGGGATCATTTGATGACCACAGGGGATCATTTAAGGACCACAAGTGAACATTTAATGATAATTTAATGACCACATGGGATATTTAATGACCACAGGGGATCATTTAAAGACCACACGGGATCATTTAATGACCACAAGGGATCATTTAAGGACAACAGGGGATAATTTAAGGACCCCAGGGGATAATGTAAGGACAACAAGAGATCATTTAAGGACCACGGGGGGTCATGTAAGGACCACAGGGGATCTTTTAAGGACCACAGGGGATAATTTAAGGACCACGGGGGATCATTTAAGGACAACAAGAGATCATTTAATGACAACAAGGGATCATTTAATGAACACATGGGATCATTTAATGACCCCATGGGATCATTTAATGACCCCATGGGATCATTTAATGACCCCATGGGATCATTTAATGACCCCTTGTGATCTTTTAAGGACCACAGGGGATCATTTATTGACCACAGGGGATCATTTAAGGATCACAGGGGATCATTTAAGGACCACAAGTGAACATTTAATGATAATTTAATGACCACATGGGATATTAAATGACCACATGGGATCATTTTAAGACCACGCGGGATCATTTAATGACCACAAGGGATCATTTAAGGACAACAGGGGATAATTTAAGGACCCCAGGGGATAATGTAAGGACCACAGGGGATCATTTAAGGACCACGGGGGATCATGTAAAGACCACAGGGGATCTTTTAAGGACCACAGGGGATAATTTAAGGACCACGGGGGATAATTTAAGGACCACGGGGGATCCTTTAAGGACAACAAGAGATCATTTAATGACAACAAGGGATCATTTAATGACCACATGGGATCATTTAATGACCCCATGGGATCATTTAATGACCCCTTGGGATCATTTAATGACTATATGGGATCATCTAAGGACCACAGAGGATCTTTTAAGGACAACAGGGGATCATTTATTGACCACAGGGGATCATTTAAGGATCACAGGGGATCATTTAAGGACCACAAGTGAACATTTAATGATAATTTAATGACCACATGGGATATTTAATGACCACATGGGATCATTTAAAGACCACACGGGATCATTTAAGGACCACAAGGGATCATTTAAGGACAACAGGGGATAATTTAAGGACCCCAGTGGATAATGTAAGGACCACAGGAGATCATTTAAGGACCACGGGGGTCATGTAAGGACCACAGCGGATCTTTTAAGGACCACAGGGGATCTTTTAAGGACCACAGGGGATAATTTAAGGACCACGGGGGATCATTTAAGGACAACAAGAGATCATTTAATGACAACAAGGGATCATTTAATGACCAGATGGGATCATTTAATGACCCCATGGGATCATTTAATGACCCCTTGGGATCATTTAATGACTATATGGGATCATTTAATGACCACAGGGGATCTTTTAAGGACCACAGGGGATCATTATAATTGAACATTTAATGATAATTTAATGACCACATGGGATATTTAATGACCACAGGGGATCATTTAAAGACCACACGGGATCATTTAATGACCACAAGGGATCATTTAAGGACAACAGGGGATAATTTAAGGACCCAGGGGATAATGTAAAAATCAATAGAAAAAAATGATTAGCACAATTTATAGAAAATGAGTCTCTTTTCAAAAGGCACATTTTCACAACACTATGCGGGAAAAGACACCAATTGTTAACAAGCACATACATGTAAGCCGTATCGATCCTGTGTTGATTGCTGCGTATTTCCCCTCAATGCGCGGGCTAATTCAAATTCAAAGTGTCATGCATGGGTGAAGGATGTGAATGTAAATGGATTTTTATTGAAAAGAGAACATGGAATGATTAATCAATTTTTTTTAGTCGTACAAGATCTTCATTTTTATCATATCGGTACAATAAATTTGAACAATTTGAGTTGACAGAGTCAACAGCATTTTATGTTACATCGATCGAAAAAAAGAGAAATTGATGATATAATTACTGACTGATGTGTAAATGTGTGTTATTTAAAATGCTTCATTAATATCTACAGCTAACCCAACCCAAACCAAACCAAACCAAGGTGTATCCCTAAAGCTTGGTAAAATTCCAATGGTAATCATCATGTTCGTTTTTAAGCAATTTTTAACATGTTTTTTAAAGGAAATTTACACAGCGGTCTATGGATAATATTAATTCTTTTAAACACATTTTGCCCGTCTGGCCCGAAATGTGCATGCCATATTTGTGTATAAAAATGTTGCGCAACAATACACCCTTTCCATTTGACCATTTCCAAAATAAAAAAATGGAGATTACAGTTCTCACAATTTAACGAAACGTGTCACTGAAAAATTCGGAGAGCAATCTTCCTGTGAGATTTGGCATTAATGTGCACTACGCGCGTACAATACATCATTGCGTGTAAATGCTGCATCATAAGATAGGCGGTATGAGATCGCTATGTGATTTTAATCCAAATAAAAACAAATATAACTCATTTTATCTTTAAAGGGGGTGGGGTCTTTGATCCCTGAACCAATATCTAGAACCCCGAGTTATATGTATAGATTAATGCCTTGTACATCTCACTTTACATGTATATTATATCAACAAAAAATGATTAACAGGTGCAATATAGGCCCATTTAGGGATCACGTCAAAACTCGACCTCCCGTTGACCGCCGGTTACGGCCGGTTCCGCCCGGTTCTCACAAAACGTGTCGTCTGTTATGATATACACACATAATGAGGTCAAATAGTTACACTCTGGTGAACATGACCGGTTGAAAGTGCCTCGTCACACGCGTGAGCAATAAAAGTCTCAGTTGACAACCAGTACAATGCAGATATTGATTTTCGCTGGGGTTGGCTTTTTCAATCTGTTTATAGCTCAATTAACTTTTCAAAATCAATACCGAAAGTCTATGAATGGTTATTTTTATAGAACGATTATAGAGAGAGCTATTATGAACGCAAAGTAACAGATTGATAGTGTAAATTGGTCCGGTTACAGCATTAAGTCAACCGGCGGTTGTTCAGTGTTGCATGCGTGAATATTCATATACCAGTAAAACATTTGACCTGAAAGAACCGGGCGGAACCGTACGCAACCGGCGGTCAACGGGCGGTCGAGTTTTGACGTCTCCCCTTAGTAACATTAGTCACATTTTTTTCTCAGTTTGTAAGGGGTGCCTTTCTTGGGTCTTCTGAACCCTTTAATCACCCCTTAGCAGCCCTGGTTGCGTATCATTATGTATATTAGATACTGTCTCCTTGTTGTTTTATATAATTTGAGCAATTTGTTTTTAGCTTTTTCTCATTTTTGAGGACATTTTGAATAAGTTTTTTATTTTTTTATTTTTTTTTTAAGAAAAAGGGTAATTTTTCAAAATCCTCTTGAACTCGTTTCTTAATTTCCTTGCATTCACCTCATTATCAATAGGATTGGGAAAAGTAATCTATATCATACTTGAAATTTTTTTTAACCAGGAATATATTTGATTGTGATGTACCCATTTCTTTCCACTTTTTATGAAACAGACCTTGTTCAGAAGAGACGCCTGTTTTACTGGTATTTAGGTGAAATACGCATTTAGGGTTGAAAATCAGAGTATTATATTTAAGTTACCCTCCCTCCCCCGGTGATGGCCTAATACTAATAACAGATAACACAGTTCCAATTGACATATCCCATCGTAAGATATGCGGTGGCAAGAAAATAAATACAAATACATCAAAAATAAATTACCATTTACCTTTAAAACGTCTAAATTCATGCGTATGGCAAAATGAGCCCAAAATGCACCTAAAAAGCACCCAAAGTAGCCCAAAAAGCACTCAAAAATGCCATAGTATGACTGTTAATTTTTATTTTTGAGATTTACTTATCACATATTTCTAATTATATCATAAGAGGTGGTGTGCAAATGTTTTACATGCCAAGTACTCCCATTCTATCAATTTCAATACCATCAAAATTCAAAACAAGATGGCCGCCAAAAGTAGCCCAAAAAGCGCCCAAGACACCACTTAAAAAATTCCCACCCGGAATTTTTGAAATCTACACAAAATTTTGATCAAAATATGAAATTTGTGGAGATTGTTTATAAAATGCCCGAATGTTTACATAAGCCTATGTACTAAAAGTAGAAACTGCGTTGGTTCTATACTTTCGTGTCATTTCTATTTTAAATGGGAAACAAACATTATTATTGATTGTTATTAAGTATTGATGCCTAAATTCTTAACATCCTTGTAGGAGAAATACGCCATTCTAATCATATTATTAGGAAGCATTTGTGAATTTGTGTATTGTTGTATATTTTCTCAAAAAGGACGATTTGTAGACGCGCTTGAGCACTTTATACGTTCCATATCCACTAATAGCATTCAACATTTAAATATTGAGTAACGATATTGTCAGCGAACACGAAGATACTGAATGACTTACTATAGCCTAAGCCTCAAAGCATTGACGGCTTTGACGCCATTTTTAACTCCAAATTAATAAAAGCCCATTCAGTGCTGTCGAAATTATTTCAATTTTTAAGAGTTCGGGTTGAAGACACAAATGAGCTAGAATCGAATTGGAAGGTTGAGACTTTTACACATATTGTTAAAGTCTTAACACTTTCCACGCGGCTATTATTTTTACCATTTTATACAAAACACATTTTTCAGAAACTTTTTCCAATTTTCAAGGTCTATCTCAAGGATGCTAAACCGACACTAAGCATGTGTGTACTTGTGTTAATGCATTTCTCATGGCGATTCCAAATATGGTAATGAAATTCAATAATTTTGACATTTTTGAAATATTTTGTGAAATATTGGAATGTCGTCTGCAGACGCCTACCGCTTGAAAAGTGTTAACATAGAATTACTCCGAGAAACGAATCAACATTAGGATTAAAATACCCGACTGTTTCATTGGAATGAGGGTGCTTTTCTTTACCTAATGACTCCGTGTGCCTTTAAGACCTTATATATAATGTAGGAAAGATCATATTTATGCGAATAGCTAATAGTTGAATACATTGGAAGGGTACTGGAGATCAACTTTAAAATGACCTTGACAAAGCTTATACGTAGACCGAATTATATACTATCTTAACAACAGATTTTACTGTACAACTAAAATAGGATATATGCATTTGAAAACCAACAACATTTCAAATTTATTATCGAATTATTTGTCGTCCACAGGGACACTGGGAGACACTTACGCGTTGCAATACATTTATCGTCTCTTCACTGCAGGCTTTAAAACTCCTTACTTTCACACTGTTATAAATGTGCATGAAAGATATAGCCATAAGCAAGACAGAATGAAACATGAAGAATAATAGAATGTGTAATACCGAGACGTGAGTTGATTCAACAGTGATGGCTCGATGTCTTCAGGCTTCCTGTCTAACATTCCGTTCTATTTGTCAAATTCACCAGATTTTTATTGCTAGGTCATGTAGGTTAAGCCTCGTAATCGACAGTATAAGCTCCACAATTTTTGCTGTTCGAGCACAAAGTATAACACGTAATTATACTATTATAAGCAAAACAAAACATCTAAGTCAAGTGTGTTATGGATGGGGAACCAGCTTTCCAACCAATAGGTACTTGTAACAATTCGGAGGCCATAGATTGGGTTATAGGTCGATAAGACTAGATATCTTGTCCGAGGGATACTTAATAGAAATCCAGTCCAAAAGGTCAAATGCTAGTTCCCAAGTCTGACCTCTACAATAAATGTAAAGGTCGCATATATATTTGTCAGCTACACACGTTTTCTATAAATTTTATATTTGTGAACCTTTGAATGTGCATTAGACCGGATCCATGTTGACTAGATTAACACTTTCTACGCGGCTATTGGTTTTAACATATACACAACTTTTTTTCGGAAACCTTTCTGAACTTGAAGGTTTATCTAAAGGATTACTGAACCAATATTAGGCATGTTTGTACTTATTTTAATGCATATCTCATAGTGATTCAAAATATGGTAATGCAATTCAATAATTGTGGAAAGTGTCCTCAGACAAGATTCCCTATTCATTTGAAATAGGCAATTGTTAAAGTGTATGTTTACAGGGAGGATTACATTATTATCATTTTACATCTGGGTTCAAGACATTCAACTATGTTTCAGTGTCGCTCTACGAGTACTTTATAGTCAACCGCACGTTCAGGTTTATGTGATATAGTTGTTTCCGTGAACCACTGTATATATAAACAAATTACTTTTATACCTTTGGACAACAACGTACAATCACTTTAACGAAAAAGCTTTATTGACCTTAACCTAAACCATAGACAGATATAATATGTACGCCGAAAATAGTACTATAGTGTATTATAGCTATTCGAACTACTAATATCTAATATGTTTCTTCATCAACATAACGACGGGAACCCGTGAGCAGGATTATATACCTTATGAATAATAAGTCTCTACATGTAACACCCGATAAAGCCGTAAATAAAATAAAACGCTGATCTATAATGGAATTGTATATTTTCGCGTTACAATACATTATTATCTCCTCAGGGTACAAGTCAACCACGGAGACATGCTGAAAATGACTTATTCCCGAGAACCATAACATATTAGTTTGAATACCTTTTGACAACAATGTACAATCACTAAAAGAACACAAGTTCCATTAGCCCTGCGCTAATCCAAAAACAGATCTAATATATACGATGAAAATAGTACTGGATATATTTTCGCGTTACGATACATGTATTATCTCCTCAGGCTTTTAAACGTTTTCACACTGTTATAAATTTGCATGAAAGACATAGCCACAAGCTAGACAGAGTGAGACTTAAGGAATATATAGAATGTGTATTACCGGGACGTGGGTTGATTCAACAGTGATGGCTCGATGTCTTCAGGCTTCCTGTCTAATATTGCGTTCAATTTGTCAAATTCAACAGATTTGTATTGCTAGGTTAAGCCCCGTAATCGACAATATTAGCTCCTAAAGTTGTACGTATTGGATGTTTAACTGCCTTATGAGTATGGGGGAGTTGCATGATTTGATTTGTTTGCTGTTTGCGTAAAAGTATAAAACGTAATCATAAGTAAAACAAATCAACTAAGTGCATTATGGATGGGGGAAAGCTTTACGAACAATTGCTGTGACCTGTAACGATTAAGAGACGATAGATTGGTTTATAGATCAAAATGACTAGATATCTTGTCCGAGGAAGTATAAATTGTCACAGATCTCCAGTATCGCTCGATACTGGAACACAATTTGGTGTTCCAGTATCGCCCGATACTGGAACAGTAAAATATTATGTTCCAGCATTGAACGATCCTGGTATACCAGTATCTGGGACCTAATGTACACTTTTCCCGATTTTAGTTTTAAAAAAGAGCCCAATGGGGGCTGAAAGTCAACATATGTCGCAAGTCATCAAGACAGTATACTGCCTTTAGGCTATCTTCTAGGTCCCCCGGCATGCGGTCAATATGCGTTGGATCCGCCCATTCTTGACCCTTGGGTGGAACTAAGAGCTCGATTGAAAGTCCTTGTGTTAAGAAATTCAATGTTTGAACTTAAAAACTAGTGCTATATCAGATTTTGTTAAATCTGTAAAGTTCAAATTTCGAGAGCAGATTTTGTTGTTTTAAAAATTAGCCCAATGTGGGCTTGCCGATTCGATCCCGGGTCTTCCAGCATGGATGACCGTGTCTTAGTTCACTCGGCCATGGGTCACTCGCCCGCAATTACAAATTCCGGGGGCTTGGTGCGCATTTATCAAGCCCCCGGCAAGAAAGACTGAAGCAACACAAGCTGCCAGCATAGTTTTCAAATGGGATTTCATGGTGTTCAGGGCTGTAAGGGATAATATGATTCCTCTTCGGATTTCCTTCACTTGTAAGGTGATATCAGTCTTCGATTTGTGTAAAAGTCACGTGCGATAAATCCAGTTGACTTGTGCTACTCTACCCGACCGGACACTGGATATCATAACTCGTCTTTTGTCTGCTGTTTTATCAGTTTGTCATTACGCCGCGCGACGTAATGCGTTATTACCCGTTAGTTTTTCAAAATATGAAACCTAAATATAGCTAGACGATGACAGTAATCCGCTCTCAGGACTGGCTAAGCGTCCTAGACTATCTTGCAAAATATGACGGGAATTCAGTAGTGTATCATATGTTTGCGTCTTTTTTCGGCGTAAGATGATTTAAATCTCAGATTTGTATAAATGGGATGCATTTGTGCTATTAACCGTGACATTTTTACAATTTTAGCCTCATAGGCCGTAAAAATACAATACAAATGTAAAATACAATACAAATGCTGGCATTCATCAACAGGAAAACCGAAATATACTTCCAAGCGGCAGTACTTTTCTTTCTCCTCATCATGCTTTAACAATTACTTTCTTTTGCGCTGTTACAACATGAGAGAAATAGCCACAAGCTAACAGGATGAGATCGAAAGAATAAATAGAGTATGTAATACCGAATCGTGTATGTTTCTCAACCGTGAGGCCTCAGTTTTTTCAGGCATCCTGTCTAACATTCTGTCAGGTTAATAGAGATTATTATTGATGGGTTAAGCCACCGGTCTTGGACATTATGTGCAGAATTATTCTTTTCTGATATTTAACCCTAACCCCACTGAATCTCACTGAATCTCACTGCCAGAAACTATCTCCAGGCACGTGCTGCTGCATTGCCTCGATGACGTCACCTACCGCAGGCATATGTGGCCACGGAGTTTGTGGCCGCATAGCCGCTAGGGAGTTAGCTCAGTTGGTAGAGGGACAGACTTGGGTGCGGATGGTCCCGCGATCGAATCCCGGGGGGTGCTGGGTGATTTTTCGGGTAAAAAAAATAGCACTTTTTCCGCCCTCCCCCCGATACGCACAAAAAACTAGCTTTACTGGTTAGGGTTAAATGAGGTTTATTTTGTTAATAGCTGAATAGGACATCTTAAACAACAATTTACACCCCTACACCCTATCAATCAATGTTGGGACACTTTGAAAAACTGCTGAAGACATTAACATTCTTCAACATTGCACGGGGTGTTAGTTTTCTGCTGTTAACAAGTAACCATTCCAAGACTTTTTTCCAGGACTGTAGGTTCCGAAAAAAGATCTGAGCTTTGGGGAACTGATATTATAAGTGGTATATGTTGGTGCCCAGAGATAAATGCCACTCTGAAAACTCCCCTGTTCAAACTGTTTCAATCCGACGACTCAAACACGTACATCAAAACAGAGTGTTGGTAGTCACAATGGCTTATAGGCCTACCTACAAAAGAGAGGAACTGCTACTACAATACTGAATAACCCGATGCAGACGATGTCAGGGTGATTGACACCAAACCATCAATTACATTCATTGGCGGGAATCCAGCAGTTCATCAAAATGTTTGCTCGAATAATTGGATTCCTCTTCGTTCTTGTTTGTTGGGTAAGGTGATATCAGTCTTAGATTTGTATAAAAGTCACGTGTGATAAATCCAATTGACTTGTACTATACTCTACGCCGACCAGACAATGATATGCCTCGTCTGCGCCGTTATCCTCTGTGTCAATATTTACATGGTTAGTGTTTCGAAACAACAATACCTATAAATTACCTAGACGAAGATGTTAATCCGCTTTCAGGACTGACTCGGCATCCCAGACAAATCAGCAAACAAGAGTGACGGTTGAAACGTGACTGTGACTGCAAATCGGATAATACATGTATCTAACAACGCTGCGAACGGATTACCTTAAGGTTTATCCACAACTGGCACACAACGCATATAGCTATGATATCACTGGTTGAAAAATAAATAAATCTGACGAGCGTAATTGTCTCTGTACTACGATAACATTTGAAATATATATTATTATGCCAATTTTATTATCAAGATACAAAAAACACGTGCAAAGGTGTACAATAAATCCAAACCTAATACAGGGTGTGTCAAAAAAGTGTCCCATGTGAAATATAATCTTTCTAGCCATTAAAAATATAAAGATTGGACGTGATGTACTGCTAATACTCATGTTCAGTAATCTTTCATGTGTCATATGAGTTTTGGAGCCTACGTTATCAAATTATGGCAAATCTCCTCAGGCATGTCAAATTCAGCTTCGGCCACTTTTCATGTGCAGAGAACTCTTTTATTTTAACCGTCATTCAGTGTGTATTTGAACATTATCAATAAAAATCGATAATAATCTACCCACTGAATGTTAATAGTTAGTTGAATTTGAGCAGAAAAACAAATTTTCAACCATGTTATTCACGACACGCCACAGAATATTTGGATTTTAGATTTACTTTAAACAATTCATTGACATATCCTATAATCATCATTGGAATCACAAATGCAGGTTGTCCAGTTGAAAGTCCAATTCTTGTTCAAAAGTGGCTAAAATGGGATTCGCACTCCTGTTGCTGAATTGATCATATCGCAGCAATTAGGCGGTGAAATGTAATTGGATGAAGTGTATTTGATAGAAGACTAATACGGCTTACCACCGGTCTATATTTTGAAAACAAACACCTATTGGATGTATTTTTAATTTATTGTGTTCCCCATTGTACACTTTTTGACACACCCTGTACATATAAGGTGTGTACTATAGTTTAATTTCTATTTGTGTCATTTTCGTGCTGCCCCAATGGGTATGTATTGCGAATGGCTGGGCCAAATAACATACATTCATATTCCAGCATATCAGACTGCAACAAGAATTATATAATTTAAAAAACATACTTATTTTCATTTAACTATTGATTTGTGTTTTCTTCCCAGTAAAACAATTCTTTTCGGGTCACACAAATTTAAAACAGAGTAATACTTAAATTACCCATCATACCAACGACATTACATAGCGACGTATGATCGGCGGTATTACATTGTGACGTACGGTCCGCACTATTGCATAGTGTTGTATAAATTTTGGTTGATTTCTTGATGTTTAGCCCATTGTTTTAAAATATCGTTTCTAATATAATTTTACATAGTTACCAACTCAAGAACAGATTATAGTTACTTGGTGACCAACAACTGTATGAAATTTTCTCGATCATCTGTTGAATATTTTAACGTTTTTTGAAATATTTTGACAATTTCGAAAATTGCTGAAAATTCACAAACATTTCTCGGAATGTTTGCAAAACTAAACACAAAGCCCGACCGACCGACCCTACCTGAGAGTTCCGTTTTTCCTGTAAGGTTTTCCCGTCGCCTAACCGGATGCAGACGACGATGTCAGGGCAAATTTACACCAAAGCATCGATTTCATTAATATATTGGCGGGAATCTAGCAGTTCATAAAATGTTTGTTCAAATAATTGGATTCCTCTTCGTTTTTGTTTGTTGGGTAAGGCGATATCAGTCTTAGTTTTGTATAAAAGTCACGCGTGCATAAATCCAATTGACTTGTACCACTCTTCGCATGGCCAGCGATGATATATGCCTCGTCTTCACCGTTATTATCTGTGTCAATATTACATGGTTAGTATTTCAAAACAACAATACCTATAAATTTCATAGACGGTGATAGGTAATCCGCTTTCATGACTGGATCAGCATCAGAGACAAATCAGCAAACATGAAACGTGACTGACTGCAAATCGGATAATCCATGTATCTACAGTATATAAACGCTGGGATTGGAATTGGGTTTATCCACAACTGGTACACAACGCATAGCTATGACGTCACTGGTTCAAAAAGGAAATGCGCCTGACGAGCGTTGTCTCTGCAATACGATGACATTTGAAATATATCTATGAATTTCATCTCATCATCTAGATACAAAAACATGTTTATCTCATGTACCCGTCATCAATTGATATGGTTTGGTCGTAATTTTTTTTGGTCGTGATTTGGTTTGGATGCTACAAATAATGTTAGATAAAGGATGACGAGAGACGACGAGATTTAATAACTGATAACTCGGCAAACATTAGGATTAATGAAGAATGTGAACCGTTGTTCAGTTATTTTATGAAAAAGGAAACCCCTTTTTATTTCCGCCCCACATAATTATTTCGTTTGATAATCACACTTAAGTCCCTGCAAACACACGTGGTAACGATGTATTTGATGTTTTTACTCGTAATAATGTGATGCTAGAGTTAAAAATAAAGTCATTCTAAAATTTGAGTTAAATTGCTCTCGAGATTATTATGATAGAAGCTTCATTTTTCTTGAATTATCCCGGTAAATAATATACAAATTCTTGAGAGATCAGTGGTGGCACCAGCATTAACATTTTGGGGTTGACTAACGGGGCCAAGAACAAATCGAGAGGGGGGGGGGGGGGGGGGCAAGACCAACATGTTGGGTGTCAAAATGCGAGAATGTGTGCTTTTGTTGTGGAAAATTCCTGAAATAGATATTTCAGACCAATTTTAAGTTAATTTTCGGTAATTTTTGCATTAAAATTCAACCTTTTCAATTGTTTGGGGGACAAAATGGGGTGGGGCTTGAGCTGACTGGGGGAAAGTGGGTGGGGGGGGGGGGTCAAAGGTCGTCACTGAGGGGGCATTTGCGTATTGTTCACTTCATCTTCAGATATACCATTAAATCGAACAGAAATAATAATCGCTCCTTGTTGTGACAAGTAGATACATCAACCAGAAATGTTAAACATGTCATCCATGGGATGGGAATACTCTCCCATCGGTGCAAAAACATCAGACAAAAGTAGGTTAATAATTCGTTGCCAGGGTCAGATTGGTCATTCCGGACTAACATATCCTGCATAGTATTAACACGAGGATACCATAATATTTCATTGCGTTCACTGACCCAGATATTTTATTAACCCTAACTCTACTACACCATACGGCAACTGTGCGGAAAAAGTGTTTCTCTAACCCGGCGTGCAGGTTTTTTGGCTACAAAACGGACCCATGCTATATAACGAGGCGAATATACTCGCCGAGTGTCGACTGGGAGCCGTGGTGTAGTGGCTAGGATCTGGGCCCTGATGCTGGAGGTCCGTGGTTCAAATCCCGGGGGGATCGGGGTGACCTTTCTGGTGAATTTTGGGTGTCGGAAACAAATTCTGTTGCCGTGTGGTGAAATAGAGTTAGGGTTATTATTGTTTTAGCTCTCCAGTTTTGATTTTGAGTGGATTGTATGTCAACTAATAGCCTACTATCATGGGCGAACACACCTTTTTGGTGTACTATATTCCCGTAAGCGTACACCTATTAATTTGAGATGTTATGTTAATAAATAAGAAATTAATGGTTGTGTGAAAGAGTTATTCACTTTGGAGCTCATTAAACATGACAGTAAATGGCCATGTATACCAAGCCGCCCTTGTTGTTAATTGACCTGGTATTAATGGAGGAATGGTAGTATCTGGGACAGACCTAGCTTTTACACTTAATATATAGTATATAGATCATGATACATATGCTGTTATGGTGTAGAGATGGGAGAGGTACCTATTTAGTAATATAAACATTTAGTCAAGCATTGCGTGGACAGATTGATTGTCTTTGAAACTCATACATCAGTACAGCACCCTGACCTTATACTGATTGAAGACTAAACCATGACCTGAGATGACCACACTCTTGATGACAGCACAAACCGCTACCAATGTCAAGTTATGGCAACTCATACACTGCAACACCCTGAACTTATTGACTTTGAAACTTATAAACAATAACCTGAGATGACCAGATGAAAGCACCTAAATTGCTACGAGTTTAAGATGTGTGTGTATTAAAGTGACTTTGAAACTTACAGATGTAACCATGAACTCAGATAGCCTGAGTGAGGTGGGTATGTATTTTTAAAATAATACATACATTAAAATGGAAGTGTAATAGTTGTGTGAACAGAATTATAGTCTTTGAAGCTCATTAACATTGTAGTGTATGAAATAGGAACATAAAACAGTAATTGTTAATGATATTGGGAGGTTTTTGTAAAGAGCGTCAATGATTAAACTTGATGCCATGGAAATCTCTGACACATGCCTATCTGTCACACTCAAACTATGTAGTTTAATGATGTGTAGGCCTATGCTAGTTTATGGTGTAGAGATGGAAGTGGTGACTTTTGGTAAAGATGTGTACAAGGCTGAAAGAGTTAGAACTGTTAGGCTGTGGCAAGAATTACAAGTAGGATGTAAGTGAAAAGATATCAGTTGAGCATCATGTCGCGCCACGCTCAAGTCACACCAGATGAAGTGAGCAAGCTTCTTGCCAATCGAATCCCAGACAACACAAAGCGAAGTACTAAGTGGGCGGTACATGTCTGGAATTCTTGGGCGACCGAAAAGAACAATGTTAATCCTGACGCCCCAGCATATTTGAGGGTGCCATGCATCGATAGGCTGTTGGAGCATGCGCCTCAACAGCATTTTGTTTGCTATTAAATAACAACCACTTTCAACTGTGGACTTTGTGATTGGAATAGTAGGGTTAGTTTCTGTTCTACATTTGTTGCGATAACAATAAAAATTCAACACAAGTAACTAACTTTCAACTGTGCTATTTGTTATAAAACACTTTCAACTGTGTATATATTGTTCTTGGAATCACTGGCAAAAACTGCAGGAACCCTCACTAGTGTTTGCCATTTCTCTCCTATTGTCCTCTGATCCCCGCCTTTGACCATTATAAACAACAACAAAATACTTTGCGAATCCAACTCCTATCATGTTAGCTTATACTTGAAGTTCAAATGTATCATTGTAAATATCACTGGCATTGGAACATAAACACCACACACACCCCCACCCACACACCACATTTGTATTTTAGTGACCATTCAAAAGCCAAGTTCAATGCCTAGACCACTTGAACTGCCAACATGTAGATAACATTAGCTGATCTTTCACCGCTACAATTATAGAGACCCAACCTGTCACATTAAAGATGTGTGAAGAAATGCAACCTCCCAGCTGTCACACGTCATATCGAATGGTAGTGCTGTCACAGTGCTGTCATATAGAACGGTAGCTGTCATATACATGGCATATCGAACGGTAGTGCTGTCACAGTGCTGTCATATCGAACGGTAGCTGTCATATACATGGCATATCGAACGGTAGTGCTGTGCTATTAGTACGTAATAGGTCTCCTCGCTTCGCTCGTCGACACTATTACTACTACTAATTGGCTTTTTCCGTATCTTGTTTCTTTTCATATTATATTACATTGGATTTTCTCGTCCTGTCGAATCATCTTTCGTGAACCAGGTGAGTAAATGATTGTGACGGTAAAATAGTATTTCTCAGTTTCACCACACGAGTAAATGTTTTTGCTCCTTACATATTTCGAATAGATGATTAAGGACATAACCTATTATTAGGAAATTATACTATTACTGGAACTTACCTATTATAACTGCTATGTGGCGTGTGAAACCATCACACTTCATCAGAAAACTGCTGCTGCTGCTGCTGCTGCTGATGATGATGATGATGGGCCAATTTATTTTTAAACTACTGGACGATTGGCCACATTCATATTTATATGACGCAACCTATTCGTTAATGAAAGATTTGGTTCCATTTGAATTTCAAGATCCTTGAAAGTCCTTGGTTGGCTTTTCATGTAGTCCCACGTAATCCATAAAAAGCGACAAGTGTATTTCAAAAAGGAGTGACGTAAAATACATTCATTCATTATTAAAACTAATCTTCTACTCAGAAAGGTGGGTCATGGAATGCAATTGATTTCGGTCTTGTCATAGTCGGTATTGTTAATCAGACCGTCTCCGAGGCTTATTATTGTCTATTATTTATTGATGAAAGTCTTACTTAATTTGATAAGACGGAACTCTCTCACAATTTCCATTGATTGGGTCTTATTATAAAGAGTAAAGTCATTAAGGTTTGGTCGTGTCTGTGAAACATATATAATGGATCTGAATCTTGCAATCATGACGATTAACTGATTTTGACGTATTTTGTTAGTTTCAATAACCACTCTCTAACGTTTTATATAGCACAAAATTGGTTTGAAATATCTTCTTCGTTCGAAATCGGTCCAATGTAATTCCTTATAGTGCTTTTCCAATGCAAAAAACAAAACAGATTTTTCAGTAACCTTTCCCAATTTCAAAGTCTATCTCAAGGATTACTAAACCAATACTAGGCATGTTTATGCTCATTTTAATGCATTTCTCATGATGGTTCCAAATATGGTCTCGTCTGCAGACGACTGCCGCGTGGAAAGTGTTAAACGATAAGGAAGCATTCTAGTGTATTCTAGGAAAAGTATATTTTAGGTCCCATTTGTATACCATTCTTTATTTTAGAATTTAAATTTGTATACATACCAAAGCGCTTGTACTGTAAATGGTTTTTTGCACTTGTTATCTCTAGAGATATATTGTAAGTTATTCACGTCGAGTGTAGGCAGCGAATAATTAACGATAATATCAATATCATTTTACAAATTATCCACCATTATTACGCAATATGTTGATATTCCTTAATTTGGTACATGTAGCTTGCATTGAAAATATTGACGTTGGACCACCTTAACTTTCAGTATGGAACTCATTTTAACACTTTCCATGCGGCTGTTGGTTTAACCAAATACGTACAACAGTGATTTTTCAGAAACCTTTCTCAAATATAAAGGTCTATCTGAAGGATTACTGAACCAATACTAGTCATGTTTGTACTCATTTAATTGCATTTCTCATGGTGATTCCAAATATAGTAATGAAATTCAATAATGTTGACATATTTGAAACATTTTGTGACATTTTGGAATGTCGGCTGCAGCTTCCTGCCGCGTGGGAAGTGTTAAGGGTATAGGAAGTCCTTAAAACCAAACCCGAAACCTCCACAGGTCCATTTCACCTGCTATTTCGATACTGAACATTATATTTCTAAAAATGTATATTGTAAATATCAAAGTACAGACATACAAAACGACTACGACTAAGGGTTTCATTCAATTAAAATTAAGGCCTCCGTCTCAGTGATCAATGCGACTATATTATTTGGGTCCATTTGGTTTTGAGACAGGCCCAGTGCAGACTAAAGGCCAGGCCACACAGAATCGTGATTTCGATTAATCGTTGACGTTGTGTAGCGGACAGTTAAAGGAGATTTTATAGTCAGTGTGATGAAAGATGTATATTCATAGTCTGCCGTTTTATGGTGGTGTGTCTGGGGTGTCATGACCATAACTTTGCTATGCAAGAAAACAGATTGAGGAGACACTCGGCATAACAACTACGTGTGATGGCAAACAGAGATATCATTCATTACGTATTTTGGTTACGCTTTGACAAAATAGGAACCACAATATTGAGAGACAACGAGTCTTAGTACCAACGCGTTCCTTACCTATAATAGAACTTACAAAATGAAATGCTTCAAGTAGGGTCAGTGAACGGGAAAGATAACCATTAGAGCCCCTGTATCACTACTTCCGGCCACCTGAAAGTGACTTTACCATTAGTTATTGAGTTACTACGGCACATGACGAATCACCGGTACTTGCACACGATTAAGCTGGATTGAAAAGTGAAGTACCTTATCTATTATTATAGTCTGCTTTCTAATTTAAGCCTCCAAATTCAAATCTCATTCAACATCTCATTCCGTCATGAACACAGTACAATTGTCGTATGAGTTAAGTGCAAATGTAGTGTGTCAAGGGATAACATTGCTTTCAAACAGGAAACATATAAATCGTGTGGCGCATATCGACCTTGAGATAGACTTTGAAAGTTGGAAAGCTTTCTGAAAAATCTGTTTTGTATAATATGGTTAAACCAATAGCCGCATGACTCCCATGTGATAACCACGTGAAAGGAACATGTGACCCCCGGGTGACCCCCCCCCCCCCCCCCATGTGAAATTCACGTGATATCAACATATATTATTGCAATGGGAAGCAGTATCACAATAGGAGCTATATCTCGGAGTGACCATCTGCAACTTGGTCCATGTGTTTTGTGCCTCACCCGGTTACATACCTTCCATGTGGCATCAATATTATGCCATGCCGCTATGGCAACCGTGGGAGAACCATGTAAAACCCACGTACCTGAAAGAGGCATAACTGGAAATGACTAAATGCGACTTGTTCCAGGTCTTGTCTTAAGCCCGGATTTTGACCACAAATATATTATCGGATACAAAATAGAGAGGTGATCTGAGAAGGAGATAACATATGCAATAAAAAAGTTAGACAATATGCAATATTTCTTACCCTGGATTGCCTAAGAACAGGATGACTTACCTCGATTCTACAAACATTTCCAGGCAAGTCTAGTTCCGGGATTACTTTGTATGATGTTGAAGCACCATTCACTTATTCTCCAAACTTATTTCATGAATACAGAGAATTGGGTGGATAATATTTGGATGACTTTAAATTGCATCCGTGATTGTATTTTATGAGAGCTACTTACATGTTATGAAAACCATATTTGTGGTGTTTTTTTACACGGACGTTAATAACCTGTCGTGATACTTGCATGAGGGAAGTAACATATTATGTCTACAATCATAATGAACACACTTTAACACAATGGACACGTTTGTTGAATTAATCAAACATATATATGATCTACGATTACAAAAACGATTATTAGCAAGAATACATTACACGCACGATTTATACGTTTATATTATTGTGGAGGGATTTCCCCGGATGAAGAGCCGGATAGAATTGTCGATTTCGTAAGCATTGATCGTGTGTACACTCAACGGAAAATGTTGTTATCGTACGGATTAATTGCGCTGTAAGTAGCAGGATTGACACGCCACCTTGCTATTAAGATTCCATGTCGTATCTATAATACGGTTAATACCTCGAAGGTAGTCACGATCTATATTCTTATATGACGTTGTAACACGTGCTAGCGTCTGATAAATCTAGAAAAGCTAGCGTCGATTACAACCTTGGCAGTAGTCGTATTTTATATTTAAGTTCATAGAGGTAGAAAGCTGCATAAAAAGGTACCAATCAAAAGTATCATTCTTTATTTCCATAATATAAAAAAATACATCAAATCACATAAACAAAACCACACTATGGAGGAGTAGACTGAAAAGCCATTGAGGCCTGTTTATGGTCTACTCCTTAAAACAAACAATGCATAAACAAAAAAAATTATACTAAAATGAACAATACGAATCCCACAACATCATATACAAGACAGAACAAGGACGGGTTCAAACACACGAGATTACTCGTAATTTTGGATAAGGTTTTGCTTTAATTGGGTTCGGAAATGCTTCAAAGATTTGGACTGTTTCATGTTTTTGGGAAGTGAATTCCAGAGAATTGGACCATTGGTTCGAATAGCACGGTCAGAGAAAGTAATTTTGTTATTTGTCATGTTAAAATCATTGCCATGTCTTGTTGGGTAGTTGTGAACATATGAACGTTTTGAAAAGAAGGTTTTAAAATATCAAGGTTTTGAATTTTAAATCTGAATCCGTTAGTTGTAACACATCAAATGCCTCATATCCATAAAGGAGGACTGATTCTACTGTAGCTACTGTTCCTTTGCCAAACCAGTTTCATTTCGATATTTGTGGATAATTTTACAGGAGATTACATCATTTCTGATTATTTTATGTGGTACTGTTTCTTGACTTACTTGACTTGACTTATGGCGGATGATTTTTCCGAACCACAATGCCTCTCTGCTCCTCTCCAGATCTTCCTTTCTAACATAGCTGTCTTGATTTCTTCCACCTGCAGTCCTGTATCACGTTTTAGTAGGTCAATGTAGGTCAGGGCTGGTCTGCCACGCTTTCTTACTCCATGCTTTGGAATCCAATGTATGAGTTTGTGTACTAGCTCCTTGGACCCCCTGAAGCAGTGTCCAGCAAATCTTGCTCTGCGTTCTCTGATCTTGTTCGAGACTTTTGTCCCCATACAGGTCCTTATTCGTTACATGCTGACTCCAGTTGATGTTGAACACAGATCTTAGCATCCTAGTGTAGCATCCATCCAGTTGTTTACCAAGCTTTGGGGTGACTGTCCATGCCTCATATCCATAAAGGAGGACTGATTCTACTGTAGCTATGAACTGTTTAAGGATGACATAATTATTTGAAAACCTTGTGATTTGGTCAGATCGTTTAATTTTTGCCGATGGACACACCATATAATTAATTGACACGGTACAAAAAAACTTCAACGATTAGTTAACATGTAAACGGACACCCCATATTATAATAGGTATTAGCTCTCACTAAAATATCCAATTGTCACCTATTCTGATGAAAATCGACACTTTATATCAATTCTAATATGAAAATATAACCAATCTCTATTCGGTATGCGAATAATGACATCATATGTCCTTGTCATCACAATATCAAATATATAAGTAAGTGGCATCCGCGAAAGAGCAATGACCTCGAGAAATCAATACCTGTGTAACGTTGACAAGAGTGAAATTGAAAATGTGTGAACAGACTCGATGGAACGTTGTGTCATACTAATAGTACAACATCGTGCTAGGGATAAATACTACGTACAGTGTAAACGACCTCTATTATTTAGACTTGTAAAGATGTTTCAGATTCTGAATTGATTCATACAAAAATAATGGTTCAATTCCAACAAGAATGGTTGGCGCTTAAGACATACTGTTTACTTACATAGATATTATGCCTTTTCACTAATATATTTTGCTAAAGTGAAGGGGAATCTATGAGCAACATGTTTCTTTGTCACTTGTGTGTGAATATGGCTACCCGACAGGTTGTACGAAGTAAGATAGCACACTAGTCGTATATCAACCACGTATTATCATTTCAGAGCTTATCCCCTCGTATTAGTGGGATCACCTCCCACTGAAATGTGCTATTGTCGCCAAATTCGGAAAGCAGAAGTACAGCAATCGTTATACACATTTACCTTTAAAATCGACAAGTTTCTATCATTCAAATATGAATATATAAATGTCTACTATTCAATTATGGTGAACAGACTCGATGTGTCCATGTCATCACACTTGCAAATATTTAGGTAGAATCCATGTCAATAATCATATCGTGCTAGGGACGTACGGTGTAAACAAACTCCCTTTTAAGACATTATTACAAGATGTTTCAGACTCTCAATTGACATCTAAACAAATAATGCTTGGAATTAATAAGTATAAGTAGTTTACTCTAAAGAATCACTGTTTACCTAGATATACACAGTTTATATGTATTTATGCTTATGCTTTAATTTGTAAAAGTTAAGGAAATTAATGAAAAACAATATTTCCGCGTAAATTGTGGATGAGAAATTTGGTTGGTACGGCATGGCTTACATTTGGGCATCAGGGGTAATTACATCGGATAAAACAGCCATATAGTCATTCTTATCCTGCATCATATTATTGGTATCGTAACTGGCTATACATGAGATTGCACATGAGTTACATAATACATGAAGTGGACCTGGGCTTTATTTGTGCAGACATCGAAATGATATGATGCACTGTGGATAATCAAATCCAATTCACGTCGATCGAAACTTAGATTAAACTCTTACGAATAAGTTTATGCAGCTTTTCACAATAAGACACGTGAGAGATGTATGGAAATATGAATAACATTAAAACAAAATAATGTTCAGATTGACTGTAAGAACAGTGATGTAATTAGCTCCGGGCATTGACCAGTTGATGGTGACCTGTCGACGTACACAAACGTAAATATAGACGTGAACAATGCACTAACCACTGTATGAATGTAATAATCTATAACAAGAAACTAACAATCTTGCACCAAAACAAATTCACTAGAAAGACACATCAATATTGTATTACAATATATAAATAACCGTAATATGATTTGAATTATGTGAAGTCAAGTGGCGCAAATAATACACTTTGATGGCTTTGAGGTATGTATTTACTACTTTTTGAGGTCTGTATTTACTACTTTTTATTGGAAATATCAAATTTTGCAATGTATTTTGCAGTTTGTCAATATAATCGAAACCAAGCCAGTGACGGCAGTTAGTCTGAAGTGGAGGGGCGGGGAAGGATACTCATGTGCATGAACGGCTCTCGGAGTTACTGTTCATAAGCCAGAAGTTATCCTTTATGGAGCATCAAGTAAGGAAAACGTACACTAACATGCAACTGGACGGTTTTGTAACATATATGGCAATAGCAATGGGTTATCTGATATACAGAAGGAAGTTGAGGGCATGATACACACTTGTATGCACTTGTTTCTCTTCTAAAAGGACAAACCAGTTGTTAGTTGTCACATGGTATGAGAACGAGGCACTGAAAAAGTGAACTTCCATGATGCAAAAGAAAGGGTACAACAAATCAATAAGTCATTTGATACGGAGAATGAGGGAAGGGTAAAATTAGGTAGCCCTCATGTCTATTGACATTCAACATTACGTCATGTTAAATGTAAGTGTATGTTTTTCCTTCCCCGGTGTTCCATAAAATATAATATATAAATATGTTCTCTATTAGAATTGTTTAGAGATGTACACACGTCAGATTACATTTATATGTACGTTTTCTCTTTCCTGATGTTCTGTAAAAGAAAACCTCAGTTAGATTTATTTAGGGTCTACACACGTCTGTTTACATATAATTGTACGCTTTCCCTTCCCATGTGTTCCGTAAAAGATAACATTAGTAAGATGTATTTAATGTTAAAAATACGTCTACATAATTATAAGTGTACATTTTCCCTTTCTTGGTGTTCCATACAAGATAAACTTCGGTTAGATTTAATTAGCTCTACAGACGGCTGATAGCATTTCAGTGTGCATTTTCTCTTTCCTGGTGTTCCATACGAGATAACCTCAGTTAGATTTAATTCGGTCTATACACGTCTGATAACATTTAAGAGTACATTTTCTCTTGCATGGTGTTCCATAAAAGATTACCTCATTTATATTTTGGACATTTAAATGTACATTTTTCCTTCCCATGTATTCATTAATGATAACCTCAGTAGATTTGTTTAAGGGTCCAAACACGTCTGATTACATTTAAGTGTAGGTTTCCCTTCCCATGTATTCCATTTCAGATAACCTCATTTAGATTTAATTAGGTCTACATACATCTGGTACCCGATCTGGTAACATTTAAGTGTACGTTTTATCTTTCCTGGTGTAAAAAAAAAAAGATGACCATAGTTAGATTTGTTTATGATCTTCACATGTCTGATGACATTTAAGTGTACATTTTCCCTTTCCATGTATACCATTAAAGATAACCACAGTTAGACGTCTGCTTACATTGAAGTGTACATTCAAGATAGCATCAGTTTGATTTGTTAGGGGTCTTAACACGTCCGATTACATTTAAGTGTACGTTTTCTCTTTCCTGGTGTTCCATACAATATAACCTCACTTTGATTTGATTAGGTCGCATACGTCTGATAACATTTAAGTGTACGTTTTCTCTTTCCTGGTGTTCCATACAATCTAACCTCAGTTAGATTTATTAATGGTGTACACACGTCTGTTAACATTTAAGTGTACGTTTTCCCTTCCCATGTGTTCCGTAAAAGATAACATTAGTTACAATTTTTGAGTGTTATTAACACGTCTAATTGCATAAAAGTATACATTTTCTCGTTCCGGGTGTTCCATACAAGATAACTTCAGTTAGATTTAATTAGGGCTACACACGTCTGATAACACTTAAGTATAGGTTTTATCTTTCCTGGTGATCCATACAAGATTACCTTAGTTAGATTTGTTTAGGGTCTACATACACTACCGCCCAGAAGTGATCGCGCAGTGATTATATCCTAGAAAATCCATCTTCTATGAACATATTATTGAATAATTTCACAAGTAACGATGTTGTATGTGTTCATTATATAGTTCTTCTTCATAAATTCATGTTTGTTGCATGTTACGATCACCACATTTCATGCAAAACTCAATAAATCGAGACAAGTCAAAATCTACACAGTAAAATCCCATAGACATTTGCCTCATTAATATTCATGAGCTCATTACCACTAGTATTGCGCTATGGGAACATTCTCTCTCATCTACACCTTCTTTGAAAAATTGAGTTTTTTTAATAATAATTGTTATATTCACAAATGCAATATCCTATATAAGGATGCGCAGTCCTTATAAATGCCTAAAACATGGTAATTTTCTGAGGAGGTAATTTGAATTGTCAAGAAAAACCTGACATTTAAAAGACAATTTCTATATTTTGGTTTACAAATCAGTGATCCAATACACGACAGAGAACCTCGCAGTTTGTCTGTATTTCGCACGAGGCAGCACAGTGCCCATGGCAGGTTTTAAAATTACCGCGACAATGATTTGCATTCCATAATACAATGAATATGTAATGTACAATTTTGCGAAGGTCAGTCGATATCTTTTCCATCAGTTGCGCTCCTGTTATTGGAGCAACATAGCGCAACAGCCTATACCACCATACTATGCAACCGAACTTACTGCCAGATGTGTTTTAATTGGGCGATATCTCTATCTTTCACATGATTGTAAATGGTCAACTCCTATTCAAAATAATGTATGTTGGATCACGCGGTAACTACACTTATATTGTGTGATTAATATTTTATAATAGCGTAGGTCAGACTTGGCTAGTCTCTACATTCCTAAACGGACCTGACAAGCCCTCTCGCTAGGGAGTGTCACAACTTCGAGCATTTTTCTAATTCAAAAATGGGAAGATTACAATTTAACCAGCCATTTTCACCAAGATGAGCTCAATTGTGTATACAAAATGTATGGTGTGCTTTGTGTTCATTTCATGTCCACCAGTTTAATGTGTTTTATAACCCATGTTCTATGCACACATTGCAATATGACAGAATACCCCTGTATGCAAAATTGTAATTGCTGCTGCCAGTTTTAGTCCGAGCATTTTGCTGGTTCCCAGTACGCCACAGGTATCATTCTGGGAAATTCCAGTAACCTTGTTAAAACACGAACCATGTTTTAGGTATTAATGAGCATTACAGATCCCTGTCATAATAATATTACGTGGTTGCATTTTGTAAAATAATGTAAAAATAATGATTTGTCGGAGATGCATGCAAGGATATCCCATAGCGCTATTACAGCGATAATGAGCTCATGAATATATTTTGGCACGCTATGCGCGCAGATATATGTCAACGGACCTATTTTTATGTACTAGCCCAGCTAAAAAAGAATGAAGGCCAAATTCATGTCAATAGCATGCAAACAACAATTGCGCGCATATTGTATTTAAGGCCAGGATATGTAATTGGAGGGAGCATCCTAATTGGTTTCAAGAACAGAGATCCGTGCATAAATATGTGAAGTTATTCAGGGATTAAAGACCATGGCGCACTAAACCAAAGATACCTGCAATCGAAGTGGGAGTTCTGATTCACTCTAGATTCTACATGTACAACCTTTCCTCCTAGATGTAATGCGTTCATCAAATTAGAATACGATACATGGTCAAATTCTGTAAAAAATCCCATAAAAGATTTCATCTCTGAACTTGATAACAATGAACGGGGGGGGGGGGGGGGGGGGGGGGCAAGGGGCAAGAAAGTTTCAGGTGCAGGCAGTAAAGTAATACAGGGGGGTCAAAAAAGTTTAAGGCATGGCGAGAGGGGAGGGGGGGGGGGGGGCAAAAAAGTTTAAGGCATGGCGAGAGGGGGGGGTCAAAAAAGTTTTGATATACCAAAAATAAAATTATCCAGCCCCCCCCCCCCCCCCCACCAAAGTATTTATGAACGGTCCCTTAATGAGGCGAGAATTGCATGGGATTTTCGCATAGAGAAAATAGCGACCTCGGAAAGATATTCATTTTGAAAAATGTGTAGGCTACAAGGTCAAGGAAAGATGAATTTATGAATGAGAAGATATCCAGGCATCTATATAAATAGGATTTGACCTTGATATGGGTAAATTTACAAGACTGTTTGGAGAATAAGTTTTCCCGATGGTGTGACTCTTTTCCTTCTCATGTATATCATAAAAATAACCTCAGTTAGACGTCTGATTACATTGAAGTGTACATTGAAGATAACATCAGTTAGATTTGTTTGGGGGGTTTAAACACGTTCGATTACATTTAAGTGTACGTTTTCTCTTTCCGAGTGTTCCATACAAGATAACCTTAGTTTGATTTATTTAAGGTCTACACACGTCTGATTACATGTCAGTGAACGTTTTCTCTTCCCACTTTTTACTGACTATTTATTAATCCTTGTAAGGGATCTGAGCATACATACATATACGCTTTCTCTTTTCAGATAAACGTTTACATGGGAGTGTTATGGGAGTGTTCTTTCCAAGTAGAAATGAAGAAGAAAGAAAAATATGTTGATAAAACATTCAAACCATTCAAACATCTTCGAATTGTTTTTATTTTCAATTTATTCTCAATTTGTTTCAAAAAGTCGCAAATTATTGGTCAGTCGGACCTGCAGAACAGTTCCCTCATCATCAAAGATAAACAAACACTTATAAGCCACACTTATATTAAAAGTTCTGTCAATGAGTATATACATTGGTGGCTTGAATACATATTACATCATGTAATAATCGTAAGTAATCAATGTCACACAATCCAGGTGCATGTTGTGAAGAGAATGCTCTCTCCCTATTTCCGCTAACAGAATCATCCAGGGGTGTCAAAGAGGAAATCTCGAGAATGACCAGCATGCCTAGTTCACGTCATATGACCGGTACATTCTATTTGAATCACATTTTAGTGAAAGTAAGTTTTGTTACATTTTAAATGATTCTACTGGACAAAATTCAGTTTGCACAGAGTGAAATGTACACTTCGTTATTTTATTTTTATAGAGATATAACAAAATACTAATTTCGGGACACTCGTACAGGCAGTGGATATCTCATTGGATATATACAGTAATACTGCAAAGGATTATGGGCTTGTTTAAAATGTCTTCTTTAAACGGAAGTCAGTGTGCCGATGTTATTGTGTACTATATATCAAATGTCTGGTCGTTAACCGAAACTGGTGGACTTTGTGTTTGCATAAATCTAAATGAAATGACCTACAAATGGTTGTGTTTGATCATTGCCTTACAACTGGATTCAGATATACTGTTTGCTGCGCCATTGTGTTTACACAAACGAATAGGGAAGATTAGGTTTTAGGATTTAAGTGAAATCGGAGAGTGTGAAGCTTTTACAAAGAATAAAAACGAGGCGTTTTAAATGAAAAGAAATCAACTAAATGATCTTAACTTAACCCTAGAAACGTGGCAGTGGGGATGGAACAAAGAACAGGGGAGTGGGTTAAATAAAACACTTTACATATTATATCCGCCGGCCCCGTGAATTGAACCCGGGCAGCCGGCGTGACAGGCAAGCTACATCACCACCCAGCCACGGGCGAGGGGAGGGGGGGGGGGGGGGGGGGGGTGGGGTGGCTGGCCTTCCCAGGCTTAAAAATCGAAGACCATATATACACCCGGGGTTTAGTGCTACATGAGTGACGCACGCGCAAGACAAGCACTGCTGGTCGTGTGGTGTAGTACTAGTAGGGTTAGGGTTAATAATGCTATATCTCCAGACACATAAATTGATTATTTGCTTTAAATTTGATGATATTACTTGCAGTGAATTTTAAAAATCTTCCAAACCACTTCTTTTTTCTTTTCTTTTTTAAATTGCGCATGCGTAACTTTGTAGTTAAAGAATACAAGATTAGTTTAAGTTGCGTTTATCTGAATCGATAACCTTGGATTAGGAATTCATTACATCGATGACTGAACATGCTGATGACTGACCTCTGCTAACGACGTCGATACATATAATTGCTTCGTTTCGACGGACGGAATCAAACATGACGGTTAGGGTCGTTCCCATATACTTTATCACAGCTTTCCCCAGCTTTACTGGGGAAAGCTCAGTATTCCCCGGCGTTTCCATTCATACACACAGCTTTCCCCAGTAAAGCTGGGGAAAGCAGTGATAGAGTATATTGAAACAACCCCTTAATCATTATTGCGTCCATTTTTGTACCCGTTCGAGAATGGCTTTGTTATTACTTCTATCACTGTTAAGAAGAACTTTCCGAGAAACACGAGAAAATATTTTTTTTTGTCCTTTTCATACAGCTAGAGGGTACCTTAAGATAGATATAATGCAGATGCTCCTGAGACGTGTGTCTCCTATATATTAAAATTTAAAAAACCCCACATGAACATGTCAGAATGGAAGATGGCTTCTAGATTGTCATAAATACTCATTCAGTCTGTTTGGTGACAGCAGTTACCTCTCCGTTTCACAAACAGTATGCTTCTAAATATTTATAGACATCAAGGACTTGACTAGCCAAACAGCAATTACTATGATAATCATGCGAATTATAGTTACTAGATTTTAAGAACAACCAAAGCGATCAAGTAATACTACATTATTGTCATCTTTTTTGCAATTAGAGACGTATTATGACATGCGCAACCCTTGAAAATACTTTAGTGAGTGCATTATATTTGCAAACGTATGTGTAAAACAATGATCCATACCGATCACTGATATCAACACATGTTTCCAGGAGAATGATCGCACATTGAAACGTGAAACTGACAACAATAATTGACACGAACTTCCGCCACGAGAGATACACACGGGTTTCTTTGAAATATGATCAATTTGACAGAGACAATGTCGTATTCTACACGTGTTTACTCTGAACATTAATTAGACTTAGACCGGGTCTTAGACTTGGTCTAAAAGAAATCTATTTATGCCTCAAAAGCTGTTGTAATGAGATATTTTGTGCTATTTTTAAACTTTGCATCCAAATATAAACAATTTATTACTAGCTAATTCGAAAAGGAAATGTAATTAAAGGTGTGCATTTCACAAAACTAATGTTTGTCAAAATCCGATCTACGCACATTGTGGAAACTGTATAGTATATTTCGTTGTACAAATACTTAGTATTCGAAAAATTGTTCAGGTTTACATCATCTGAAAATGAATTATGGACAGTTGACAAACTTGTACCTAGCAAGATTGTAGGTTTGGTCTGTTTACCATTAAAAACCGGGATTATCAAATGAGGGTTACCAAACACAGTTTGATATACCCTTGTTTAAATGTGCTTTCATTTGTAATACTTTATTCAGCTATATAAAAGGCCCATCATTCACCAAATTAGCTTTAGATCAAGTACATGTAAGTGTAGACATTGCGTATCATGTTATTTCACGATAAAGCACATGGCAGATGGACACAAAAGCTGGTGTTGTAAATGTGCAATGCCAATAAAACATCGATTAACTCATACACACTCATACGCGAAACGCCTTCAATCGTCTAATTTTCTGATTTTCGCTTCTAATGGTTTCAATGATCTATGTTAACTAACACGTATGATGTGACTTGAAACTAGGGATTTAAAATATTCAGAAAAGTTAAACCACTTTCCTTGCAATGGAACCACATATCGAAACTAAGTAAAAGTACAATGTACGAACGTTACACGTCCAACACATAAGCTTGGTAATATCCTTGACCACGTAGTGTGTCGCCCTGAAGATGATCTGTTGGTTAGCTGTACTGTGTCACCATTTAGATTCGGTTCAGATCATCACATGATTCAGTGCTCAGTGAACAAGCTGAAGCCGCCTCCGGACAGAAGGACAATTACAACAAGATCTTTTAAGGATTTGGACATGGCGACGTTTACGTCGGATCTTCGTGAAGCAACGCAGTGTGTTCTTGCGACTAGCGACCCTTCTCTGCAGACAGAATTATACAATAAGAGTGTTCGCGAAGTATTGGATAAGCATTGCTCTGAACACACGCGATCACAAAAACTTATCCGTAGCCCTAAGTGGTATTCTAAAGAGGTAAGGGTTGCGCGTCGAGAACGTAGAAAACTTGAACGCAAATGGCGAAAGACTCATTCTGTTGAAGATCGTGATATATATGTTGCCCAAAATGCAAAAGTAAACCATTTGATTCTTATGAATAAGACTGAACACTTTCAAAGCACGTTAGCTAACGCCAATTCTAAATCAATGTACAGTACTATTAATTCTCTTTTGAATGCATCTGTCCGTAAGATGCCTGCCTGTGGCTCACATTCCGCTCTTAGTGAACAATTTTCGAAATATTTTTGTGATAAGGTGTGTAAAATAAGATCTGTCATGGATAACCAGGCTGGTTCTGTGAATATCCACGATAACTGTATTAGTTCATGTTGTAATGACGCTGATCATATTAATGAAGTGCAATATCATGTTCCCTCTCTTGACAAGTTTGTTGGTGTTGATGAGGAGGAGATACGTAGAGTGATTTCAAAACTTCCTAATAAAACATCTCCTCTAGATCCAATTCCAACATGGTTGTTAAAACAGTGTATTAATGTATTTTTACCCATCATAATGTCCATTGTCAATAATTCATTTAGAACTGGGATTTTTCCACCTGTTCTCCGTGAGGCTGTTATCTCGCCCCTGCTCAAGAAGCCCACTCTTGACCCGGACTTGCTTAAAAATTACCGTCCTGTGTCTAACCTGCCCACCCTTGGTAAGATCTTAGAGTATCCTGCAGTGTCGAGGTTCAACGAACACATGCTTGAGAACAGCCTCACGGAGACCTTTCAGAGTGCTTATAAATCACATCACAGCACAGAGACTGCCCTCCTCAGAGTGAAAGATGACATGCTGAATGAGCTGGACAGAGGTAATGCAATCATGTTGGTGCTTTTAGACCTTTCCTCCGCATTTGATACAATTGACCATGACATCCTTGTTCAGCGAATGCAGAGGGAGTTTGGTATCACAGGGTTAGCTCAGGGTTGGTTTGAAAGCTATTTAAGGAATCGTTCTAGTAAAGTATGTGTCCTTGGTGAGTATTCAAATAATCGTGTAATGCAATATGGTGTTCCACAGGGTTCTGTTGCTGGTCCACCAATTTTCACGGCATACGCTCAGCCAGTTGCGGAAATCATCAGGCGTCATCAGGTTCCGTATCATGTATATGCTGATGATACTCAGCTTTACGTTAGCTTTAATCCTAAGTCTGATGAGGATATGGCTGCTGCACAGCTGAGGCTCAACAGATGCATCGCTGAGATTCGGTCATGGATGTTTAAGAACAAGTTAAAACTGAACGACTCAAAAACTGAGCTTTTCTTGATTTCCTCTCCTCGTTGTGCAGCTGGTATATCCCATCTTACCTTGGAGATTGGTGGATCCGTAGTCAGGCCTTCTGCTTCAATTAAGAACCTTGGTATTGTATTTGACAATAGCCTCACCATGAATAGCCATGTAAGTTCCTTATGTCGGAGTGTAAATTTCCATATTCGTAACATTGCAAGAATACGTCGTTTCATTGACCAAACTACTTGTGCACATGCAGCAAGATCTCTGATCCTATCTCGACTGGACTATGGCAACTCGCTTTTATGCGGTCTTCCAAAACAGGCAGTGCAACGTCTCCAAAAGCTTCAAAATCGCGCGGCGCGTCTAATTTTTCAAGTTAGTAAGCGTACTAGTGCCGCGCCGCTCTTGCGCGAGTTGCATTGGTTGCCTGTCCAGCAGAGGATAGATTTCAAGATCTTGGTGCATGTGTACAACTGTCTTCATGACTCATCTCCTTCATATTTACAGGATCGGCTGCACAAATACAGGTGTAACCGTACTGGCCTTAGGTCCATGAAGGATCTTTCCCGACTAGAAATCCCCAAAACAAAAAGAGCTTATGGGGATAGATCATTTTCGGCTTATGGTCCTAAGTTGTGGAACAGCTTACCAAATAATGTACGCGTTGCTCCCAATGTGAAAGCTTTTAAAAAGCTCTTAAAAACCTACCTTTTCCCAAATTAATTGCTAGTCATTGTGCATATTTTTTTGGTTTCTTAATTGTATATTTATATATATCTGTTTTTATCATAATTGCTGATGTAATAAGTAGGTCATGTATTTTATCATGTGTCATTATTTTGTTGCATGCTGTAACTATATTGTATTTTAGATTGTGTTTTAATGTACAGCGCATTGGTCCATGGGAAATGCGCTTTATAAGTATCCTTAATAATAATAATAATAATAATAATGAATGTCACAAATGCGGAATATACCGCGCATCAATGCTTGAAATGCTATTGTTTAGCCTGTTTTTTTAGTAGTAAGTTATTAGACACGACGAACATGTGATATATATATCTGAAAATTATCGTACTGTTCTTATTCCTCAACGAAATATTTTCAGAATTATTGGGATACTATAAGAAATCTTATAAGCTTTAAAATGTTACGTTTGTGAATATTTAGTGATGGTTCGAAACAAATTCACGTTCCCAAAAACACACGTAGTTCTTAAATTCTTTTTATAAGTTCTTCTTGATTGTGTGTAACATAATATTGTACATAGTTCTTGTCTTATGGAAACATCTTGAAAACCAGTGAAAGCCAAATATCCGCACAGTCGAATTATGTAGCTCATGCTCGGTTTCTGTATAAATCATGTCCGTGAGCATTTGTCGACCAAATGTTACCTTTGCCTTTTTGTTTCCACTACACGTGTCAAATTCAGAACAATGGATACGGGGTTGTAACAGTTATATGTCCGGCGAGTAACATTGACGTCATCAATCGGTTCCAAGCGTATCAAATGTTCAGTCGTGTGTTATCTACTATTTATGCGCGTGAGATCGTTATTGAAGGGAAATGTCAAATGTTATCAAGTATTCTATATATATTCTATATATTTGCCGAACAATTGCATTCCATCTATATTCCGGACTTTAGTTATAAATTTACTAAAACTATTTATCCCGATATATCCACAATGTGGGGACTTAAAGTCTGAAACGTCTTAGTCAGAGTTTTTAACAATTCCGGGTTCAACATTTTTTTGGATCTGGTCTTGGTTACGATAACATTAAGTACATTATCTTTCGTTTCCCGCTCTTACGCATTCCAGATACCATATAAGCATGTATCATTTATTGAAACATCATTAAGACTTTTTCCTTTCTTTGTTTCTTTTTCTTTTCATACATATCTGGATTTGATCCCTTTTTAACCGTCCGTGCATCAGGTGAGTACCATTTTGAATAGATATCACTATTTATATAAAACATTGTCAAATTTAACACAATCATACCTTTTTACTTTTTACCAACATTGTACCTATTTCACAGATCACAAAATGTAAGTAACCATGAATTAACAAATCAGTAATCTAATCACTGAACTTAAGAATACGCACGTGTGTGGAAAGAGAATCATTTAAGCTTAAGACGTGTGTAAAGAAAATAGTATTGCGGAATGCCTTTTAAAAAAGGTTCACTGAAATTTCCCAAAGGCCATATAACACCTGTAAACTTGCAGATCACGTTGGGAAAATCTATTACATCAATTCATGATTAAAAGGGTTTCGCAATCCAAGCCGGGTGATTTCGTGGCCAGAGGCAAACTGGTGAAAAGTTCACTAGCATGTTATAATAATTTAAATGGAAATTATGGAACATATCCTACTCATTAAATATCGTTTAGACGATTTCTTAATGCTGGTGAGAACGACTTCGAAAATAGGGTAACTTAATACACTTGAATTTCCTTTTCCCGCGGTGGTCTGATTAATGAATTGACCACGTCACAAAGAATAGCTTGAAGAGCTTTTGTTGCTTACAACTTTGGCAGAAGTGGCATTTTGTATTCAGTAAAATGTATAAGCTACATATCTATGAGGAGAAATTAAATTTACATTTTTACGGAGGACGACAGAACATATTATTCTTATACTTAGCTTAGCTGCGTCTAACATACCCCGTCGTGATTAATCCATTTTGGAACCGGTGTCATGGAATGATTTTGTGAGATATTGGTCCGATAACATGTCCAGGACCATAAACGGAATAAAGCTATGTTAAACATACATTGCGCTTTATTCCGTTAATAACAATAGAGTTTACCGTGTATCAAGCCCACCCCGGGTTTGTTTGAGTTGTGTTCTTTTTTGCAAATATAATTTCTACATTGTCAACATTTTTAACTGTAATAGTCCTGGACCATGTTATCGGGCTAAAATCTCCTAGCAGCTTATGGAATAGGCGAGGTAATTGTCCCAATCCATTTCGCTTATCAAAATTGTCATCAAAATATTGCTGTTGCCCTTGTGAAATGACAAGACATATAAAGCATAGGTTTTAAAATATGTTCGTTCTCTCCTACATTCTCTTTTGTGCAGATAATTTGTCATATTAAAATAATGACATAAGTAATGATTTTATTTTAAAAATGTCTATAAGTTTGAATAAGAAAATATAACCCTTCTCTATGCAATTACGGTATTCTTATAATGACATCATATGTCCATGTTATCACAATAGCTAATCTATAAGAATCATCCGCGAAAGAGTAATACCTGGACAACTCAATATATGTGTTGACAAGAGTAAAATTAAGAAATCTTTAAAGATGTTTAATATCTAAACAAATAATACTTGGAATCAATTAATTCCGGTACAAGTAATTTACCTTAAAGACTCACACATTATGCCTGATTTCAAGCTTTAATTGGTTAAAGTTAAGAAAAAAATATTTCTAACGTAGTTAAAAAAATGAAAGATATAATATCTCTTTGGTATTGCGATCAGATGGGAACAGACAGCATTCTTACACTTCGGTACCACAGTCTGCGAAGTGTCTGTTCAGACCTCGAAAAAGATGAATAAATGTACTGATGCACTGTGGAGCTCATCAAATCCAATTCATATATCGATCAAAACTTTAGATGAAAGATAATTGTTATATATAACGTTTTGCAGCTTTTGATAATAGGACATTTGAGATGTGTTGGATACCTGAATAACATTGAAACGAAATAATGTTTAGGGGTAATCAAATTAGAGCAAGTCGATTTGCCACATGACATCATTTCATCGATAGGAATTTAATCTGTTGTTTTGCAGTTTGCTACTTAAAATAGCTGATAAGTTAGTTATATTTATTTGATTTAGATAATGCAGATGAAGTTTGTTAAAAAATCCTGATGGACGAGAATTCCAACATTCCGTGGTTATTTAAAAAAAACATAAGACATATGTGACCATCCACGGTGTAAAGTCGCCTTGGCCTTTTCGGAGATATGGCTCCATAAACTCTAGACAATTCATTAACAAACAAAGGCTTTTCAAGCGGATTATTTAAGTGTCTAATAATATTATAGTTTTAGTCAATAACCACGTATGATATTTCCATTTATTTTATGTAGATTTTAACTAAATCAATGTTGGTGTTAAATGACACCTAAGTCTAAAATAAAGTTATTGGCAATCCTTCGCAACTCACCAAAACATCCAATTTACAATTATAGTAACTACGGGTAACAGTAGCTATACAAACGCATTAAGCAGGTATCAAATTGTCAGCATGATGAAACTAACAGTGTTGTATTGAAACGTCAGTGATCCCAGTGAGTAACAACTTTCGTATATTTTGAATTTGTACACAAAGAAATCTCAATATTAGATCACGGAGTGTTTTCAAACTATAAAATAATAATTGTAAGTACAGTGATATTATTAACTGTGGGAAATGACCAGTCAATGGTGACCTGTCGGAATACAATAACGTCAATTATTGAGGTACACGATGTAAAGACCACTTTAGAAATCGAATTTAGAATTAATAACAAGAAACACTTACATTTTACAGTAATATACTTGAACCAGCCTTACTACAAAAACACATTCAATATTATATTACAGCTACCAAATAAATACCTGTAATATTAATTTAATGAACTCATGTGAGGTCAAGTAGCGCAAATAATATACTTTGATTAAAATGCGAAATGCATCAGCATATTTTGCACAACGCATCTTGCAATTGTTTTCAATATAAAAAAAAAATTAAAACAGAAAATGTACACGCGTGTTCACTTAGATTCATGCGAATCATACACCAATTTATCATAGTCGATTTCATGGGAGAACCATGGAAGGGTAAGTGTACATTTACATGTAAACTTCCAAAACGTTACAACTGCCAGTGATATAATGGATAACATGGACCGTAAAACATACACTTATAGATAATATTGCAAGAGTTAATACCTGCCTTAGGCTTTGTGACAGAGATACAGAGAAGAGTAAATGTAAACTTGCATGGACTTGAAAGCCTTAGAGAGCTTATCGTTGATAGATATCTAATTGGAGACCAAGCAACGAAACTGAAATACACTAGCATACATTTCGTTATCTGGTATTGAAGTATTCCAGGGTAGATCAAACGAACTCTGCATGAACGTCAACGCCTTATAAAGGAAACTACAAAATGGAGTAGAATATATGAGAGAACGCGGGAAAGAGGGGGAGGGGGGGGGGGAGGGGGGGGGGGGGCGTACGCGCTAATGTTTTATAATGGGGTACCACTGCCATGTGTTACTCATCATACAAGGAGTACCAGGATTTGGAAAACAAACACATTGACAACATCATGGACACTCCATTGATAACGAGAAGCAGGGAAGGGGAAATGTATTCTCAATCTCCCTTGAAAGGTACACTTGATCTGTCTGAAATATCAGGATTGAGCATCAGAATATGGGAAACGTACACTCGCATACAACCAGGATATTCTATAGGAGGATTTGTATAAAAAAATACAATAGCCAATGTTCGCTTTAACAGGAACAGAAACGTATAAGCACATAGATGCCATATGCAGGATACCATTATCATAGTTCAATATCAGGTATTGAGAACAAGAGGAGTGAGTGCACTTGGACTTATAGCGGACAAAAAATTGCAAGAGGTTATCTAGTAGGGAAACCTCTCTCTCTATGTCAGATGGCACCAGGCGGTGCTGCTGTGGCCTTCACAAGAGCTCGCCATTTGGTTCGGTTTGATGCACGTCGTGTTGCTTCTATCGTACTTAAACCAGTGATCCTTTTAATGTCATCAGTCCATGATGTTATAGGGCGTTCTCTGCCACGACTACCTTCTACTGCTCCTTGCAGAATTAATTTCTCGACACTGTTATCTCTCCTGGTAATATGACCAAAGTAGCGCAGCTTTCTGATTTTGATGTCTCTTCTTAGTGTGAACTTTGTTCTAACCTTTTCCAATACCCAGTGATTGCTTCTCTTCTCCCTCCATAAAACTCGTAGAAGTCACCTATAGCACCACATCTCAAATGCATCAACTCGTTTCCTGTCATTCTTTGTCATTGCCCATGACTCACTTCCACATGTGTCGATGGAGAAGATGGTTGCTTTCAGGAAGCGTACCTTGAGATTCATTGATAGCCCTTTGCTCGTCCAGATAGTTGACATATCTTGTAATGTCTTGCGAGCTATTGCCAGCCTACGTTTGATCTCCGTTGAACTGTCACTCTTGGTGTTGATAAGAGATCCTAGGTACTCGAACTGTTGTACAACGTCTATCTTCTGTTCATCTAGTGAGAAGTCAGCCCCTGTGTCCTCTTTGTCCATTACCATTATTTTTGTCTTTTTAGTGTTCAGCAGAAGACCTTTATTCTCACTTGCTTCTTTTACCCTTTGTAGAAGGTCCATGAGCTCTTTTCGGCTGCTGCATATGAGTGTGGTATCATCAGCATATCTTAAGTTGGTAATTTTAATTCCTCCGAATTTCACACCGTCAAAGCTCTCCAATGCTTCTCTCATAATATCTTCAGAATACACATTCAATATCAGGTATTGAGAACAAGAGGAGTGAGTGCACTTGGATTCCTTATAGCGGACAAAAAAATTGCAAGAGGTTATCTAGTAGGGAAACCAGGAAGGGTATATTTGTATTCGATTCTTATAAAGGGTTACCAAGAGATACTTCACTTTCCACAAGTAGCAGGAAAGGGAATACTTGTTTGTACTTGGATTACATGAATGTCTTGCACACTGATACTACAGGTGTTATCTGATATGGTGAGCTCGGGAGGGAAAACGTTCACTTCCATGCACCACAACACTTTTGTTACAACTATTGCAATAGGAATAGCACAGTGTAACTAGTCAATAAAAAAATCATTTTGTACAGGCAAAGGTTTGTCCAATCAACTTGCAGTAAAATGACACACCTCTACTGACTGCTTTGTCTAAATGTTCATGACCTCAATTGACCCCAATTTTCAACCAATTATTGTGAGCTAACTGGTCGTACGATTTTAAAACTGAGTCAGTCAAAATTGAGTTTAATATCTCCTCTTTATGATTATGCTACTCATATAGGTCGACTTTTTTTAGATTCAGTCGACTTTAAGCTCAAAATTGTGTGTTTTAAATGTTGAAAATGAACCCTCACTATACTCCCCACCATGGCAGTTAGTATTGATCCACTCAAGTGTCTATTCACAACCCAATTAGCACCTATTGATGGAGGGATTAAGAGCATGGTCGTAAAATTGATTTGACTTCACCGCTGCTGTGAGGTCAAGATTGATTGACCTTCTGTTCACTATTTTAAAAATTATAACAACATTTATTTTAATATTTTAATAATTGTTATGACTCCTATATTGTTTATTCTTGTGAATTAAATATGCCCATAAATACTCATTTCTTACTTTATACTTGTACAAGTTATGAACATTTTTTTGCTGTATTTAAATTGTAAAGTAATGAATATTGGTGTATGAGCCTAGTAGATTTTTTTACTGATAGTATACTGACTAGTTATAGTTTGAATAGATTATTCGAAAAAGAAAAGCAAGAGAAATGGAGAAATAAAACACTTGGATGCACTTGTTCGCCTCCTTAAGAGACAATACCATTGTTAAAGGGTACATGATAGAAGAACAAGGCACATGAAAGGAACAATAAAAAAGGATACTAAAAATCCATAAGTCATGTAAGTAGCCCACTGGACTAATTCCATTAAACATTACGTCTGAATATATTTAAGTGTCAATTTTCTCTTTCCTGGTGTTCCACACAATATAAACTCAGTTAGATTTATTAGGATCTATACACGTCTGATAACATTTAAGTGTACGTTTTCTCTTTCCTGTGGTTCCATACAAGATAACCTCAGTTTGATTTAATTAGGTCTACACACGTCTGATAACATTTAAGTGTACGTTTTCTCTTTCCTGTGGTTCCATATAAGCTATTTAAACGTCTGATTACATTTAAGTGTACGTTTTTTCTTCCCCAGTGTTCCATAAAGATAACCTCAGTTACATTTGTTTAGGGGTCTAAACACATCTTATTACATTAAAATATACGTGCTTCCTTCCCCGTTGTTCAATAACAAATAACCTCACTTCCTTTAATTATCCGCTGTCTACGGATCTAAGCATGTATTAGGCCACCAAAGGGATTTTTCAGAAGAAACCTGACAAAGGGCTATTTTAGTAAAAATGCTATGCGAAATGCGGTATCGGTTTTTTAAAACATGAGATGGGTTCGTAGAAGCAAGAAAATGAAAACATTAACATTTGAAGAAGTATAGTTTAATATAATCACTGGAGTCAGTTGTTTTTGTTGAGTTTACATACTGTTTTAATATTGGTGAAACACATTCCATACAGTCAAAACTTGGCTCACAATTTCCAAAGGTTCAAGAAAAGAATGAAAAAACAAGTTATGCAGTTAAATGCCAATTTTAAAAGCTACGCGCGCGGTCCTCTGAGACAATTTTTTTTATTTGGCCTAATGTAAGTTTTCCCTCTCTTTAAATTTGAAATCCCTATCAGATGAACGGTTACAATTGGAGTTTCCTTTGTAAGGCGTTCCATGTAGAACTCAGTATCTGTTTCTTATACCCCTGACAATTGTAGCACCCTTTCATAAGGTTAATACAATTAACAAATACCTGAGACCGTTCTTATCATATTTTATATCAAAATTAATACGAACCATAGTAGTCACAGAATAAAAAAAATCATGATCACCGTGCGTCAAAGAATAAACTAAAACAAAGTGATTTCTATGTGGCAAAGTACAAATTAAAGTATATATATATGATATATACAAACATTCAAACCATTCAAATATGTTCGTGTTTTTTTTTCCTTTCAATTTTCCTTTATTCTCGCCAAAAATTACTGGTCGGTCGGATCCGTAGAACACGGTTCCTGATCATTGTAGATAATTACATAAGTATGTAGTTTTAGTGGCTCGAGTTACAGCATGTAATTTGTTAACGTCACAAAATACAGGTGCTTGTTGTGAAGAGAATACTCTCTCCCCATTTCCGCTAACAGAATTATCCAAGAATGTCAAAGAGGAAGACCAGCATGCCTTGTTTTGTTGCATTACAAATATTTTGTTAACGTTGTCTATCGGCTCAAAAATTGAAATCACTTTTCAGTAACAGTAGTTTTTAGTAAATTTGTAATTATTTTTGGAACAAATACATTTCTCAAAATGTTCTTCTCCATCTTGATTTTGAAAGAAAAACAGTGTTTCTTTTTCTGAAGATGAGATTATGATGGTGTAATTACTTTGGGACACTTGTACAGGCAGTGGATATCTCATTTGGATACAGTGATGCTGCAAAGGATTCTGGACTTGTTGTAAATGTATTCTGTCCACGGAAGTCTGTGTACCGATGTTATTGTGTAATATATATCAAATGTCTGGTCGTTAACTCAAAACTGGTGGGTTTAGTGTTTGCATAAATCAAAATGAAGTGACCTACAAATGGTTTATGTTTACTCATTGCCTTACAGCAATACTCCAATATACTGTTTGCTGCGCCGTTGTTTTTAATGCAAGCGAATGGGGAAGATTAACTTTTAGGGAAGAGCTTGAAGTTCGTACAAACAATAAAATGAGATATTTTAAATTAAAAGAAATAAAACGAAAGCTTCTTCATAATGATATAATAAGTAAATATCCGGACTCTGCGTGTGTCAATTTGCAATATTGATTTTTCAATTGGTTTTAACGAAGTAGCTTAGATGTAGATATTTAAATGTTTAATTAACGGAAACAGTAAATGCGAAAAATCAGGCAAAATCAGTTATAATTACACATTATCCTTATTTAACAGAATGTGTTGACATCCGATCATAGACAAGACGTGTCTCTGTTAATTATTATACCAACATTTGCCATGAAAATCAAGCTTATATTGACTTTGTCTTAACTTAGCCTGAATATAAAATTGATACTTACTTCCGCCGAAAAATACCTAAGAATTTCATTGAAAAATGTTTAAGACGACAGAGAAAATATTTAGAAGCTTGTTTTGTAAAAATCCGACCTTCTCACATTCTCAAAATTGTATACATTTATTTCGTTGCAGAAATACCTTTTCAAAAAGCACGCAAAGAGGTTTATGATTTTATAATCTGAAAATGGATTATAGAAAGTATGCAAGATTGTAGTTTAGTACACTAGAATTTGATCTGATTTCTATTAAAAACCTGGAAAAGCAAACTAAGAATCCCAAATGAGGGTGAAGTTTTTTCCGGGACATTTATTTTCCAATTTGAAATCGAAGCTCTTTAAAATAACCCGCTATGTTAAATACAATTTTTACGTTGCGATTCGCCTGGGGAACATCTTCAGTCGTCTAATTTTTACTTCTAATGATTCAAATTATCTATGTTTAACTAACACATACGATGAGACTTGAAACTATGGATTTAAAATATATCAGAAGAGTGAAACCACTTTCTTTGTAATAAGATTGGAATCAAATATCGGAAATAAGTAAGAGTACAGCGCACGAACGTAGGAATTCCTTTGAAAAATCTATAAAACAAGTATCAGGACGTTGACACTTGGGGTTGTAGCTATAAACAAAAACATCGATCTCATTATATGTTATATTTTTCTGTGCATAAATACTGATTTATTATGAAACCGATGTTTAAGTAATATCTCATCGTCTCGATAGGGGAATGCTACCTGTCAAATCGTTGAAACGACATGTCAACTAAAAGATAGGTACTTAAAATTGGTCTGAATATGACAAGATGTACAGGGGGAAATGTAAGTACAAAAGAAATAATTAATTATTAGATCATCAGCGCGACTTGGGAGCCTACGCTTCACCCTTCTTAAGATGATCAATGCTGATGTAGTTCTCTGAGAAGATTATTGAGACAAATATCCTTGCTGCAGATTAGCTTTGTCTTGTCCCTCTGCTTATTCTTGGTACAGCTTTATAATCCGAGGTCTCTGAGCCACGCACAAGAAATTGGCGGATCTGAAAGAATAAACAGTATAAAGAACCCGTTTACTCTTTATTAACACATGAAATAATGTAACCAACTATATCAGAGTTATCAACGACAATTATTTGATCAAAAACGTTTGGATTCTAACCCGGATATGAATAAGTCACTTCCGGTTAGTCCTTCTGGTAACATCAAATGACATATCGAGAAATCGAGAGAGAGAGAGAGTGCGACTACACAAATACAAAAATAGTCATAATCGAGATGACGTAGGCAAACTTCATCGGTTGACTTGAGTCGAAGGATTTGCCCCGAAGAAGCATTTGTTTTGCGGTCAACAAAACGCACGAGGTGGGTTGGAATTGACGTTCTAAATTTAAGTTTGCATTTCCTCCACTTTGCCATCCTATGTCACGCCAGTAGAAGATGTCTTCATGCCTGCCTCGACGTCACACTTTGTCGTACCGGTTGATGATTTTTTAAAGATCCACATTGCACAAAGACGACAGCTAAATGGAGTGTAGTGGTGTAAGAACTGAAGAGTTCTTATGTTACTATGCTCTTGTGGCTTAACGAACACACCACACGAAACAAATTGTGCTCTTGGAAGACGAGACTAAGGGAAAAGATCACAACGATCTTTATCCCTGAAAATTCGACTACTTTCGGAAGTGCTGGTTTTGTAATCAATACAAATCATGATTTTTTTGTCTGAAGTATCTGATATATTATGATTTCAGGTCTTTACCTTGTGTGAATTTAAAGAAAAATGTAGCGTCCAGTCACAGACTAATCTTTCATGTTTTAATGAGTGATTGCTAATTTAATTTGGGTTAAGGATTCAACGTCGCGCATAGTTTTGTATTTATCATATTTGCGAGCGTTTGATGATGTGACGATACGATATTATAAAACGACTTTTTCATGTATGTTGGAATAACGAAGTACCCGGTTTGAAAATTCACGTGTCGCCTTTCTAAAGTTATTAAGTTTTTCATTCATATTGAATAGAGTATCGCACATACATCAACCTTTTTTAAACATCCTAAAGCTAAGAGCCTATTAATCTATTTTATTTATCAACAAAAAAGATCATTGCACAAAATGTCAAATCTTAACACTTTCCACGCGGCTAATAGTTTACCAAATACAAGACAGACCTTTCAGAAAACTTTCCCAAATTTCAAAGTCTATCTCAAGAATTACTGAACTAATACTAGGCATGTTTGTACTTATTTTAATGCATTTTCTCACGGTGATTCCAAATATGGTAATGAATTTCAAAATTATTGACATTTTTTAAAGTTTTGTGAAAAGGATTAAGACTCATCTATGACTAAAATAATCTTCTCAAATATTATTTATTTACAGCATTGGCCCTTAGCTATTGTAAAATGGTTATGTAACGAAACACTCACTCTGTCAGAAAGCCAGTATAAATCATCTTAACACGCATCACATGTTTCAAATGCTACTGTTTGACCTACTTTTTAACGGAAAAATTCATTACACGAGAAAATTGTAATTCTAATTAATTTTTAAATGACGTCACGTTTGTTAAGATTTAGTGATTCGATATAACTTCGACAGTCCCCCAAAACAATATGGATACATCCGGTTAAAGACAAATATCCGTACAGTCAAATTGTGTAGTGAAGGTTCAATGTTCGTTTAATCATGTCCATGAGCATTATTCGACCAAATGTTACCTTTGCCTTTGTGTTTCAACTGCGCGTGTCAAATTCAGCACAATGGATACGGAGTTGTAAATATATGAAAACAGTTATATGTCCGGCGAGTAACATTGACGTCATCAATCGGTTTCAGGCGTATCAAATGTTCAGACTTGCATTTTCTGCTATAGTGGAATCGCTTAAGGGCAATTTTGGCCATTACGTTTACTTCTCGGATACAAGCAAACCATGATGATATATTCTTCTATAGGTTATGACACGTGATTCTAGAAGGGGTGCTCATGTCAGAAATCATCATAATCCAAGATGGCTGCTCCCATAAAATGACGTGTTGAAAAAGACAATAAAATGTTGTTAATCACAGTCTAAGTACTTGAAGGATGTATTATATCAGTGGAATTATCTTATATTGATATGCTTTGTTGGTTATCAAAAGTTAATTTTTGAATCCAACATGGCGGCTATATTGATACAACGATTTTATACGTAAAGTCCCTAAATAATAACGTACGGTAGGCCTATGTCTTATGGTTATTTTATGTTTATATATACTAGATATTAAGGCTATGTAACATACAACCACTAGATTAAAAGATGGCCTCTATCCAAAATGGCCGCTGCAATAAATAACACTAATGCTTTGAAATACAATGTGAAACTTTGTATTCTCAACCCATAAATTTGATAATTAATATGATTCGTTACCTGCTAGCTCAAAGTCATTACTGGACGAGCTGGTCCATGGGATGATAATTTGAAGTAACAGGCCCTAACGGAATCACAGTCATGCCTTACGGTGTCTAATTTCTAACCAAGACTAAATTTAGCAATATGAGGCCACTACTTCGAACATCCACATAGGAAACCAGTGACAAATAGCTTTAATCTACCAGACAACTATGCGAATGTACAGTTGCTCTTAGTATAAAGTTCCGCCTGTTGCGGTACCAGAATGCCAAATGACAAAATCATACCCAAACAATTTGGCAGATACTTTGATTGAAGAACGACAGTGAACTAACATCGTATGCTTCGTGGACTGCACACAGAGATGGCACTTACGGCGAACTATGAGAGATCCGTTAGATTCATCTGGGTGGACAGAGGGCCTTTCTTTTATTATACCATTAATAGTCAATGTATGCATTTATTTCTCCTTGAAAACCTGGTAATGTCACTACTTTAAGCAATTCCAGTTAGGCACAACTAATGGTAAAGCTTATTCTTACTTCACATTCCATAATACAACAGATATGGATAGCGTTCGGTATGGGTAAAGAGGAGAACCGAAGTCCAAAGCCCTGTAAATGTTCCACGCATTTTACGATTGTGATACGACTCCATTGGTCCAATGGTTATAAGGGCAAACGAATGTGCTTGGAAAGCATACGATGAAGGGAGGGCTACCTTTCTTGTAACAAGCCAGGTGCAAATTCGAGACTACCTCCAACGAAGGTATTAACATGTTTTGGAAAATTGAACATAGGAAAACAACAGACGATATGCTGTTACCAACAAAGCTAATTTTTTATTGCGGGATGAACTTCTTCAACATTCAAATCGGGACATATATCAAATGGGTAGAGGGGCTACAAGTAACCAGACGGGACAACACGTACTTAATCCAGGAAGTTTTGGATGGAAACAGACAAACGGTGTTTGGAATCCGGTTTGGTTAACTATCCCCAAGGTATCAGGTACATGCAGAGAGTTAATCAAATGTGTATAAAAGATGGAACTGTTCAATACGCACCCCGCAGGTCTTATAAATCATGAATGAACTGGCATTTGTAAATGTAAATGTGCCAAATAGTGAAAAATCAAGAATAAGGATGCTGTCATTCATTGTATTAAAATATGCAGACATTTCTTAGACCTGATGACTGCCTGCCAGTTAATTGATAACTGTTTGCATTTCTTTTTGCGTATGATTAAGTGGATGAACCACAAATATCCCCAGAAATATCAGCACAAAACAATGCGTTTTAAAGCAAGTTTTACATCACCGACCAATTATATCTTCGTTGGCGGCCTATTGGATAATTACCATCTTCAAATATCTTCTATCAATTAAAACACATCGACCACAACATTCCTTTTGTCAAGAGTTACTCTTTATATAAAATGTATCGTTTATGATATACAATAGGTATCAAGCGGCCGCCATTTTGAATTTTGCCGGCCATATTGTAATTTTGATCAATTTAGTGTATTCGTATTATATTTGTATCACACTAGTACATTATTAACACTAATCAAATATTGTTGACTGCAATTAAACATTTAATGTGTAATATATGGACGCCATTTTAATTTTTAGCCGCCATTTTAGGTTCCAAGCATCTGCCAAATGAGCACCCCTTCCAAAATCAATTGTTTTTACCTAAAGAAGATTCGTGCAAACTTTGGTGCTTGTATCCGATCTGTAAACGTAATTTCGTTAAGCGATTCCACTACTATGCGCGTGACACCGTCATTGAAGGGAAATGTACAATGTTATTAAGTATTCTATATTCTTCTTGGCAAACAATTGCATTCCGTGTGTATCCATTTAGCTATATGATCTACTTATACTAACAACGATATATCCCGATATATAACCACACAATGGCTACATGTGGTTTGGAACCTCTAAGTCAGACCCGTGTTTAACAGTGCTTGGTACAACAGCTTATGGATCTGGTCTTGGTTTACGATAAAATAGATACATTATCTTTCGTTTCCGTTTTTACGCATTCCAGATACCATATAAGCATGTATCATTTATTGTACTATCATTAACACTCATTCTTTTTTCCGTTTCGTTCACTTTTCATACATACTTGGATTGTTTCCACTTGTTGACCGCCCATGCTTCAGGTGAGTACCATAAGATAAGACCATATAAAACATTGTCAAATTGAACACGATCTTACCTTTGTAACTTCTAAAAACTTCTTTTTATCTAACCGAAAAGTAAATAACTATAAATAAACAAATCACCCATTTGATTCTAAAGTGTATTACAGAGATAAACTACAGCTTTGGTAATCTAAACACTGAGTTTACGAATATGCCATGCAATGACGTGTGTAAAAAAACCCCTTTTAAACCTAGATGTAGGTTTTAAGACCTAGACATTTAAGAGTGTTGAAGGATGTTTCAAAAGGTTCACTGATAGGTCCCAAAGGCTATATAACACATATAGAATACAGATCATGTTGAGAAAAAAATCAATTAAATCAATTAATGATTGAAAGGGTTTCGTCGTGACCGGCGGGAAATAGATGCTTATATATATTTAAGGACCTGTATGGGAACATGCCAAAAGTCTCGGACAAGATCAGAGAACGCAGATCAAGATTTGCTGGAGACTGCTTCAGGGATCCAAGGAGCTGGTACACAAACTCATACATTGGATTCCAAAGCATGGAGTAAGAAAGCGTGGCAGACCAGCCCTGACCTACATTGACATACTGTGGTTCGGAAAAATCATCCGCCATAAGTCAAGTCAAGTCAAGTCAATATATTTGAAGAAATTCATCGGGATTTATATGAAAAGTTGAAATTGAGAGTATTTTGAAAATATTCATTTAAATCATCTCACGTTCAGACGATTTCGTTATTCCTCTGAGATGATTTCGATAGTAATTGGTAATGACTCAACCCACTTACTTTTCCCGCTTAGTTATTCTGGTTTCATTGGACTGATGAATGTATTTACCATGCGACTATAGTCAGCGTCATGATGATATGGACATAATTCCAACAATGCGTGCGTACGTACGTGTTTGCTTACGTACGTACGTGCTTGCGTACATCATGCGTACCAGCGTTCTTGCGTAAATCCGGAAGTGCGTAAACTACAGCTTTGATACTCTAAACACTGAGCTTACGAATATGCAGGCAATGACGTGCGTAGAAAAATAATCTTTAAACCTAGATGTATGTTAAGACATTTAAGAGTGTTGAAGGATGCTTCAAAAGTTCACTGATAGGTCCCAAAGGCTATATAACACCTATAGAATACAGATCATGTTGAAAAAAATCCATTATATCAATTCATGATTGAAAGGGTTTCGTCGTGACCGACGGAAAATAGGTGCTTATATATATTTGAGGAAATTCATCGGGATTTTATGAAAGATTGAACATATTCATTTAAATCAACTCACGTTAGGACGAATTCGTTATTCCTCTAAGATGACTTCGACAGTAATTGGTAATAACTCAACCCACTTGCTTTTCCCGCTATAGTAATTCTGGTTTCTATGATGCATTGGACTGATGAAATGACTATAGTCAGCGACATAATGATATGGACATAATTTTAACAATGCGTGCGTACGTACGTGCATCTTGCGTAAACCCGGAAGTGCGTACAGGACGCTTTCAAACAATAACCGCGCGTTCTGTTTGATCAATCGTGAAATCGTCACACGCATGCATGCATGTCGTTCGCGCATTTCATGCAGCATCTGGAGGGAGCTCCGCGAAAAACACGAACAACACTCTCGCGTGAGAAAGCTTGAATTTCGTCAAAATCGTTATGACAGTGACTATATTAAAGAGCGGGTATGAATCAAGTAACCACATTCACATTAAACCGTCGACAATAAGCCTCTACCTGGAATCGAACCCGGGACCTCGTTGGTGAAAGGACAGGAAGGGAAGACACACTGCAGCACCCGTTCCCCATAGGACCAATTTTGTTCAGTAATTAATGGGAGCCCTACTTTTTTAAGAATTTATTTTTAAACATAGAGTAACATAGCAGACAAAATCAAGAACAGCCTAGTTCATGTTCGCATTAATCTTCCATTAAGCAAACACCAGAGCTGAGTGATGTCACAATACATCGTGGGTAGACTGTTGATCGATACTTCCCCTTTTAAGCCAGTTACGTCCTTTGGGAATTGCCAAGATTGACTTCTCTCTGTATTATTGATAGTGGGGTTTTCCTTAACACTTTCCACGCGGTAGGCGTCTGCAGACGACATTTACAAATTTCACAAAATGTTTCAAAAATGTCAAAATTATTGAATGTCATTACCATATTTGGAATCATCATGACAAATGCATTAAAATATTAAGTTCAAAAATACCTATTCATTAATCCGTGAGATAGACCTTGAAAGCTGGGACATATTTCTGATTTTTGTTTGTTTTGTATAATCATGTTAAAACCAAAGGCCGCATGGAAAGCGTTAAACGGTTTACAACATATCTTATAGGTGCTGTCAGCGTTTCGCCATACCAACCATCTTGTGGGTTCTAAAAAATTCTGTTTCAAACTCAACTATAGACCATGCCACCTGTTGATCAACAATATCAGGTGCCTGGTTTTATTTCATGCATGGGGAACACGCTCTAACTGTTGCATTGAATGCTATAGTATTATACAGATGACTGGTTGGGTTTCGTGTTTGATTTGTTATGGACACTCCCTTCGAACTCCCAGGCAATGCGTTCCATTCCGACAGGCAAGCTTTTGTTTGGCAGGCAAAGAGCGCGCATATCGGCAGGTAAGCTTTTATTACTTGCCTGCTATGACGTTACAGGTGACATTATCTATAGCTAACAGAGAGTCAATGACCAAGAATGATTAATGGTCAGGCGTGACTATAACAAATCCTGTTTACATAGTTGCACAACAGTCGTTATTATGATTGATTGTCGAAAAAATATGGGTCGGTGTGAAAGGGCTTATTGCTTTTGATGCATTTATTTTGAGGGTCGGTTAACTGCTTTATATTATATGCATTTTGTTTGATCAATTCCTACAGTCAGTTTACACGTACGAATAAAGTATTTGCTTATTTTTTATTCAAGGTACAATACTAGGGCGCGGCCATAACGTCATTGTAAACTGGTCAGTTATTCGTCCAAGTCAGTCAACGTATAATTTACGCTCTCTGTGAGTTGAACCAAACAATAGCCTTCCCACAGTCTTCACATTCGCTTCTCTCTCTATGAAGCCTTCACACTCTAATGCGTTGAAAAACATTATCTTTTACATAATGTTAACATGCTCTTTCGGGCAATATGGCTAAAAGACACAGAAAGAAACTGCTTTGAAAATCAAGATTTTTTCTCATTTGACCGTCGAACACTTTTTTCCGTCGGTCAAAGTGTTCTAAATATAATTGTTCTGCTTGTCAGGAAATGCTAATTTTCCCACCAAGAGTCATATTCTAGCAGGAACTAAATATCTTAAGTTTTATGTATTTTCGAACCGCGGTTAGCCTTACACTTTACGTTGTGGAGTTTGGCACATGGTAAACTGTGGTATATCGTGAAAACGGTAATGGCAGCGCCCATTCGGCCTAAATAATATCTTTAATAATGCACGCTGACTGTTCCAAAAACCTAAAATATTTATTGCAGAGCAATTATTCACTCTATCCCTTAAAGGTATCTTTTCTCATTTTCAAGAAAACCATCCATCGAACTAAAGGTGGTCTGGTCTAGACACGACTGGCCAGGGGCTTTAATATCGACGTCCATACTGTCAATGTATCAATCTGTTTAATTCTTAATCATGTAAAACAAAACACCGAGGGAGCAACTTGTATATACAAAGATGGATATCAAGCTCAGACATGAACTTTCAGTATGGATCCCAAGTATTTGTTACCCTAAACCGGTATTTTTTTCTACATGTTTTATGTTTAACACACATTTCCAATTGTTACGCTCAGAATCAGAGCCAATGATGTACAATGATGTATGCTCAACACCATATCCATTTCCAATATTTTTCTCTTTTGACCTCTAAGCAATGGACGCGCGTACAATGCCCTCCTCCGTTACAAATATCTTATTTTTGACTCGATTTTTTGAGGCGCGATATCTACCTGTAAATTCAAATGCACCCTGCGGAAAATGTACGGATTGTGTTCATTCAATGGCTACACTTTTACATTGGACACAGGTACCAGTTATTCAATGAAAGCATTGACTTGTTAAATTCTTGGTTCATTTCCCACGATCATACAACCAGTTATTACGTTAGTGGTTGCTGTTGTTAAGTTTCAATGCCAACCGTTTGTTGGTTTGCTTGCTTGTTAGTGAAAGTTAATAACATATCCTGACATTTCTTTTAGACCATTAGGTAATTTCAACCTGTAAACAGATTTCCATAATATTTTTGTGTGTAATACATTTAAATAAATTAATAACGTAAACATGTTATTGTTAGTCCTTTTCCAGTCTCATTTGGTACTACATAAAGTTTGATTAGTTATTCATTAAAGTAATACCGTCATTCTACCATCGTCTGTTATTCCAACGAGGTAATGCACGATATAAACCAATTTTGAAATTATATTGACTATGAATGACGAGTGTTTGGTGTTATACAGCGAGCAAACACTGTTTCATTACAACTAGTCTAGTACCGTGTCATGCTACGGCTGTAGCTTTATGAGAGGTACTTGACCGGTTTATGATACGGGTATTGAAGGAAACATGCTACCTGAAAAATGCTACAAAAAGCGAGTTTGACGTCATATCAAGCGGATCCAAGATTCGAAAAGATTATCAACCTGAGGAAAGAATTGTTCAAGCGTTTTCAAAATAGCCGCCTTGATACATCTAAGTAAGAAATATCATACCAAATGGTTCGCTTTAAGTATAAGGTTTCTAAAATGAAGCATAGATTTTCCGTATTTAAAGTGTTCAGTTTCAGAATAATCGACAAAACACGAAGGACGTTGCTTCTGTTGTTATGCAGAGTAAGTAACAATGATTTATATAATCTTTACAAGCAAAGGTATATTTTTTCTGAAAAAATGATTGAAAAAATGTATTTAAGGTTCCAGACAAAGATTTACCAGTATCGTTCAATACTGAACATAAAAGTTGCCAGTATCCGTTCGCTCTATACTGGTACGATTTTACTGTTCCAGTATCGGACAATACTGGATCACCAAATTGTGTTCTAGAAGCGCTCGATACCTGAACATTTTTGTGTTCCAGTATCGCTGATACTGGAATATGTTATTATGTCCCAGTATCGTCCGATACTGGAACACGAACTTTTTCCAGTATCGTACGATACTGGGCGTTCCATCCAATATCGTCCGATACTAGTACAGTCCAGGATCTGGGACCTAAAGTACACTTTTTACAAAATGAAACAATATAGTTAAGCTAAGAGAGGTTCACAATCTCAGAATGTTGTTTTAATTTGGGTGCCAAAATTGCTCAAATTTGATTTTTCTTTTTCATTTGGCATCGCACGAACCATTCTGATGAACTCATTCATATATAGTAGCACCTATTGCCTTCGAGGTAACGAGAAGAATTACTAGTTTCTTTAGAGCTAAACACATTCCACGCGGCAGGCGTCTGCAGACGACATTCAAACATTTCACCAAAAAAAAAATCAAACTTTTCACCAAAAAAAATCAAACATTTCAAAATTATTGAATTTCATTTAGAATCATTATAAGAAATGCATTGAAATAAGTACGAGGGGCAGTCAATAAATAATGAAAGTGATCATGGTATGGGATGCATGAGTGATTCTATTGAGGAGATAATGTGATCAATACAAAGTATGAACCTTTGTCTTTCAAACAATACACTTGTTGTATACCTTTGGTTATGTAACGTCATTAACATAAACACAATAGGTTTCAGACACTGACTGAAATCTCTCAATTATTTGGCTGGATATGTAATATGTTGAATATGGGTTGATTGATACATTTGCGTATACCTCGGCAATGCAAGCATAAAAACAGATAACACTTGGCACATAGTTAGAATACACACTTATCTCTGTTTAAGACTCTTTTTCAGATCTGAATGTCTTAATACGAACAAGAAGGGACCATCTCAAATACGCTTTTATTTAGCAAAATCCGCAATAATATACCTTAGAAAACAACAAAGGATAAAGAACAATGGAGGGATTATAATTTAATAAATTGTTGTGGGATGTAAAGCAATAATAGTGGGGATTTCAAAAGGAGCTGTTCATAAAATTTCCTCAAACCATTGAAATTATATGACAATTACTTCACAATACATATATAGTAGCTCTAAAGATAACAGTAATGAGAGACGTTGTGGCAGCCATCTTTGATTGATACATTCATGTTTATCTTCATTTTGACTATCACAATATTTTTACACATTGGTTTAAACATTTTTCATTATTTCTGATTTGAAGGCACAGTAAGCTTTTATCTGGTAAATTTCATGATTTTAGCCATTTTGGGCCCTTTCCAAAATTATCTGCCGTCTGCGCATGCGCATTTTTTCTGCATGTTTCATGCGAATAAGTTCAGATAATTAGTTAACTATCATATGGAATCTTCCAAACTGGTTAATTGCTTGAATTTTTCCTAAATTGTTTGATTTTCCGCAATATTAGTGATTCACTGACTGGGCATTTTACAATGAAAATTGGCTTGATATTTGTATACCTTTTATTCAATTGCTTCTCCTTATTTTTTCCTCTTATACTACACATTCCAAATTACACAGGGATTAAAGTTATTGTCTTTTGTATAATATTTATGCGAACAAAATCAGGATTTACCAGCTTCTGATGTCATGTTATGCAATCTTCTTACCACGTGTTTCATAAAAACAATTCAAATTTCCCGCCAAATAACTGATTTAGCAGTGTCCCAAGTGTACTTACTTTGAAACAATACTATGACGTCATAGTTCACACTTAAAAATCCAAAACTGTATTATTTGAAAGACAAAGGTTCATACTTTGTATTGATCACATTATCACCTCAATAGAGTCACTCATGCATCTCATACCATGATCACTTTCATTATTTATTGACTGCCCCTCGTATAAGGGTGCACTACACTAAATGGGGTATCCCATACCCTTAAGGACGGTGATGAAACAGAGACGTCCACACTCTAGGTGATATTGTATTTCATTCTAAAGCCGATTTTGTCTTAACGCGGCACTTTCGAAACTTTAACCTACGGATACGTGGCTTGTATGATATATAGATTTTTGATTGATTATCAGGACTGATGTCATGTAAATTACACTTAAGATAACGGCAAACCGGTGACAAGTCGTTCTAATATCGATTGTCAAAAAATGGGTCGGTGTGAAAGAGCCGAAAAGGTCACCTAGCCCAGACACGTCTAGGAGCTTTAATGTCGGCGTCCAGGTGTTTTAACACTGAACATATTAATGTATTTAATGTTTAATGTTTAACGCTCACAGGGCGCCACTTGTATACCTGGATATATCAAGCTCGGGTTCATACTTTTAGAATGGACCAGGCCCTGTATGCTTTCTTTTCTCGCTACCACTTGGTCCATTAGAAAACCTAAACTAGAATCTAAACGGTTTCGTACAAATGGGTGTTTTTGTCTCTTTTTTATATTGACATAATGTCTGATTATTGATTGTGATCATTTAGCGGTCAGTTTAACATTGTGGTCGCCATCTTAGATATTTCAAAAGGTATTTTGTAGCCTTGTATTTCAAAAGTGTGATGTTGCATTTCACAAGTGTTGAGTAAAAAAATACCACCTCACAACATTTCTTTTTTCATAAAATCTGCATGATGCTACAAAGCCAATCATTTCAATTTAGAAAAAAAACCCGGTTGGAACTCAAGTTTTGACCGCTTTTGTAATTTTAAATGAGCATAGCTCTTAAATAACAGCAATTATTTACCCCCATCTAAATTGCCTTTGGTAACCAATAACATTATTCATTTTGCACCAGGAAACATGCAGCAATATTCCTATCCTGGCAACATAAAAGTAATTGTATATTTTCATCGTTATACAGTCTGCGCAGAGAGTTTGGTGTCAGTATAATATATGTAATTTTTAGAAGTTCCAATTGTATACGTGTCAACCTAAAAGGTTTTTTTTTTGGGGGGGGGGGGGGGGTACCATTGCGTGTATATGGTTTTTTTATTTTTAGAATTCACCTCATAGATGGTAATTGTATAGTAATTGATTAATTCTCTACGGGAAAATATGTTGTCTTAAGTTATATGTAAGGTGTCTAAGTAGTTGTCAGTAATACCTTGGATGATGCAGTTTATAAAATAATCATCTTCTATGGCCAGACGTTTGATAAAAAAGTCGTCAAATAAACCCAAAGGGTTGATCTTTAACAACAATGACAGAAGCGCGTCGACCTTTACCAACCAATGCCATGTTACGTTCATTACGGTTTTACCTTTCTAGAACCATTCATCTCCGGCGATTAGCTTATTGTCATTTTAACCATTAGTGTTATTATCATTAGTATTGTTCTGTGTAGTAGGGTTTGCTGGTTCAAAAATCTTAGAAAGGTGGTACATGTAGAAGTATTGGAGTAATCGTTGAGACAAAACAATTATTTAAATTAAAACTAAAGAAAAAAAATACTCATTCGACGGGAATCGAACCTGGGTCCTGACTCCTGAGTTGAAGTCCCGTCCTTTCTCGTTTGTGCAAAAATCTTAATATTCAGCATATAATATATTATATTATAATAGCCCGCACCTAGTATTACTTTTCGACTACATACAAAGTTTGTTCAAAACTATTATTGGATGTTACAAGAAGACGTTACAAGAAGTTCTATAATGATCAGTCGCACAAAATAAATTTGGGGCGAATAAGGCATTGGGAAAAAGTGTACTTAAGGTCCCAGATGTTGGACTATTATACTAGTATCGTATCGTCCGATACTGGAACACCCAGCATCGTTCAATACTGGGACAAATCACTACTGGTAGCATGTGTATCAGTATCGGCCGATATTGGAAAATAAAAACGTTCCAGTATCGCTAAATATCGAACGATACTGGAACAATAAAATTGTACTAGTATTGAGATATACTGGCATATTTCATGTGACAGTATCGTGCGATACTAGAAAAATCAGGATATGGGACTTAAAGTACACTTTTTCCCATGTTAAATAATAAAACATCTTAACTGTTGTAATGCTCTTTGAAGAAAAAGGCTCCCACATGCAGACCACATGCAGAGGGGGCCCACTAAAGAAAAGTAACGGGTGAAGTAAATGTACTGTATACATTCATATCCATCCAATATGTAAGCCTACACCAAATTCGTCTATAAGTTATATAACGATACAAATTAACAAACCCTACTACGAACAATAATTGGTTAATGTAACAGGTTTCGTGATGACAAATAACATTGATTGACACAATACACCAACCCAATTACGGCCATGGTAATTAAGCAAATGAGGTTTTCCAGCTAATCATTTGAACGAAGCACCATTATGAAATTAAAATCATGTTGTTTAGTAATTGCTACACGCTAAGTAACGTGAGGGTCCAAATGCAATTTGATGACATATTGAATCTTTATACGGTTTTTCAAAGTATAATATTGAAAAGAAACACAACATTTTAAGAACAATATGATAGAAACGGTTAGTCAATTAACACTAGTGTGAGTGCATTAACATGTATTTTGACCAAGGGACCAAGGGGGAGGGGGGGGGGGGGGGGCGTGGGTCCTAGGGATCCACCCTCGAGTTTTCGTGTATTTTACTACTATCGCGTCCTTTTTTACCAGTATTTTGTATAATCTTGAACACGCTTGACGCTAATAATAATTTGCTTTTCAAGTGTGTTTATATGCATGTAAATAGTATGTAAATAAACACTAAGATATGAATATATAAAACCATTTATCTTCTACCAACAAGAAATTTAGTATTGCGCAATGTACTCTGTACAATTCAAGGATGACACTCTGCTGTTAGTTTTTCAATACCTATGAAAAATACAAAATTATATTGAATGAATTTTAGTGTTAAGCTATAGCCTATTATTATATATATGGTACTCTGTACAATTCAAGGATGACACTCTGCTGTTAACTTTTCAATACCTATGAAAAATACAAAATTATATTGAATGAATTTTAGTGTTAAGCTATAGCCTATTATTATATATATGTCTACTTGAAAGAGTATGGAATTGTAGAATTATGGTATGCATCTTAATGAAAGTGAGAGCTTGGGCCTACGTCTCAATGTCAAAACAAAGTTCATCGTCATCGGTGATGATGGAAGCATTACCCCTCTTTCTAGTTCACGGTCAAAATGTGGATCAGATCTAACAGTTCAATTTCCTTGGATCTCTCATCACACAAGAAGGAGGATGTCATACAGAAATCAGGCGTCGTTTGGCTATGGCTAGATCGGCAATGACACAGCTCTCAAAAATATGGGCAGACAGAGGCATCACTATATCAACCAAGGTACGTCTGGTCAAAGCACTCGATCGTTTTCCCTATTTCAACCTACGGCTGTGAATCCTGGACACTGACAACTGCAAGCTGCAACAAAATCAATGCATTTGAAATGTGGTGTTGGCGCCGGATGCTAAGGATCACCTGGGTCATGAAGAGAACCAACGCAGAAGGTTGGTATGAAGACAAGGCTACTTGGGCTGATCAATTCCCAAACTCTCTCTTATTTCGGTCTTATTGCCAGGCGCCAAGGAAACTGTCTAGATAAGGTGATCATGCAGGGCAAGATTGAGGGTGCACGCGGACCAGGCCGGCCAAGGTCAAGATGGGAAGTGGCGTGTCATCATCAAAGTCACGAGCTGTCAGTTCATAACAGAAAAACGTACAAACCAATGGTATGCACGCAATCGAAAAATTTAAAGTGACATCATTTTCGCCAATTTGTGACCTTCAAAATCAATTTTTGGCCCTAATTTGAGGATGACGTTGGTTTTAATTTCTGAAATGTTGTCCGTGTATAAGTTTTGTTAAAAAATCCATCCGGGAAGGGTTTTCTTAAGGGGGAGATACCTCGATCATAGTGTTAAAAGATTCCTGTATTAATACTGAAGATTTATTTGCCTGCAAGTTATTGACAATTGTCGAAAATATCCCAACATTTACAAATTGTCCAACTGTTTCATTACAAAAAAGACTAAAAGTCTCTAAAAACTGGTTTTACCTCTATGTAAGGATTACGAAATCGAATCTTGATTTTGAAGTTAATCTCTATAGTTTTATATGCATCGGTGCAAAAATATTCAAAGGAAAAAAGCAAATCGACAGGAAATGTGTTGCTTCTACCCTTTCATACGGTGTGAAACTAGTCAAATTAAACTGGTAGAGCTCAGTTGGTTATGTACGGTATCAAATATCTATAAATGATCTGCCATTTCAGTTAGTATTAAATTATTGTATTCCCCACTCTGGGCTTCAACATCCTATGATATAAACGGTTATTACTTTTGGCTATGTTTTCTTTCACTAACTTAATGTATTTATTCAATACTAGTAATGCCATTGACCGTTCGAAGCATTCGAATTTAAACGAGCGTAACATATCATTGGATAAGATTGGATAGCAGTTCTAAGGGTTCCGGGAGCAATTTGCCTTTTCCATTAAGTAAGCGATTTCAAAACAAGATATCCAATTTAACATTTGTTTTGTATACTAATAGTATTTGTAGTTCTTTGATTTATTCTTTACCTGTACATTTTATAAGAATTAATTGCGGTTACGAGTATCGACTCCAACAAGATGTTATGAGGAAATATAATAAATCTCATGAACTGTATACGAAAACCTGGTAGAAGCAGATTCGTGACCGGTAATAAACGTAGCATAATCAGACAGTCCGTCAGTCGATTGACAACATCTCAGTTCTACATGTAGTATTTCAATAACGGAATCCACAATGCACATCCCTGCTTCGTGAATGGAACGGTCCTCGACGCCCTCGTGTTAAACTGGGCACACCATTTCGCGTGAAGTACCATTACAACTAGTAACAAAATTCAGTCTTGGATACTCACGTAAGAGTCCTTGGATCAATGGATGTAACAGTAGGGTCGTCAACGTTCTACCTCAGACGTGCCTCCAAAATCAACACTTAGTGGACAAATTTAAAATGTCGGGCCGTTTTTTGCGGCCGGTGCGCGGTAAATTTGAGATTAAAAGCGTTAGCTTTGAAGGCCGTACTTCGACACCTCGACAAAGGTAAGTACGAGATTATTTAACCATTGTATGATTCTGTTGTAAGATATTGTAGAATAGTGTGTTACAGGTTCATTATTTTAGAATCTTATTCATTCGTAGACATACTATTCGGCATGTACAATAATCTTGGCTATCCTTTTGGATATCACTCATATGCCGGGCATTGGAATGCAATGCAATGTATCAGAGTTCATTTAAATCCTAGAAATGAAATGTCTACTATAGTTATATATGAATGCTATCTGGAACGTGCCGCCCGTGCTACACAATTATGTATGACGGTACACAAAATGGGGTACAATGGGGGCACATGGGTTTTATTCACTAGAGGAATGAATACCGGTGTTTCTAAGATGTCTCTTTTAGTCAGCGTATTTAATCTTCACTGTGTTTAGCCCTTGGTTAGTTTCTGGCGGTATGAAGTACAGTAAAACGAAATGTGTTGTTTACAATATATGAAACCAGTCCTAACTGAAACAGTGTAGAGAGCCCCAATCGGGATACCCGAAGGTATATAGAGGGAGGAGCAGAAATGTAAATACAGTCACATATAGAGAAGCTCATCCCAACTGAAAGAGCGAAATGTTTTAGTTAATATTGATAATCTACTTCGAACCTTCTTCTGTATTTTGAAATGCTATACCTTCATGTATTCTAGAAAGATATGGTCACCTCATTAGGGTATCTTTGCGCTTTAAGGGTAAAGATGAAGAAGATGTATCACACCTATTAATCTATTTAAGTTTTAAAAGTAAACCTAATTATAGCAACGTACCTAAAAAGGTATTTTTACACCTTTTAATGTAACGTTAAATGAGTCGACTGTAGGGAGTAATCATCTCTGCTTTCGCATATTCAGATTCACCCATCACCATAATCACTTAAGTGTGAAACTTTCCCACGGGCTTTGATTAGAAAACTTGATTTTAAGTTCAAAAACATTGCTATATTATTATGTTTCCGTGACACTACATTGCTCGACCATGTCTTTTAATTACTGGTAACTGTTGTAATCATATTTGTCGTATAATATGATGGAAAAACAGACATTTGTAGGAGAAGAATCACTTAAATATACCACAATAGAAATAATGTTCACCAATCAAATCGATGCTTTGAATCATTTACACATAATATGCTTCCGGAATCAATATGAATTCTTATCTTGCATGTCTTTTAACACTTTCAACGTGGCTATTAGTTTTACCATATTCAAAACAGATTTTTCAGAAACCTTTCCCAACTTTCAAGTCTATCTCGAGAATTACTGAACCAATACCAGGGATGTTTGTACTTATTTGTATGCATTTCTCATAGTGATTCCAAATATGGTGATGAAATTCAACAATGTTGACATTTTTGAAACATTTTGTGCAATTATGGAATGTCGACTCCAAACCCTACCACATCTTTTGATCAAAGACCCACAAATGTATCCGGAATCAAAGTTCCTAAGGCCACATTGCAAAACTTGTGCGTATCATATGTATAAGTGACTTGTACGTAAGAAGCAAAAAGTGTATGTTAGGTCCCACATTCTGGACTGTACTAGTATCGTCCGATACTGGAACACCCAGTGTCGTTCGATACTGCTACAAAGTCAGTGTTCTAGTATCTTCCGATATTAAGGGGACATATAAAATGTTCCAGTATCGTGCGATACTGGAACACAATTATGTGCCAGGCGTTCAATATTGGGACAATTCAAACTGGTACACACACAGACATTTTGCGCACGTTAAGTAAAATAACGTAATGTAAAGTAAATTTATGCAAAAAGTACACAATGCGAGGTATTCTTTATTACTAAACCATTTTGTAACTTTTAAAATTACATTTTTGAAATGTTTCGTAGATAATTACCGGGGTTTGTAGATATTTTATCGAAATTAAGTAAAACAAAAGTCTAAAATACAATTTAAACGGTAAAAGGTGATTTCGCCCAACGTGTTAAGTAAGAATTATCGATATGATTGGTGAAAGTCGTAAACTTTCCCTAATCGCCGGGTAAAATCTCCTCGTGTAATTATACAAGATGGCGAGCGTTAGAGAAACACTCAGCCGGTGGGGAGTTCCTCCGGAATACAGTGACAAATTTGAAGGTAAGGAAGTAGTATATCTTTCCACTTTTGGTAATGCCTTTATGTCCTTGTTTTCATGATGTTATTGAAGTCATCTGAAAATCATAAGTTTTGAGAGATTTACAGAAAAAAGTAAAACTTGTGTTGGCACCGAGCGTCGTACTCGGGGTCGTACTACACCGTGCATGCGTTGCGTTTGCATGCATCATTTCATAGCGGCTCATTTGTACATGTGGCCATGTGAAACGTGATTAGGGCGTATGTAGTATGTACATAGGTCAAAATGCAACGATGCAAGGTTATTGATTGATTGATTGATTGATTGATTGATTGATTGATTGATTGATTGATTGATTGATTGATTGATTGATTGATTGATTGATTGATTGATTGATTGATTGATTGATTGATTGATTTTTTTTAATAATATTTTATTTATGATTTTCAGATGACTTCAATAACATCATGAAAACAAGGACATAAAGGCATTACCAAAAGTGGAAAGATATACTACTTCCTTACCTTCAAAAACTCCCTTGAAATTACCTAAAACTTACATCCAAACTCAGTAAAAAATACCAAGCAATTGTGTAAACAATTGCCTAAAAAATACATCCAAATTCAATCCGGTGATTGTGTAAACAATTATCTTAAACTTACATGCAAATTCAGTAAAAAATACCCAGTCATTGTGTAAACAATCACCTTAAACCTACATTCAAATTCAGTAAAAAATACCTAGTCATTTTGTAAATATTTACTAACAAATTAAGCAAAATTTCCCATAATGTTGTGGTTTTTTTATATACATGGTAAAATATTACAAAGCATTTACGTAAAAAAAATGCGTAACAAGTTAAGTAAAATTTATACCTAGCCACTGTGCAAAATAAATACCTAGTAAAATTGCATTTTTATACATAATAGTTTGGGTTTTTTTACCAAACAGAGTTTATGTAAAATTTTACCAAATTGTTTTGGTGTTCTATACGTGCTTCAAAATTATGTAAAATTTTACTTAACTTAGGTAAAAATTTCTGTGTGTGTAGCAAACGTTCTAGTATCGCTCGATACTGCAACACAATAGGTCAATACTGGAACAGTAAAATCGTACCAGCATCGAGAAATATACTGGCAATTTTTATGTTCCGGTATTCGATACTGGTATACTAGTATCTGGCTGGGACCTAAAGTACACTTTTCCCGTAAGACTTAAACGATGCAGATATTTCCATAATGATATAGAAATATTTGGATTGGTCTTAGTTTGATTCTTATGGGTCCTTGTACGTATTGGGATGCTGAAGATTACATTAGCCCCTGTGAGCCATACCGACTAGTTTTACGATGCTGCCCCATTAAATGTCATGAACCAATCCATGAAGGTCTTCTGACAACATCAACATGTACGGATTTTTGTGGCACTAAGATATCATAAATTCAACATTTCTTCTGACCCAATAATCTACTTTTGTGCTATCCATCATAGACCTTCATTATTTATGTATCCATGCACCTTAACCAGCCCAACATGTCTTCTTTTATCAGTAAATCTTGAGTTTTTTTATATCAAGTTGTTATAAACGAGCTGGTGATTACTAATGTCATTCATTCGTTGATAATTAAGTAGCTAAGTGATTTTATCTCTCTGTTGTATCACACTATATTATACTGCATACAGTCATCAAAAAAATAACTATACAGGTAATAAATGGGCTTATAACTCAAAAAATGTATATCCTACCTAAAATTAATAAATTATGAAGTTATTAAAAAAATTATCTTTTTTAACATGAGATATTGCATGCTAGGATTGGGTGATTATTAAGGAAGTGTCACTCCAAAATAGAAGGTGAAGTCCGATTTTCATTTTCACATTGATCGATTCTACACGCGGACCCAGCTACGGGTACATTATCGATTACCGGTAGTGCAATTGGAAATGGTTGGGGATGCATGCGCGCAGGTGGGATAGTCGGCCGTATTGTTCCGATGGATCAATACGCCACACACACACGCTACCTGTCATACTCTCCCCCGTGTTGAAAAGTAAAATGTGAAAATGAAATTGTGACTTTACCTTACATTTTGGATTGCCACTTCTTTAATAATCAACCGATCCTAACGTGCAATATCTCATATTAAAGCAGATACATTTTTCAACAACTTAATTATTTAATATTTTAGATAGGATATATACTTTTTAAAGTTAAAAGCCCATTTATTACCTGTATATATCTTTTTTGATGACTGTATACTACTTCGAAGAAAAATCGATCTATGCTCCTTAAACAGGAAACATGTTTTCTTTTATCAGTAAATCAGCAATTTTTTTATTAAATAGCCGGTGGTTATTAATACGTCATTCATCCGATGAGAGGTAAGAAGCTAAGTGATTTTATCTCTCTGTTGTATCACACTATTTCGAAGAAAAATCCCAGGGAAAAAGTAGACTATTTAATGGTTATTTTGAAAGGTTTCCCTTGTTGAAGCCCTGTCAAACGAAAAGAATTAGCAAGTTGTGATGAGATAATGCATATTGCATATATTAGAAATGAATACAATAGAATTGAATACTTTGAATACATTCGTATTGTGGTACAATTTCATGCGTTGGGTGAAACTTATTTCTGCTTGTCTATTTATTTTCGAAATTTGTTCGTTTTTAGAATTTCTTTTTTTTAAACAACCAGATAACGACTCATCTGTTACTAGTGATCTTTTACTAGTGATTTAATAACATAACTTTGTAGGTGACTTACGTGGCAAAATTGCTTTTAGTTTCACCTTTCTTTTCTCGGACTACTTCAGAAGAATCACATTTACCTTAAAATGTAGGCACAGACATTGTCGAAGCTCATCTTGCTCGTCTTTCGGCAGACCTTTTAACCCTCATCAATAATTTGACGGTATAGAAATAGTCAATGCTTTCCCTATGATAATTGTCAGTTTGTAAATTGTTCATTGTTTTTTCCTATTGAATCGCTTTTAACATACATGTAAGTATATACTTGTTTTATGTAGGGACTATCCGCCGAGTCGGTAACGTATACTAGCCGCTGATATGCCGGTCGCCAATGTCAGTGTTTTGTTTTAATGATCTCATTCACGCTTTATGGGGCTTACAACAAAATACAAGACACGAATCCTGAGTGGCTCAATTCTTTCAAAAATATCAAAATTGTTAAATTTCATAACCATATTTGGAATCACCATGTCAAATGCATTGAAATGAGTACAAACATGCCTTGTATTGGTTCAGAAATCCTTGAGATAGACTTTGGAAGTTGGGCAAGATTTCTGACAAATCTGTTTTGGATATGGTAAAACTAATTGCCGCGTGGAAAGTGTTAATTAGAAGAAAAAAGAGACTAGCATTGAACGTTTCAGCATCACGGTATATTAAACGGCGGCTAACCAGTCTATATACAATACTAAAATAAACTTACCAGGAAATAAAGCCGCACTGTAATGCAAACCTAGTACGTATAATTGCAAAAGACTTTTACGATAGTCGCCGAAGTAATATTTTGCATTATCATAATACAGGCATCAATAAAAATAGAAGAAAAAAATGTCACCTATACGTCAATACGACACGAAACCTGAATAGCTCATATACACAATTCTTAATTAGAAAAAAAGAGAGACTAGCATTTAACGTTTCAGTATCACGGTATTCTAAACGTCTAACCAGTCTATGTACAATATTAAAATAAACTAATCAGGAAATAAGCCGCACTGCAAAACTTGTACGTATGGCTCACACTTATACGATAGTCGCCAAAGTAATATTTCGCATTACCATACATACAGGCATCAATAAGAATCGAAATGAAATCAATGGAAAATACTTCCATAATAGTATTTGCATTCGTTTCAGTTTAATTGTATTGGTGCTTTACCATTGGTGATGCAAAATATCACTAATAGTCGACTATCGTATAAGTCTTACGTACACGTCATATACGTACATGTATACGTATGGGCGATACGGACTAGTATTTCAGTGCGGCCTAAAGATACTTAAATTTCTTAAAGCATAGCTTCAAAATCATCCGATTGTGAAATGTTGATCACAGCTCACCATTAATCCATCATACATGCCTGACCGCTTTTGATAGCACGCAGTGTTCAATACAAATCAATGACATCCCATACAAAATTCACTGTCTGAAAAGCAGCTGGTTTGTGTACTGCTTGCTTCTAGAATATATTCCATCCGTAACAATTTGTATCCGAGTAAATGTATTATTGATACAAGTATAGTTTATCAATAATAACTACATGTATTGCGAAATGGCGATGGCTTCTATTATTATGACAACAGTCGTAAGTTTAGAAGTTTCAAGTTTCGTATAAATGTGTGGTTGAAAAGTTTGAATTAGAAAATCATTATAATTATAGAGGCCCTTTTCAAGCGTGACCAGATCAATAGTGTTTTTGTAACCACACTCTTCATTCGCTTGCAAGTAATGTCTGACCTCCAATCATTCTTGGTCATTTACTACCTGTAACCTTTAGATAAATGTTCATGTCTTGACAATTTGATACATACAGGGAGTGTCAAAAAATGTCCCATGAAGGAGAAAAATAATTAGAAATACATACCAGGTTTTTGGTTTTCAAGAAAATAGTCTATTAGTAAGCCCTATTTTTCCTCTATCAAATACACTTTCGGCCGAGTGCACCAATGACGGGTAGCTGAAGAATAGCGCTACCTCGCTAGTAACTGAGGCGTAACCCAAAATTTTGAGAGCGCCAATGCCGGGTAAGCTACTAGGCTAGTAACTGGCGGGTAATTTACGCTAAATGTTATACCTGACCGGACCCAAGAGTAAGTTGGGGCATAACATTTTATGCCACAAGTCAGTCGATTCTAGCAGTAGCGTAAATTTGTTGTGAACATTGGAGGGGATGATTCGCTGATGCTGAAAGACCAATTTCGCTTGCATGCCCAGGGAATGTATATTTGAAGTGGAATGTGACCCCTCATAAGCTGAAATATTTTATATTTTGAAAATCCATTCATGCAATTTGGGGATTTTGTTAGTCAAAATTTAGATCAACTCCTTTTGCCCATTCAAACACTAATCGCACCGACTTTGGGTCATATTTTGACCAAAATGTACTATAATTGTCCAAGGATCTTAAATAATGACTAAATAAATAAACTTATTAGTGTTTTTATTAATTAAAACTGAAGTTTCAACATTATTGTGAGTGGAAGGGTATAACTAGAAGGAAAAAAATAAAAGTATATCGTGCCGTGCGTGGTCGGGGAATCGAACCGGGGTCCTGCGGTTAACAGGCAAAGGACAAGGTATCCATGCCATGGAAGTAAGCGTGTAAAGAGGTGTGTTATAATTGTATATAATTGTTTGCATCGGGTGCTTGTGTTTGTCATTAAAATTGTGCTTTTTGGTGCAATATTTGTGTGTGCCCCTCGCCCAAAATATGTTTGTAATGTCTTGATAGTCCTTCTTTTTGAAAAAGCGTTGAACAAATTCGATTTTTTTTGCTAAAGAAATACCGTCATTTTTGTTCGGAACGCAAGCCGACTCAACGTGATGATTTATGTTAATTATGTACACTCACCTATGACCTAGCGAGTGACGACACATTTTAAATATTACGGAGGACCACTCACGTCAGTATTTTACAGTAACCTATAGGTTAACACTTCGCATATGCGCCAATTAATTTTGTAAGGGGACGATGCTGATTAATGTGGATATTTACCTCGCTAGTTACTATTCTGTTGTTATTCGCCAGTTGTGCTCTAAGAATTACATCGTTAGTAAGTTACGCTACAGTTACAGCATAACTACTAGGGAGGTAGCTTACCTCCCTATTAAGTTACCCGTCATTGGTGCACTCGGCCGTATATCCCATTAAGTTTCACCTCTTAACTCCCGAGAGATATGATCAGTTCAGAACCAAGAGTGCGAATCCCACTTTTGGACAAGAATTGGATTGTCATCTAAAAAATACTGCCTTTGAGATTACAATGATGATACGAGGGGCATTCAGTAAATAATGAAAGTGATCATGGTATGGGATGCATGAGTGATTCTATTGAGGGGATAATGTGATCAATACAAAGTATGAACCTTTATCTTTCAAACAGTACAGTTTTGGATTTATAAGTGTGAACTATGACGTCATAGCATTGTCTCAAAGTAAGTACACTTGGGACACTACTTAATCAGTTATTTGGCGGGAAATTTGAATTATTTGTATGAAACATGTGATAAGAAGATTGCATAACATGACACCAGAAGCAGGTAAATCCCATTTTTTTTCACGTAAGTATGATAAAAAGACAATAACTTAAATCCCTGTGTAATTTGATGTATGTAGTATATGAGTAAAAAGTAAGGAGAGGCAATCGAATAAAAAATATACAAATATCAGTATTTCAAATAGCCAATTTTCATTGAAAAATGCCCAGTCAGCGAATCACTAATATTGCGGAAAATCAAACAATTTATGAAAAATCCAAGCAATTAACCAGTTTGGGAGATTCCATATGATAATTAACTAATTTTCTGAACTTATTCGCATGAAACCTGCAGAAAATGTGCGCATGCGCAGACGGCAGATCATTTTGAACAGGGCCACAAATGGCTAAAATCAAGAAATTTACCAGATAAAAGCTTACTGTGCCTTCAAATTCTAATCAGAAATAATTAAAAATGCTTAAATCAATGTGTTTAAATATTGTGATAGTCAAAATAAAGATATACATGAATGTATCAATCAAAGATGGCTGCCACAACCTCTCTTATTACTGTTATCTTTAGAGCTACTATATATGTATTGTTAAAGTAATCGTCACATAATTTCAATGGTTTGAGGAAATTTTATGAACAGCTCCTTCTGAAATCCCCACTATTATTGCTTTACATCCCACACAAATTTACTAAATTATAATCCCTCCATTGTTCTTTATCCTTTGTTGTTTTCAAAGGTATATTATTGCGGATTTTTCTAAATAAAAGCGCATTTGAGATGGTCCCTTCTTATTTGCGTTAAGGAATTCAGGTCTAAAAAATAATGTCAAGCGGAGATAAGTGTGTGTTCTAACTATGTGCCAAGTGTTATCTGTTTTTATGCTTGCATTGCCGAGATATACGCAAATGTATCGATCAACCCATTTTCAACATATTACATATCCAGCCAAATAATTGACAGATTTCAGTCAGTGTCTGAAACCTATTGTGTTTATGTTAATGACATTACATAACCAAAGGTATCTAACATTCCAAAAGTGTATTGTTTGAAAGACAAAGGTTCATACTTTGTATTGATCACATTATCCCTCAATAGAATAACTCATGCATCCCATACCATGATCACTTTCATTATTTACTGAATGCCCCTCGTATATAGGGTACATCAATCTATTGTGTAAAATGAATCTTATATTGAAATAATTATTCTGTGGTTTATCATATTTAATATGGATGAACAAATATTTCAAATTGAACTAACTATCAAAATGTAGGAGGTAGAATACTATTGATTTTATTGGTTATGTTGAACTACACACTGAATGACGATACTATTAAATAAAAGACTTCTGTGCACATGACAAGTGCCCAAAGCTCAATTTGACATGCCGCAGTAGATTGGTCCTAATTTGATGACGAAAGCTTCAAAATGGATATAAATATTTTCTTATGACACACTGCAGATTGCTGAACATAATTAGTACTATTTCATGTACAATTGCTATATTTGTAATGATCTAAAAGAATCGTGTTTCACATGGGACACTTTATTGACACGCGCTGTAGTTTACTAGTTCCTTAAACCCACATAATGGCAGGTATGACGAGACGCTGACAGCCTCAATAGATAGCGTTTCAATACACCTGTTAAACAATCCAATTATCTATCATTATACACTGAGTTTCAAATAGTGTATGGATGGATCTTGATTTACAGTCATCATAAATGTCCTGCCCGGTAATAATTGTGCTTAATATAAATCTAAAAGTATAACTTTATAAGTATAAGTCTTAAGTTGTTGAGATATTTTGATGCAGTTGCAACACTATATTTTAACAATTTTAAGAGTGCTGTATTTATTACCTGAGCTTACCTGGAAAGGTTTTTTTCTGCCTGCTACTATAATATATTTCAGCCGTAACAATTTGTATTCGGTGAATGTATTGTGATTTAAGTATAGTTGATCAATAATAACCAACATGGCGAAAGGTCATGGCCTCTATTGTCAGAGTACAGCCACAGGTACGAAGTTCTTATATAATTGTGATGTCGAACAGCATTGAAATAGCATTATTGTATAGACAGCGATTCAGGCATCTGTTAACACTTTCCGTGCGGCTATTAGTTTTACCATATTATACAAAATAGTTTTTTTCAGAAACCTTTCCCAATTTTCTAAGTCTATCTCAAGGATTACTAAACCAATACTAGGCATGGTTGTACTTATTTCAATGCATTTCTCATGGTGATCCCAAATATGGTAATGAAATTCAATAATTGTTGACATTTTTGAAACATTTTGTATCGTCTGCAGCCTGGAAAGCTTTAACAATACATTATGTTCCCTCTCCACTTCTGGACCAGTGATTTGACATTTCGCCGGTAATAAATCAAGAACGTGTCCATTGCTCACTGTGTGATCCACTTTCAAAGGACGCAATGATGTCCCTAGGGCAAAGTATAACCTTCATACCTCTGAAGTTGACCACATAGTCAGCGGTTGACAAAATCTTATATGATTTATTACCGGCGATATGTTAAATCACAGGTCCAAAAGTGTTAAGGGAGTGGGAACATAATGTAGAAACCATCGACCTTTCGCCATGGTGGCTGTTATTGATCCACTTTACTTGAATTACAATACATACACCTGAATACAAATGTTTACGGGAGAAATATTTTCTAGTAGCATGAAGCAAAATAAGTATTATAGTAAAACAGTTACATACCAGTGACCGCGTGTAATAAATACGATCAAAAATTCTAAAATTACAACTACAACTTATAAATATCCAATTGTAGATGAAGAACAGTGCACTAATATGTAAACGGGGTAAAAACGACCATTTGTAGCACTTGATTAAGTACCCTGTACTACTCAGATTGCCTTAGATCGTGAACCAAAGGTCGGGGCAAGCGGATTTGGATAGGTGTTGAGACAAGCTTGAACCTGACACTATTGGACAACCAAGCACACATTACGTTCCAGTTACCTGTATATTTTGCGATATATTTTTTGACAGATTGGCAGGCCATGAAGCTAGTACTTGCTCCGTGGACACCCTGCTGGACCCTTGCATCGCCAAAACGTAGTCTACTGCAGTCTTGCCACATGTCTTGCCACATATTGACTTTCAGCCCCCATTGGGCTAATTTCGAAAACTAAAATCTGCTCTAGGGATACTATATCGTGACTTTTCTCGAAACTTGAACTTTTGATTTGACAAAATCTGAAATGGCACTAGTTTTTAAAACAAATTGAAGTTCAACGTTTGAATTTCCTAACACAACAATTTTCAAAAGTCGCACTTTGCGCTTCTAGTTTCACCCAGCAAATTATGCAAGGAATGATACCGGACCAACAGCAATAAACAGGTGGTGTGAAATAAATCAGAGAAATGGCGTAGGAGGGGGAAGATCAATTACCCTTGAAAGCGTGGTTAGGATACTCTTACACCTTTTAAGGGGATGGAATCGTAATCCAAATGATAGTTCAATGTGCCCCTTTTCATACGGCTTGAAAGCTGACAGTTCTGTGAGCATGGTGTTCGTTCATGTATGGTGGTGTTGTGTGTTAATCACGAAGATCAACTCTTCGTCTGTACACAGGACAATAACTGAGCTTTTGCTTCAAATAGGGCAAATGCTTAATAATAAAGGTCTAAATTTTATTGCCATCGCAGCCAACTGGCTGAATTGTAACAACATTACAAATAAAATACATTAATTAATAAACAATGCAACGTCCGGGCAGCAGCTAAATCAGCGCCAAGTTGCGACATAAACCAACATGAACAAACATACATATCCCCTATATAGTAACCCCCCCCCCCCCCCCCCCCCCCCCATAGACAATGTAGACTAAGTGCCTTGCCCAAGGACACAAACACATTGACACCAGCGGGGCTAGACCTCACGACCTTATGATTATGAGACCGGCAACTACTCCACTGGACCACACGTGCTCTACGTTTTCATTATGTCTATAATCAACGGGCTCCTACGTGAACTGATATGTTTAGGGATTTCCTTTCTTTAGTTGGCTCTGGAATAGTTGTTTCACATAATAGAGCTGCCCTATTGGCAGAAGGAACTACGCATATATTTATCTACATCTGATTTCGAATGCGAATACAGACAGTGCTAAAACAGTTACCAGTTAAGCTTGTAATTGATCATACGTTTAAATTCTAAAAGTACACCTACACAGTGCAGGTGCATTTAAACGCTATCTATAGAATGATGCTATTTCAGACTTCATAACAACGCAATTGTATGAACTCTTACATCTGCAACTGTGCTCTAACAATAGAAGTCGTCGACCTTAAGTCATGTTAGTTATTAAAACTATTATTTAACATTTGCCGCCTCCCTTTCGTTACGCAATATTCTACGAGAACGCGCTGGCAGGATTGCGCCCATTATGAATAAGTTATATTTTATTCTGTAAAAAATATTCTACGTGGGAAACAATGAAAAGAACTCAAAATGTAACACAAATTAGCGTGTGTAATTTCAACGAATTGCAGCGGCTGAATATATATAATCAAGGTCATTCAATTCATTGTTCTTTATTATTTGTATGTTACCATAACTTAATATACTCTGGACGAGAACCTTTTCGATATACGCATAATGCCTCGCCTTATGTCTTATGGAAATGTCAACGATCAACGATTTTTATTTCCTCAAATACCTTAGCTTTTCCCTGTTGTTGTGGCCCCATGATTTGAAACTCCTGGTTACGCCATTGGCACAAAACAATCGATGTTGAAAACATTTCAATTTCATACACGAGGAATTCAATAAATCAGAATAACAGCTGAATATGCAATTGCATGCTCTAAATTGCTTTAGTGTAACTCACAGTACCAAATAATCTCCATATGCGTTGTCTGGTTAAGAAGTCAACATTAAATTTTGTTTTATCAACGATAGAGCAAACTGGTACGTTCAAATCATTGTTTTCTTTAAAAATCTAGATTTGAATCCTGCCCACTAAAAAAAAAATGTGTTGTGGGGTATGTGGGAGTGTGTGGGGTGGGTGTGTAGATGTGGGATGGGTGGAGGGTTACGGGGACATGAATTTACCCGCTACGCTACAGCAGCCCTCCTAAATTCTAAACGGTGGATACAGTTTTTGTAACTAATGAGAAATAATACCAATCATGAAAAAACCCTACCAACGTCAAATAATACAACATATTCAAAACCTCATGAATTTACGCGATACGTGAGTCCCAATCAAATGCCGTCCTTTGCTGCTACGCACAAATAAGTGCAAGTCACTAATAACGGAGAACAAAGTACTGCCGCGTAAACGTCACCCCGCATATAAGGCGTATCAAGTTCGATCGTCAAAACAAGCTCGCGTAATGCCACGAACGCACGGCGTATTTGAACAACGTAGTAGTTATGCGACATGTGAATGGCTCGCCTTTGCACGATTTTTTGACCAGACGAATCAATTTGTAATGGGGAAGCATTGCTAAAATGCCGTAAAGTGTAGTTTGTTTTAATTAATAATTAATAGTTCAGCTCACGTTCCGTATCCTTAATTAACGGTATTGAATCAGGATAATTACTTTGATCAATTATCTTGTCGGTAACTATCAAAGAATAAAACGTTTTATTTTTGGGACCTCGGAATTTCACTCGGGGCTACGCCTCTCGTGCAATTCCTTGGTTCCAAAAGTAAAAATGTTTTGATTATTCACGGTTACCTCTAAACAACTGATTATCCTTTAAACTAATGATGTGTACCAACATCTAAATCAGACATTTGAGTTCACACGTTGAAGAACATAAATTACCCACCCACATAAATGGGCTCAAGGGCATACTATTCCTTACAATCGTGTAGTTCAATCGAAATGACACTATGGCACTATACATTTCAATCTGATGACTTTAATTGTTGTGAAAAACAGACCCACTTTATTTTGATACTAATACAATTGGAAATTGGGGATCATAGGGTCACTTTGAAATGATGTATAGCAACGTTCCAATAGGCAACAACTTACCAAGTACTCAAAATAATCCAAATGTACTAGTACTTCATAGTAGACAGTAAAGCCCAAACTGATGAAGCCGACACTAATGACATGCCCCGAGTTACAATACCATAAATGAAAACAATTTAATCAAAACTGCTACTTGAGGGATCAGACTATACAATCAAATTATTCCGACCACCGATCACCCTGCACAATTATTTTATCCTAATAAGGAGTTATTTTATTCATGACTCAAGTTTTTGTGGCAAACGTGTGAATTAACGTGAACAATGAATCAAGTGTATTCTGTTGTTATTATCATTTAAAAAAAAGAAGTTACATTAAACGGCAACCATTAATGCGTCGGGGTTTGGACGAAATAAAAAAAACCTATTAATTATTGAACGAACAAGCTTCCCCTGGCGTATACGCAGCTACGAGATATGCGATTGATATAGCGAGCGCAGGTACTTGCGCGTATGTTTGGAACTCAATCAATTTCACGCATCATACGGAGCGTGTGTGCCGCGTACGCATTATGCATGCAGCAAACGCAGCAGACGCTGCTTGGACTTGTTTACGCACTATGTTATTCCACTATTGTTTGTTCAATTACTAATTAGATTAAAACAGTATTCATACCCACATTTTCCTCATTCACTTGCAAGTATGTTCAACACTCACTTGCAAGCGTGTTCAACACTCACTTGCAAGTATGTTCAACACTCACTTGCAAGTATGTTCAACACTCACTTGCAAGTATGTTCAACACTCACTTGCAAGTATGTTCAACACTCACTTGCAAGTATGTTCAACACTCACTTGTAAGTATGTTCAACACTCACTTGCAAGTATGTTCAACACTCACTTGCAAGTATGTTCAACACTCACTTGCAAGTATGCTTAACACTCACTTGCAAGTATGTTCAAAAGCTTGCAATATTCTTAGTCATGTCTGATGACTGCCTAATGTGCATATTTGCTCTGGGATCGTGTCCTGAATATGTTGAACCAAACAATATTATATTATATAGTACCAACACGGTGAATAAACCTGACACGGCATCTATTCTCAATGACAACTATACCCGTGTTATCCCCCTTAAATATCTAGCTGACAATCTTCGTGAATTATGTGTGGGAGTTTGACGGGAGAATGAATCAATTTTTTTCCCCACTCAAATGATGATCTTGACACTACTGAGACACCCTCATTTGAAGTCCAGGTTTTTCACATCTGAATTTCATTTGTGACTTACTTGACTTACTTAACTTGATTTAGGGCGGATGATTTTTTTTCCGAACCACAATGCCTCTCCAGATCTTCCTTTCCAACATAGCTGTCTTGATTTCTTCCACCTGCAGTCCTGACGTATCACGTTTTTGTTTGTCAATGTAGGTCAGGGCTGGTCTACCACGCTTTCTTACTCCGTGCTTTAGAATCCAATGTATGAGTTTGTAGACAAGCTCCTTGGACCCTCTGAAGCAGTGTCTAGCAAATCTTGCTCTGCTTTCTCTGATCTTGTCCGAGACTTTTGGCATGTCCCCACACAGCTCCTTACAGTTGATGTTGAACACAGATCTTAGCATCCTAGTGTAGCATCCATCCCGTTGTTTACTAAGCTTTGGGGTGACTGTTCATGCCTCACATTCATAAAGGAGGACTGATTCTACTGTAGCTATGAATAGTCTTTCTTTGAGCTTTCTAGATAGTAATTTAGCCTTCCATAACTGACTAAGTTTGCCACAAGAATTTATTAAATACTAGAATGTACAAGAATTTAATAAATCATCATAACACCTGTATATTCACTGGCACCACGTTTTTTGAATGTTTACATTGTTCATCTGCCAAACGCGTATGGAAATTGTGTTTGCATACATGTGTCTACTTCACCTGATAAGTGAATCTGGAAAAAGCAAATATTGTGTTTTTTTCTGTATTACCAATATTTCATAGAAGCGTGTTTACTTGACCTGAAGTAAAAGATTTATTTGATATCAAGGCTACGATCTTCAAACTCAATTCAATACAAAATATATAACACTTGAAGCCTGTGGCCTAGGGAATGGATTTGAAACTAAGGATATTTTGACGTCTGTGGAACGAATTTGAGACTAAGTACAAATGTTCTATGATTTGGGTTTCAAATATTTTGTGACAATATCTCTCGGTGGGGATGAGGAGACTAATTCATATACTTATTATATTTTTCACGACTCTGCCATTTAATTATGTGTAACCTGTACATAGATTGCTTAAAACACACGTTAATTAATAACGCTGTACCAGACGCTGACATGTATCGGCAACTTGCTGTCATCTGATTTATATGAACTGAAAAACCAATGTACGATAAACAATACTTCCATTTCTGCCGAGGCCATTGATATGAAGAATGAAAACACCCTCTGCACTACCTAACATCTATATCAGAGGTTTTCTAACTTATAAAATATGATATAAATAAAATGCTCCATTGCGATCAACATGATCAATATCTGTTATTTTTATTCTGACAAAGACTTGAGATACATGTCTGGAATTTAACGTCAACTATTTCCCTATTTTAATTTGTCCCCTCATCCCCTCTTATAATCTGACCATCTGCGCACATAATTTGTAAAATGAATCAATGCTCTTGCCCACTAGAATGACAAGCTTGACCTACCGGTGCCCCCTTATTTAAAGATCCTGGTTATGTTTGCAACATTTACATTTCATTTGTACAAGAATTCATTGATAGTCGGAACACCTGCATATTCACAGACACGTCTTGACATCGTTTATTTTGATTTTGAATGTTTGCTAACATCATCGACTTCTTTTAAAGGTGTATATATATAGTTATCAAGTTCACTTGAATCTGGCAAAACAAATAGCGTTCGTTTTTATGTTTTTAGTATTTCATGGAAGCTTGTACATAACTTGACTTGAAGGAAAGGATTGATGTGATATCAAGTCTACGATTTTCAAACTCAATTCAATACAAAATAAATAACACTTGATATATGGAGCTTAAGGAAAGGATTTAAGACTGAGCACATCGTGTTTTATATGTATAATTTAGGTATAACATATTTTGTCGAAATATTAACTCTTTTGGGAGTGAAGAACCTTATTCAAATGCTTTTATTGTTCATGACACTGCCTTTTTAAAATTTTAAGTCGCTTGTGCATAGAATGCTTAACACAGGCGTTAATGACGCTGAACCAGCCGCTGACGTGTGTCAATAACTTATTGTCATCAGGTTTCTAAATGAATTGAATTGAAAACCAATACACAATACGATTAATAATAAATACTACCATCATTATTTCTGCCGATTTCTGGCGAGGCCATTGACTATGAAAAATAAAACACCAACTTCATCAGGCTAACATTTGTATTAGAGGTTTATTCATCTTAATACGAAAACATTATACAAAGAAAAATATTCCATTACAATCAATTTAATTTTTATTCTGTCATAGACTACAGATGCATGTCAGGAACTTAAGGCACACTATTCTCGTATTTTATATTCATTCCCCTCATCCCCTCTTATTAGCTGACCATCTCCCTTTGTCCTCGTTATGTTTGCAACATATAGATATAGTAAATGCATTCAATAATCATCAGAACACTTGCGTATTCATCGACACGTCTTGATATCGTCCATTTGATGTTTGCTAACAACGACGACTTTTGCCATGTGGTTCTTTCGTTTGCTTACATTCATCTTGTTCATTTGGTGAGTGAACCTGGCAAAATAAATACTGTTTGTTTTAGGTTCTCAATATTTCATAGAAGCTTGTTAACCTGACTTGAAGGAAGAGATTTATTTGATATAAAGGCTACGATCTTCAAACTCAATTCAATAAAAAATGTATAACACTTGACGGATGGGGCCTAAACAAAGGATTTGAAACTAAGAACATCGTGTTTTTATGTCTATGATTTAGGTATCAATTTTAGGTATCAATTTTAAACTTATTCAAATGGTTATATTTTTCACGACTCTGCGTTTTCATTTGACATCGACTGTGGGAAAATGCTTAAGACACACCTTAATTAATGATGCTGAATTACCGCTGACGTGTGTCAACAACTTCGGGTGTATACATGAATTGAACTGTACACCAATACACAAAACGATGAACAATACTTATTATTATTTCTGCCGAGTCCATTGACATGATAAACGTCAATCCAGACTAACATCTTAAATTTGAGGTTTTCTTACTCATCATAATACGAAACATGATATGGAGGAAAATACTCTATAATTTGTATTCTGTCAAAGACTAGAGATACATGTCTGGAACTTACGGAACACTCTTCCCATCTTTTGTATTTATACACCTCATCTCCTCCTATTAGCTGATCTGCGCGCATCATGTATAGGCGAATCAATGTTTTGCCGACTCGAATGACAAGCTTGACCTTCCATGGCCCCTTATCCAGGTTATGTTTGCAACATATAGATTGCATATGTACAAGAATTCAATAATACTCGGAACAGCAGACATATCTTGACATCGTTTCATTTTCAATGTTTGCTAACATCGATTGTATGGTACTTTTGTTTTTCACACATTTATCTAGTTCACCCGGTTAGTGAACCTGTCTAAATAAATACCGTTTGTTTTATGTTCTCAATATTTCATAGAAGCGTGTAAACTTGACTTGAAGAAAGAGATTTATTTGATATCAAGAAACTCAGTTCAATACAAAATGTATAACACGCGATCAGCAGGTTAACGCTTTCCACGCGACAGTCGTCTGCAGACGACATCACAAAATGTCACAGAATGTTTCAAAAATGTCAAAATTAATACATTTCATTACAATATTTGGAATCACCATGAGAAATGCATTAAAAGAAGTACAAACATTTCTTATTCGAGAGATAGGCTTTGGAAGTTGGGAAAGGTTTCTGAAAACCTGCTTTAGAAATGTTAAAACTAATAGCCGCGTGAAAAGTGTTAAATATATGCATTGAATTTGCGGTTAGATTTGGTGTTAAATATTTATATACAATACGCTTTTGTTTATTCTAACAGTTCTCAAGGGTGACCAATGCAACACGTATCTCATTGAAACAAACCCAAAATCATAATATATTGCGTGTTGAAATAGTTTTGATTAATTCTAAACAACCTTTCAGCATTTCTATGAAAGTTAATAATTATTGCAATTATAATGAAATTAAAGCAAACTTTTAATTCGTGATTCATAAAATCCTCTGCAATTCAATATTCACTGATAAGTTGTAGAAGACCATGTTCAATTCCGTTGCGAGTGTTAACAAGTTCAATGCATATCCGTGTCTGTCAAGGTCCTTTTTTGTAACTGTAAATGAATATAAGATTAACTTACACTAGACATAATTAGTGACTGATTAGTAATTTTAAATTAGTTCTAGAGCAAAATTGGACAAAGCACGTCTTTCACAAAGAGGATAATCGAACTGGAAACCTGATTAAACAAACACAAAACGAAGAACTGTGGAAACCAGATACTGATATTACAGTGCTTGCAAATGCTTTGAAACCTAATAATGTGTTATGGTTATCAATGCTAGAGTCTTAATATTTGTATTCAATACTGTAATTACTTTTCCTAAGGCAAAATACAATCACTATCCATTTTCATTTTCTATTGTGGAAATGAGAATTCGACCCAAAAACATCCGGTGTACGGTTGCGCGTAAAAATGGCATTGTATCTCGAATCCTTTTTATTATCTTTGTTTAGTATTGACTACAAATCTAATTCTAGGCTTGACATTGACGGATATTGTGCTCACGGGATTGTGGTGAAGGCGAGCAGCAAAGCCATTAGTAAAAGTGTCAAAGTTAGTGACCATTTTCCTCGTGCAACAAAAGAATCCTGCAAAAACGATACTATCGAATGTCATAGATGCACAATATGGTATTCGGTGAGACATGGACGTACAACATTAAGATATTCACAGGGGACAATCTTATCATTGTGTTGTTATGTACCACAACAAGTGTTTAGTTACTTAGAAGGCCTATAGGTAATTTTGAAATATTTGTGACTGAACGGAAACACGGGACTCGATATCATAGTATTCAATGGTTCAACTTACAAAAGACCTTTTTAGCTCTCTGAATAGTTTCCGACGGAAATCTTTGAGAAACTTCAGTAACTTTTGGGATCTGCCAAAATATAAATTGTACTTTTTATTGATATTGAACACAAAGTTCAGTTACTATTCAGTCAATCATCACGTGTTATATATCACATTAAATAGAAGACATGTCTTCACAATTATAGTTTAATATTTAAAAGTTGAAGCTATAGTTTTGGAGTTACCAGCATATGTGCCTTGGTTAATTTACATTTTTGAGCACCTTATATTTAACCTGTATTTATAATTTATTCAACGTGTCTTTCGTAATATTACATTATTTTGCCACTAATAATTTCTTGAAGAAGGGGGGGGGGGGGGGGGGGGGATAAGGGGATGTTAACATTGATTAAGCAGTACAGGTAACTACTGAAAGACAGTTAGTCAATGGCTCGTTTCTTACATATCGTGGAAAAAGCGTGTCAAAATACATTGAGTCCTAAGAATATTTGGAAAGTTCTTTAACATCTCTTAAACATAATAAAATCCCCCTAGTCATGTCAGCGATGGGTAGAGAATCTTCATTTCAAGTCACGGTACCACGAATTCGTGAGCTCTTAAACATGTTTTAAACATGTTAAAAGGAAGATTCATACGAGTGTGTTTTACGGCTAACACGCACTAAACGTGACATTTCCTTTCTGTATGTCTAAAATGCCCCTGGTGACGCTATTTTACTTACCAAAGTGTTCCAAAATCTAGGAAAGTCGAAACTGAGTTGGTTTTACTTTTGTGTCATTTCTATTTTGCGATGGGAAACAAACATTGTTATTGATTATTATTAATTATTGATGCCTAAATTCTTAACATCCTTGTAGGTGAAATACGCCATTCTAATCATCTTATATATTAGGAAGCATTGTAGACGCTTGAGCACTTTATACGAGCCACTAAGAGCATTCAACATTTAAACATTGAGTAACGATATTGTCAGCGAACCCGAAAATACTGAATGACTTACTATAGCCTAAGCCGCAAAGCATTGACGCCATTTTGAAACTCCAAATTAATAAAAGCCCATTCAGTGCTGTCGAAGTGATTTCAATTTTGACGAGTTCGGGTTGAAGACACAAATGAGCTATAATCGAATTGGAAGGTTGAGAATTTTACACATATTGTTAAAGTCTTAACACTTTCCACGCGGCTATTATTTATACCATATACAAAACATTGTTTTCAGAAACTTTTTCCAGCTTTCAAGGTCTATCTCAAGGATTGCTAATCCGACACTAGACATGTGTGTACTTGTGTTAATGCATTTCTCTTGGCGATTCCAAATATGGCAATGAAATTCAACAATTTTGACATTTTTGAAACATTTTGTTACATTTTGGAATGTCGTCTGCAGACGCCTACCGCGTGAAAAGTGTTAACATAGAATTATTCCGAGAAACGAATCAACATTAGGATTAAAATACCCGACGGTTTTATTGGAATGAGGGTGCTTTTCTTTACCTAATGACTCCGTGTGCCTTTAAGACCTTAATAATGTAGGAAAGATCATATTTATGCGAATAGCTAACTGTTGAATACATTGGAATGATTACTGGAGATCAACTTTAACAAAAGCTCATACGTAGACCTAATTATATACTATCTTAACAACAGATTTTACTGTACAACTAAATTAGGATATATGCATTTGAAAACCGACAACATTTCAAAATGATTATGGAATTACTTTCGTCCACAGGACACTGGGAGACACTTACGCGGTTGCAATACATTTATTGTCTCTTCCCTGCAGGCTTTAAAACCTCTTACTTTCACACTGTTATAAATGTGCATGAAAGACATGGCCATAAGCAAGACAGAATGAAACAGGAAGAATATATAGAATGTGTAATACCGAGACGTGAGTTGATTCAACAGTGATGGCTCGATGTCTAACATTCCGTTCTATTTGTCAAATTCACCAAATTTTTATTGCTAGGTCATGTAGGTTAAGCCCCGTAATTGACAGTATGAGCTCCACAATTTTTGCTGTTCGCGCAAGGTATAACACGTAATTATACTTTTATAAGTAAAACAAAACATCTAAGTGTATTATGGGTGGGGAAAGCTTTCCAACCAATCGGTACCTGTAACACTTAGGAGGCGATAGATTGGGTTATAGATCGACAAGACTAGATATCTTGTCCGAGGGATACTTTATAGAAATCTAGTTACAATTATTAAAGGTCAAATGCTAGATCCCAAGTCCCTACAATATAAATGTAAATGTCACATATAAATTTGTCAGCTACACACGTTTTCTATACATTTTATATTGTGAACCTTTGAATGTGCATTAGACCGGACCGTTTATGAGTTTGACTAGATGTCTATTAACACTTTCCACGCGGCTATTGGTTTTACCATATTATACAAAACATTTTTTGAAGAAACCTCTCTGAACTTGAAGGTCTATCTCAAGGATTACTGAACCAATATTATGCATGTTTGTACTTATTTTAATGCATTTCTGATGGTGATTCCAAATATGGTAATGAAATTCAATAATGTTGACATTTATGAAACATTTTGTGACATTTTGGAATGTCGTCTGCAGACGCCTGCCGCGTGGAAATTGTCAATTGTCCTCGGACAAGATATCTTGTCATTTGAAATAGGCAGTTTTAAAGTGTATGTTTACGGGGAAGATAACATATTATCATTTTACATGTATTATATAATGGATCAAGACATTCAACTATGTTTCAGTATCGCTCTTCGAGTACTTTATAGTTAACCGCGCGTTCAAGTTTACGTGGTTTAGGGTAAAACTAAGCCACGGAGACACACTGAACTTGCGTTGTTTCCGTGAACAATACAATACAATACAATACAATACAGAAAGCATTAATTGCGCCATTTCCAAAAGGCTCAGAGCGCTTACAAGATAAAACCTTAAAATTACAACTTAAACTACAAAATGTGAGTGTAACATGAGCATAGTACGTACAATATATTATAGCAATTACAAAATAGATTAGAAACAAAATATAAACAGAAAAACTGTTTAAGGGAACAAATGAGTTTTAAGAGCTTTTTTGAACACACTTGTAGATGATGATTGTCTAATACAGATAGAACCACTGAACAAATTACTTTTATACCTTTAGACAACAACGTACAATCACTTTAACGAAAAAGCTTTATTGACCTTAACCTTAACCATAGACAGATCTAATATGTACGCCGAAGATAGTACTGTAGTGTATTATAGCTACTCGAACTACTAATATGTTTCTTCATAAACATACCGACGGGAACCCATGAGCAGGATTATATACCGTATGAATAATAAGCCTCTACATGTTACACCCGATAAAGCCGTAAATAAAATAAAACGCTGACTTGTATCTCTATAATGGAATTGCATATTTTCGCGCGGTTACAATACATTTATTATCTCCTCCGGGTACAATTATACCACGGAGACATGCTGAAAATGACTTGTTCCCGATAACCATAACATATTAGTTTGAATACTTTTGACAACAATTGTACAATCACTAAAAGAACACAAATTCCATTAGCCTTGCGCAAATCCATACACAGGTCTAATATATACGATGAAAATAGTACTGGATATATTTTCGCGTTACGATACATGCATTATCTCCTCAGGCTTTTAATCGTTTGCTTTCACACTGTTATAAATTTGCATGAAAGACATAGCCACAAGCTAGACAGAGTGAGACTTAAGGAATATATAGAATGTGTAATACCGGGACGTTGGTTGATTCAACAGTGATGGCTCGATGTCTTCAGGCTTCCTGTCTAATATTGCGTTCAATTTGTCAAATTCACCAGATTTGTATTGCTAGGTTAAGCCCCGTAATCAACAATATGAGCTCCTAAAGTTGTACATATTGGCTGTTTAACTGCCTCATGGGTATGGGGAACTGGCATGTTTTGATTTGTTTGCTGTTTGCATAAAGTATGAAACGTAATCATAAAAAAAAAACTAAGTACATTATGGATGGGGGGAAGCTTTCCGAACAATCGCTGTGACCTGTAACAATTTAGAAACAATAGATTGGTTTATAGATCAAAATGATCTTGTCCGAGGGATACTTCTAGTATAAATAGTCACAGGTCAAATGCTAGTTCCACGTCTCCTACAATAAAAATATTAAAGTCTTCTATTTTCAATACATTTTGATGTTGGGAACCTTTGAATGTGAATCGTTCATATTATAATACTAAATGGATCAAGATATTCAACTGTCGCTCGTCGGGTACTTTATAGTCAACCACACATACGGGTGTTTGTTTGGTTACCTTTAGTTTAAACTGTAATAGTGTAACTGTTCGTACGACCAATGTTTCTACACAACATACCAACGGGATCCGTGAACAGGATATGTGCCAGGGCACTTGCTATATACCCTACCATCGGTCTCTCAAGCATGGCTCAAGGCTCTAGACTTTATATCATTCTTTGGATAATCTGTTGGGTGGAACTAGAAGCCCAAACTGTGACTTTTGAAAGTAGTTGTCTTAACAAATTCAAAACTTTGTTATAATAACTAGTGATATTTCAGATTGTGTAAAATCAAAAGTTTCGAAAAGAAAGTCACAATATAGTATCCTTATAGAGCAGATTTTTGGGAAAAGTATACTTTAAGATTTTGGACTGTATTAGTATCGTCCAATACTGGAACACCCAGTATCGGACGATACTGATACAAAGTCAGTGTTCCAGTATACTGGCACATATAAAATGTTCCAGTATCGGGTGATACTGAAACATAACTATGTACCAGTATCGTCAATACTGGGTGTTCCAGTATTGCCAGTATCTTACTGGTATCACGTGTACCAGTATCTCCAGTATCGCTCGATACTGGAACACAATTTGGTGTTCCTGTATCGCCCGATACTGGAACAGTAAAATTGTACCTGTATCGACCGATACTGGCAACTTTTATGTTCCAGCATTGAACGATACTTGTATACCAGTATCTGGGACCTAATGTATACTTTTTTCCGATTTCAGTTTTAAAAATAAGCTAAATGCGGGCTGAAAGTCAACATATGTGGCAAAACTATAGACTACCTTTTGGCCATCCTCTAGGTCCCCCGGCATGCGGTCAATGGGTGTTGGATCCGCCCTTTCTTGGGTGGAACTAAGAGCCCAATTGAAAGTTATTGTGTTAAGAAATTCAATATAATCAATTTGTTTTAAAAACTCGTGCTATATCCGATTTGGTTAAATCTGTAAAGTTCAGATTTCGAGAGAAAATACGATCTAGTATCCCTAGAACAGATTTTTAGGTTTAAAAATTAGCCCAATGTGGGCTAGAAGTCAACATATTTGACAATACATGTACGTTACAAGACTGTAGAATACCTTTTGGGTCCCTACATGTGGTCTAGGTTGTCCATACGCAAGTACTAGCTTATAGCAGTCAACCTGTCAATATATCGCAAAATATACAGGTACACTGGATCGTATTGCATACATGTAGCTCTGATTATCCAAGTTACATGATAAGTAAACAGAATAAGAAGAGCTCGAGGTGTTGAATGAAGTATCCACACTGGCATCGAACTATTTGTAATAAAGGTGTGACATGTGTTTAGGAGGTGGCGGAGTCACTGGTGTTTTAATTCTTATAACTCCCATTTTCTCAGAATTTCGTAATCATGTTTATCTCGAAAAGTCACTTCTGATAGCCATTACTTTTTGTTAGAGAAACATAGTTTTCAGAATCAGATGGCACACCCTTAAAGTGGTGAGTGTTTACGAGGCTTAAATTGCTGGATAACCAGATACAGACTATATTAGAGTGATCACCACAACCGACCATCTATTGGCGTGAATCCAGCAGTGTTGAAATACTTGCTTCCATTATGGTAATGCTAGAAAAGTGTATAATAACCCTAACACTTTTGGGATGGAAATGTTGAAAAGATATCCGGGGCGGTAATGGGCGAAATTAAGCGGACCTGATTTGCCGACGACGGGATTCGATCCCGGACCGGATCCTCCAGCATGGATGAACGTGTCTTAGTGTCACTCGCCCGCAATTAAAAATTCCAGGGGCTTGGTGCGCATTTATCAAGCCCCCGGCGAGATAGACTAAAGCAACACAAGCTGCCACATGGTGTTCAGGGCTGTAAGGGATAATATGATTCCTCTTCGGGTTTCCTTCACTTGTAAGGTGATATCAGTCTTCGATTTGTGTAAAAGTCACGTGCGATAAATCCAGTTGACTTGTGCTATTTTACCCGACCGGACACTGGATATCATGGCTCGTCTTTTGTCTGCTGTTTTATCATTTTGTCATTACGCCGCCGCGGCGTAATGCGTTATTACACGTTAGTATTTTAAAACATGAAACCTAAATATAGCTAGACGATGACACTAATCCGCTCTCAGGACTGGCTAAGCGTCCTAGACTATCCTGCAAAATATGAAGTAAGTTGAGACGTGATTGATAGTAAAACATTTATAGAATAATTGAATAGATGATACGAATTCATGAATGTTCTATTTTTTCTCTGATATGTCTGTCATTTCCTCAAACTGCATAAATTGCGAAATATCAGTTTTTGATCCCTTATATTTTCGCAAAATAAAAACCAAATGTTGATAACCGGTCACTTTACACCATGCCTCACACACACAACCCCACCCCTGGTACCTGATTGGATCAATATCGATCATATGGATCATACTGGTGTTAATTATACATGTATTTAAACTACATATTTGTAAAAAACAGAAACAAATGTATGAAATAATATTTATTAAATGATACGCAATATCTAACGATAACGTCGAATATGTATTGGAACTTGAGAAATCATCAAAGTACTGTACACTTTATTATATAATTATGTTACAATACTATAAGTTTTAAAAATGTTAACATGAAGGATGGTTAATAATACAACAACAAAAATCTTTCGTTACATTAATCTGTTGACGGGAATTCAGTAATGTATCATATTTTTGCTTTGATGTATGTTCCCTCTTTTTTTCGGCGTAATATGATTTAAATCTCAGATTTGTAATTATGGGATGTACTTAATGTCCTATTAATCGTGACATTTTTACAATTTTACCCTCATAAGCCGTAAAAATACAATACAAATGCTGGCATTCATCGACAGGAAAACCAAAATATACTTCAAAGTGGCAGTTCTTTTATATTTCCTCATCATGCTTTTACAATCACTTTGTTTTGCACTGTTACAGCATGAGAGAAATAGCCACAAGCTCAGGTGGTGTTTTTTCAGGCATCCTGTCTAACATTCTGTCAGGTTAATAGAGATTGTTATTGATGGGTTAAGCCACCGGTCTCGTCGATGTGAAGTTGATTGTAACACTTTTCACGAGGCCAATGGTTTTACCATATTTAAAACAGATTTGATAGAAAACCTTTCCCAACTTTTAAAGTCTATCTCAAGAATTACTTATACATGGTAATGAAATTCAATAATGTTGAAATTTGCGAAACATTTTTGTGACATTTTGGAATGTCGTCTCTAGAGTCCTACCGTGTGGAAAGTGTTACCAAATATGTGTACCCTTCCGGGGGTTATCAGTGTCATTAAAGAGGAATAAGTTGAACCTTTTTGACATTTTACTTTCTTCTTTGCCATATTATGAAGAAAAAGGACCGCTGTAACGAAATATGTATTGTACCAAGACTTAAGTTTGTTCCCGTAGGCGTACGTTTGTGTTAAATTAAACACGGTCCGACTTGCGCATTTTTCCGTATCCCAGTGAGGGATTGCAACACGTGTTAGGGCTAGGGTTAGTTTTAGGATTAGGATTAGGTTTGGCCTTGGATTAGAATTTTGGGTTAGGGTTAGGGTTATGGTTAGATTTAGAGTTGTGTTTAAAAATCAGCTACAATCTTGGAAAAAAGGCCTTGGAACGCGTTACACGTTTTGGACATTTTGTGCAGAATTTTTCTTTTCTGATCTTTAAATAAGGTTTATTTTGTTAATCGCGGAATCGGACATCTTAAACAACAATTTTTCCTCAATCAATGTTGGGACACCTTGAAAAACTGCTGAAGACATTAACATTCCTCAACATTGCACGGGGGTGTTACGGGTTTCCGTTGTTAATAAGTAACCGTTCCAATATTTTTTTCCAGGAATGTAGGTTCCGAAAAAGATCGCGTCCAACACTGGGCATATTAGGGCACTGATATTATAAGTGGTATAGGTTGGTGCCTGGAGATAAATGCCACTCTGAAAACTCCTTTGTTCAGACTGTTTCAATCTTACGACTCAAACATGTACATCAAAACAGAGTGTTGGTAGTCAAAATGGCTTATACCTACAACAGAGGGGAACTGCTACTAAAATACTGAATAACCCAATGCAGACGATGTCAGGGTGATTAACATCAAAACCATAAATTACATTGATTTGCGGGAATTCAGCAGTTCATCAAAATGTTTGCTCAAATAATTGGATTCCTCTTCGTTTTAGTTTGTTGGGTAAGGTGATATCAGTCTTAGATTTGTATAAAGGTATCGTGTGATAAATCCAATTGACTTGTCTATACCAGACAATGATATGCCTCGTCTGCGCCGTTATCATCTGTGTCAATATTAACATGGTAAGTATTTCAAAATAACAATACCTATAAATTACCTAGACGGTGATGGTAATCCGCTTTCAGGACTGACTCAGACAATTCAGCAAACATCATGTGACTGTGAATGCAAATCGGAAAATACATCTGATAGCCATTACTTTTTTCTAACAACGCTGCGAACGGATTACTTTAAGGTTTATCCACAACTGGCACACAACGCATATAGCTATGATGTCACTAGTAGAAAAGGAAATAAATCTCACGAGCGTTGTCTCTGTACTACGATAACATTTGAAATATATATAGTATGCGAATTTTATTATCAAGATACAAAAATACGTTTCTCTCATGTACTCGTGCAAAGGTGTACAATAAATAAACTCCAAACCTAATACAGGGTGTGTCAAAAAGTGTCCCATGTGAAATATAATCTTTCTAGCAATTAAAAATATAAAGATTGGACGTGATGTACTGCTAATACTCATGTTCAGTAATCTTTCATGTGTCATAAGAGTTTTGGAGCCTACGTTATCAAATTATGACAAATCTCCTCAGGCATGTCACATTCAGCTTCGGCCACTTTTCATGTGCAGAGACATTTTAATCGTCATTCAGTGTGTATTTGAACATTATCAATAAAAATCGATAATAATCTACCCACTGAATGTTAATAATTAGTTGAATTTGAGCAGAAAAACATATTTTCATCCATATTATTCACGACACGCCACAGAATATTTGGATTTTAGATTTACTTTAAACAATTCATTGACATATCCTATAATCATCATTGGAATCACAAATGCAGGTTGCCCAGTTGAAAGTCCAATTCTTGTTCAAAAGTGGCCAAAATGGGATTCGCACTCCTGTTACTGAATTGATCATATCTCAGCAATTAGGCGGTGAAATTTAATTGGATGAAGTGTATTTGATAGAAGACTAATACGGCTTACCACCGGTCTATATTTTGAAAACAAACACCTATTGGATGTATTTTTAATTTATTGTGTTCCCCATTGTACACTTTTTGACACACCCTGTACATATAAGGTGTGTACTATAGTTTAATTTCTATTTGTGTCATTTTCGTGCTGCCCCAATGGGTATGTAAGGCGAATGGCTGGGCCAAATAACATACATTCATATTCCAGCATATCAGACTGTAACAAGAATTATATAATTTAAAAAACATACTTATTTTTATTTAATTATTTATTTGTGTTTTCTTCCCAGTAAAACAATTCCTTTCGGGTCACACAAATTTAAAACAGAGTAATACTTAAATTACCCATCATACCAACGACATTACATAGCGACGTACGATCGGCGGTATTACATTGTGACGTATGGTCCGCACTATTGCATAGTGTTGTATAAACTTTGGTTGATTTTTTGATGTTTAGCCCATTGTTTTGAAATATCGTTTCTTAATATAATTTTACATAGTTACCAACTCAAGAACAGGTTATAGTTACTTGGTGACCAACAACTGTATGAAATTTTCTCGATCATCTGTTGAATATTTTAACGTTTTTTGAAATATTTTGACAATTTCGAAAATTGCTGAAAATTCACAAACATTTCTCGGAATGTTTGCAAAACTAAACACAAAGCCCGACCGACCGACCCTACCAGAGAGGTCCGTTTTTCCTGTAGGGTTTTCCCGTCGCCTAACCGGATGCAGACGACGTTGTTAGGGTGATTTACACCAAAGCATCGATTTCATTAATATAATATTGGCGAGAATCCAGCAGTTCATAAAATGTTTGTTCAAATAATTGGATTCCTCTTCGTTTTTGTGTGTTGGGTAAGACGATATCAGTCTTAGATTTGTATAAAGGTCACGCGTGATAAATTAAATTGACTTGTACCACTCTTCGCTGGCCAGACATTGATATACCTCGTGTTCACCGTTATTATCTGTGTCAATATTACATGGTTAGTATTTCAAAACAACAATAGCTATACATTTCATAGACGGTGATAGGTAATCCGCTTTCATGACTGACTCGGCATCCGAGACAAATCAGCAAACATGAAACGTGACTGACTGCAAATCGGATAATACATGTATTACAGTATATAAACGCTGGGATTGGAATAAGGTTTATCCACAACTAATTCACAACGCATAGATAAGACGTCACTGGTTCAAAAAGGAAATGAGCCTGACTAGCGTTGTCTCTGCCATACGATGACATTTGAAATATATCGATGAATTTCATCTCATCATCTAGATACAAAAACATGTTTATCTCAAGCAGTCGTTCAAAGGTGTACAATAAATAATACCAGACTGCTTTTGCGGCCGTCATCGATTGATTTGGTTTGGTCGTAGATGCTACAAATAATGTTAGATAAAGGACGACGAGATTTAATAACTGATAACTCGGCAAACATTAGGAATAATGAAGAATGTGAACCGTTGTTCAGTTATTTTATGAAAAAGGAAACCCCTTTTTATTTCCGCCCCAAATATTTCGTAATGCATTTTTATAATCACACTTAAGTCCCTGCAAACACACGTGGTAACGATGTATTTAGTGTTTTTACTCATAATAATGTGATGCTAGAGGTATAAATAAAGTCATTCTAAAATTTGAGTTAAATTGCTCTCGAGATTATTATGATAGAAGCTTCATTTTTCTTGAATTATCCCGGTAAACAATATACAAATTCTTGAGAGATCAGCATCAACATTTTGGGGTTGACTAACGGGGCCAAGAACAAATCGAGAGGGGGGGGGGGGGGGGGGGGGGGGCAAGACCAACATGTTGGGTGTCAAAATGCGCGCGAATCGTGCGAGAATGTGTGCTTTTGTTGTGGAAAATTCCTGAAATAGATATTTTAGACCAATTTTAAGTTAATTTTCGGTAATTTTCGCATTAAAAGTCAACATTTTCAATTGTTTTGGGGACAAAATGGGGTGGGGCTTGAGCTGACTGGGGGAAGTGGGAGGCAAAGATGGTGACTGAAGGGGCATTCCATCCTACACCCCCCCCCCCCTCCCTCCACCGCTGCCGCCAGTGTTTTCATTTTGTTGAGGCAAATACAAAATGGTCACATATTATTCGCTTCATCTTCAAATATACCATTAAATCGAACAGAAATAATAAGCACTACTGGTTGATGGTATAGATACATCAACCAGACATGTTAAACATGTCATCCATGGCATGGTAATACTCTCCCATTGGTGCAAAAACATCAGACAAAAGTAGGTTAATAATTCGTTGCCAGGGTCAGATTGGTCATTCCGGACTAAAATATCCCGCATAGTATTAAAACGAGGATACCATAATATTTCATTGCGTTCACTGACCCAAATATTTTATTAATATTGTTTTAGATCTCCAGTTGTGATTTTGAGTGTGTTGTATGTCAACTAATTGATTTTTCGTATCTTGTTTCTTTTCATATTATATTACATTGGATTTTCTCGTCCTTCTCGTCGAATCATATTTCGTGAACCAGGTGAGTACATGATTGTGACGGTAAAATAGTACTTCAGAGTTATATATAAGATTATACGTCATTTATATATTCTTGTTCATTGATTGGTCAAAAGTGGGTCACATGATCACAAATAACAACGCTATGTTTCCAAAAATACTATTTACGGCTCCCAAGAAGACTATTTACGGCCACGTGACGCGAGAGGGCGCATGATTTGCATCCCTTGGCACAGCGTGACGATCGTTTCTATACACTGCCTTTGAATTGAACTTTTAAAATGTTTTAACTGAGATGAAGATTGGAACTTACCGGATGATTTTTGAATTTGAACTTGATGGAACTATAAATATATGAACGACGTATACAGTATAAAACAAATATATACTGCCTTTATTCGAGTCTCTAGATTAAAACTATGGTCCCTCGGTGACTGCAATAGTGCTATTGCAGTCACCTCGGGCCCATAGTTTTAACAAGAGTCTCTCATGGCAATATTATTAGTTATTAGGTGAGGTTGGGTCGGATACGAATTATATCTAGCCAAGGATTCTGTATTGGGTCGAGGGCGCAATACAGCCTCCGAGACTATATATATAATCCGTATCCGACCCAACCTCACCTAATAACGATTCTATCCTACTAAAACACTATTAAAACAAAACAAGAACAAATTAATCTGTAAAGTAGTAGTCACCTGAAACCCGAGTAAGTTCAGGTGCAATCCGACGATCGTCACGTCGCCGCGTAGCAACCCTACTACAACGCATGCGCAGTTCCTCAGTGACCGGATACTGGATACGGGGGTCGGATACGGAATATATCTAGTCACTAAATTCAGGCGCTTATCCAATAGGAACACGAGAATCGTCTCGATGGTAGGATTGGATAAGCGCCTGAATTTAGTGACTAGATATATTCCGTATCCGACCCCGTATCCGGTCAGTAAGGAACTGCGCATGCGTTGTAGTAGGATCGCTACGCCGACTTGACGATCGTCGGGTCGGATTGTTTATCAACAATAGACTTGCCCGGGTTTTAGGTGACTACTACTTTGCTATTTATTATTTTAAACAGAAAAACATTTGTTCTTGTTTTGTTTTAATAGATACAGAATCCTCGGCTAGATATAATCCATATCCGTCCCAACCTAACCTAATAACTAATAGTATACTATTCCTGTAACGCCCCTCTTGTGAAAGAAAACGAAATTGAAAGAGAAAAAATGAAACAAAAACATAAGAGTGGATGAAATAAAGAAAAACATTTTCTGTGTTAATAAGTAGTTTGTGTGTGATTTATTGACCCTCTTGTTGTAATACACTTTTTGAAATATATAATGAATATGTTTTAAAAAAAACGGTACACCAACACAACAATTTTGTTTTGCCTAATACGGATTCCAGTATAACCTAAGACCGTGGTCAATAAAATAATTGTCTGTTCCCTTGAGTGTTACATTTCTTATGGATAGGTGGATGAATAGGGTATTGAATATTGGAAGTTAATTTGGCGCGAAGGTTGAAATTGATTTGTGCGGGCTCTGGTTAAAGTCCGTAATCGTTGCTGGCTCTCAGTAGTACGCACGCTGGATTAATTGTGTAGGGCGGTCTCCTAGGCCATCCGTTCTTATTGCCAACGAACGATATTCTCCTGGTAGATAGATTGTGTTTATGTTTTGTTTAATAAAATGATATAGTAAGCGTATGTTCCTATGAAGTAGGCGCAATACGATTTTGTTTTATCTCCGTTTGAGCCTGCGAAAATGTTTACGTAATAGCGCCCTTCATCGTTGCTTATATCGTTTGATTAGATTATACAATAATGTTAACACTTTCCACGCGGCAGATTTTTGTAAGAAACATCTCCCAACTTCCAAGGTCTATCTCAATGATTACTGAACCAATACTAGGCGTGCATAGTGATTCCAAATAGGATAATTAAATTCAATAATTTTGACATTTTTTAAACATATTGTGAACATTTGGAATGTCGTCTGCAGACGCCAGCAGAGTTGAAAGAGTTACCTACTGCTTGTGGTTTCACACGAGTAAATGACTGGTTTTGCTCCTTCCATATTTCGAATAGATGATTAAGGACCTATTAAGGAAATTAGACTTTTACTGGAGCTTACCTTTTATAAATGCTACGTTGCATGTGAATCCATCACACTTCATATTGAAACTGCTGCTGCTGATGATGATGATGGGCCATTTTTTTTTCAAACTACTTGACGATTGGGAACATTCATATTCATATGACGCAATCTATTCTTTAATGAAAGATTTGGTTCCATTTGATTTTCAAAATCCTTGAAAGTCCTTGGTTAGCCTTTCATGTAGTCCCTCGTAATCCATGAAAAGCGACAAAAGTGTACTTCAAAAGGGAGTGACGTAAAATACATTCATTCATTATTAAAACTAATCTTCTACCCATGAAGGTGGGTCATGATGGAATGCAATTGATTTCGGTCTTGTCATAGTCGATTTCGTTAAATAGAACGTCTCCGAGGCTAATTATTGTCTATTATTTATTGATGAAAGTCTTACTTAATTTGATAAGACGGAACTCTCTCACAATTCCCATTGATTGGGTCTTATTATTGAGAGCAAAGTCATTAAGATTTGTGGTCTGTGAAACATATATAATATATCTGAATCATGCAATCATGACGATTAACTGAATTTGACGTATTCTGTTAGTTTCAATAACGACTCTCTAGCTTTTGTATGGCACAAAATTGGTTTGAAAGATCTTCTTCGCTCGAAATCGGTCCAATGGCCATGGAAATTCCGTATAGTGCTTTCCCAATTGCTGCTCAAATGCAAAATACAAAACAGATTTTTCAGTAACCATTCCCAACTTTCAAAGTCTATCTCAAGGATTACTGAACCACAATACAAGGCATGTTTATATTCATTTTAATGCATTTCTCATGACAATTCCAAATATGGTGTCGTCTCCGGACGACTGCCGCGTGCAAAGTGTTAAATGACAAGGCAGCATTCTAGTGTATTCTAGGAAAAGTATATTAGGTCCCATATACTAGCATACAAGGCTCAAATTACAGCAAGGCCATCGAGGCCATGGCCTCCATGCCCTTTGACTTTGCCTTGGTGCCCTCAATTTCAAAGCATTCTTTAGCATAGTGGCATCTGGTGCCCTTGTGCACTGGCCTTGAAATGAGTGTCCTCAAAGATTTGTACTTTGAGGCCTGCTGGTATACCAGTCTGTATTTTAGCTTTTAGATTTGTATACATACCAAAGCGCTGTAAATGTTTTTTTGCACTTGATATCTCTAGAGATATATTGTCAGTTATTCACATCGACTGTAGGCAGCGAATAATTAACGACAATATCAATATCATTTTTCAAATTACCCATCATTCTTACGCAATATGTTGATATTCCTTAATTTGGTGCGTAACTTGCAAAGTAAATCACACTATTTGATATATACGCCGTCGTGGAAAATATTGACGTTGGACCAGCTTAACTTTCAGTATGGAACTCAATTTATCAACAAATCAACAAGGTTCTATCATTCAAATATGAATATATAACTGTCTACTATTCAATTATGGTGAACAGACTCGATGTGTCCATGTCATCACACTTGCAAATATTTAAGTAGAATCCATGTCAATAATAATATCGTGGACGTACGGTGTAAACAAACTCCCTTTTAAGACATTATTACAAGATGTTTCAGACTCTCAATTGACATCTAAACAAATAATGCTTGGAATTAATAAGTATAAGTAGTTTACTCTAAAGAATCACTGTTTACCTAGATATATATATACAGTTTATATGTATTTATGCTTATGCTTTAATTTGTAAAAGTTAAGGAAATTAATGAGAAACAATATTTCCGCGTAAATTGTGGATGAGAAATTTGGTTGATACGGCATGGCTTACATTTGGGCATCAGGGGTAATTACATCGGATAAAATAGCCATATAGCCATTCTTATCCTGCATCATATTGGTATCGTAACTGGCTATACATGAGATTGCACATGAGTTACATAATACAAGAAGTGGACCTGGGCTATATAACTATTAGTGCAGACCTCGAAATGATATGATGCACTGTGGTTAATCAAATCCAATTAACGTCGATCGAAACTTCGATTAAACTCTTACGAATAAGTTTATGCAGCTTTTCACAATAAGACACGTGAGAGATGTATGGAAATATGAATACATTCAAACAAAATAATGTTCAGATTAACTGTAAGAACAGTGATGTAATTAACTCCGGGCATTGACCAGTTGATGGTGACCTGTCGACGTACAAAAACGTAAATATAGACGCGAACAATGCACTAACCACTGTATGAATGTAATAATCTATAACAAGAAACTAAAAATCTTGCACCAAAACAAATTCACTAGAAAGACACATCAATATTGTATTACAATATATAAATAACCGTAATATGATTTGAATTATGTGAGGTCAAGTGGCGCAAATAATACACTTTGATGGCTTTGAGGTCTGTATTTACTACTTTTTGAGGTCTGTATATACTACTTTTTATTTGAAATACCAAATTTTGCAATGTATCTTGCAGTTTGTCAATATAATAGAAACCAAGCCAGTGACGGCAGTTAGTCTGAAGGGAGGGGCGGGGAAGGATACTCATGTGCATGAACGGCTCTCGGAGTTACTGTTCATAAGCCGGAATTGATCCTTTATGGAGCATCAAGTAAGGAAAACATACACTAACATGCAACTGGTCAGTTTTGTAACATATATTGCAATAGCAATAGGTTATCTAATATACAGAAGGAAGAGAAGATGAGGGGAAAATATACACTTGTTTCCTTTCTAAATGGACAAAACAGTTGTTAGTGGTAACACGATAGGAGAACAAGGCACTGGAAAAGTAAACTTCCACGATGTAATAGAAAGGGTACAACAAATCAATAAGTCATGTGATATGGAAAACGAGGGAAGGGTAAACTTGGGCAGCCCTCATTTCTATTTACATTCAACATTACGTTATGCTAAATTTAAGTGTATGTTTTTCCTTCCCCGGTGTTCCATAAAATATAATATTTAAATATGTTCTCTATTAGAATTGTTTAGGGATGTACACACGTCAGATTACATTTATATGTACGTTTTCTCTTTCCTAATGTTCCGTAAAAGATAACATAGTAAGATGTATTTAGTGTTATAAACACGTCTACATATCGTCGCTATTCTTTCAAAACCTCGTATCTCCAACTTACCTCGAAATTATTTGTTTGTGTATATCATGATGTTAGAGACATTATGCAAATGATGGTAATCTTTTTATTTGTCACAGCCAATCAGAAGGCAGACAAATTTGGCTTTTTCAGCACCTGTGTTTCAAAATCTCGTATGTATACGAGGTTTTGAAATACAAGTGCTGACCATGTGCTGAGGGGAAACTTCCAACTTTCTTGATATTTCGCAGCAAATGTGTGAACTACAGATGAGATTTTATTGCAAATGGCTTGAATTGATATACGGACTGGTTTATGGCAGTTATTTCGTTTCTATTCTTTCAAAACCTCGTATCTCCAACTTTCTTTTTTTCATCCTAATTCAAAATATTTTTTTTAGGAGAATAGCGACGATATAATGTACATTCCCTTTCTTGGTGTTCTATACAAGATAAACTTCGGTTAGATTTAATTAGCTCTACAGACGGCTGATAACATTTCAGTGTACATTTTCTCTTTCCTGGTGTTCCATACAAGATAACCTCAGTTATATTTAATTAGGTCTACATACGTCTAATAACATTTAAGTGCACGTTTTCTCTTTCATGGTGTTCCATACAAGATAACCTCAGTCAGATTTAAATAGGTCTACACACGTCTGATAACATTTAAGTGTACGTTTTCTCTTTCCTGGTGTTCCATACAAGATAACCTCAGTTAGATTTAAATAGGTCTACACACGTCTGATAACATTTAAGTGCAGGTTTTCTCTTTCCTAGTGTTCCATACAAGATAACCTCAGTTAGATTTAAATAGGTCTACACACGCCTGATAACATTTAAGTGTACGTTTTCTCTTTCATGGTGTTCCATACAAGATAACCTCAGTTAGATTTAATTAGGTCTACACACGTCTGATAACATTTAAGTGCACGTTTTCTCTTTTACAGTGTTCCATACAAGATAACCTCAGTTAGATTTAAATAGGTCTACACACGCCTGACAACATTTCAGTGTACGTTTTCTCTTTCATGGTGTTCCATACAAGATAACCTCAGTTAGATCTAATTAGGTCTACACACGTCTGATAACATTTAGGTGTACATTTTCTCTTTCATGGTGTTCCAAGAAACAAATACCTCAGTTGATAACATCTAAGTGTACGTTTTATGTTTCCTGGTGTTCAATAAAAGATTACCATAGTTAGATTTGTTTATGATCTACACACGTCTGATGACATTTAAGTGTACATTTTCCCTTCCCATGTATATCAATAAAGATAACCTCAGATAGACGTCTGATTACATTGAAAGTGTACATTAAATATAGCATCATTTTGATTTGTTTAGCGGTCTAAACACGTCCGATTACATTTAAGTGTACGTTTTCTCTTTCCAAGTGTTCTACAGAAGATAACCTCAGTTAGATTTGTTAAGGGTCTACACACGTCTGATTACATATAAGTGTTCTTTTCACCTTTCCTTGTGTTTCCTTGAAGTGGTTTTATTTTGTCAAATCTGTGAATTTTTGTTCCTTTTATGCTTGCTAAAATGTTATTTTCACTTTCGTGTTTGCGGTATGTGGCAAATCGCCATCTTGAAACATGTTGGACACAATTTCGACAAAAGATGGTGCCCTAGCAATATTTTTCCTCGTTTTTTCTATTAAAAAAAATAAAATGCGCAAGAATTAAGCGTCTCAGTGAAATACGTCTGATTACATGTCCGTATACGTTTTCCCTTCCCCTTTTTCGCTGACTATTTAGTATCCCTTGTAAGGGATCTGAGCATACATACATGTACGCTTTCCATCTTCTGGTAATCCCTCTCAGATAATCGTTTACATTGGAGCGTTAGGGAGTGTTCTTTAAAATTACAAGGCGTTCCAAGTAGAAATGAAGAATAATAATAAAAAGTATGTTGGTAAAACATTATCAAGTGTATTATATGCAAACATTCAAACCATTCAAACATCTTCGAATTGTTTTTATTTTCGATTAATTCTCAATTTGTTTTCAAAAAGTCGCAAATTATTGGTCAGTCGGACCTGCAGAACTTTCCCCCTCATCATCAAAGATAAACAAACACTTATAAGCCACACTAATATTAAAAGTTCTTTCAATAAGTATATACATTGGTGGCTTGAATACATATTACATCATGTAATAATCGTAAGTAATCAATGTCACATAATCCAGGTGCATGTTGTGACGAGAATGCTCCCTCCCTATTTCCGCTAACAGAATCATCCAGGGGTGTCATAGAGGAGTTCTCGAGAATGACCAGCATGCCTAGTTTACGTCATATGACCGGTATTTTCTATCGGTTCATATTTAAATCACATTTTAGTGAAAGTAAGTTTTGTTACATTTTGAATGATTCTACTGGACAAAATCTAGTGAAATGAACACCTCTTTATTTTATTTTTATAGAGATATAACGAAATAATAATTTCGGGACACTCGTTAAGGCAGTGCATATCTCATTGGATACATACAGTAATACTGCAAAGGATTATGGGCTTGTTTAAAATGTCTTCTTTAAACGGAAGTCAGTGTGCCGATGTTATTGTGTACAATATATCAAATGTCTGGTCGTTAACCGAAACTGGTAGACTTGGTGTTTGCATAAAACCAAATGAAGTGACCTACAAATGGTTGTGTTTGATCAATGCCTTACAACTGGATTCAGATGTACTGTTTGCTGCGCCATTGTGTTTACACAAACGAATGAGGAAGATTAGGTTTTAGGATTTAAGTGAAATCGGAGAGTGTGAAGCTCTTACAAAGAATAAAAATGAGGCGTTTTAAATGAAAAGAAATCAAACTAAATGATCTTAACTTAACCCTAACCCTAGAAACGTGGCAGTGGGATGGAACAAAGAACAGGGGGAGGTGGTTAAATAAAACACTTTACATATTATGTCCGCCGGCCCCGGGAATTGAACCCGGGCCGCTGGCGTGACAGGCGAGCTACATCCCCACCCATCCACGGAGGAGGGGGGGGGGGGGGGGCTTTCCAGGCTAAAAAATCGGAGACCATATCAATTAGCTCATTATCGGTAGTGTAACGCTATGGGAAATTTCAACTGAGATCAACTGGTTTTAGGAAACCCTCATATGTGCAGAAATGTATAGATGATTACTGGCATGCATCAGTTTATTGTACTACCTTCAGAAGGAATCATTCCAGCTTATAACAGTTATTTTTGTGACGACGGATTATGTTTTTGGCAAATATTTATCTTTATCTAAGGCACATCTCAAATTATTTTCAATACAATCGGGCTGACATACCATGGAGAACCAGCAAAATTACAAAGTGCGCCTGCACGTAGTTCATTGACCTATTTGCTCCAGTGACCTAACAAACCACGTTATCGATAGGATGATTCAAAGCAGTAGAGATTCCCACTATTTCATCTTCACAAAGGACCAATATAATTATTAAATTATTGGTATAAAATGTACAACGAACACAATGAAATGGAAATTGGGTCTGATGGCTTAATACTTTGTTGACAACACAGTGATAACTTGGACAAACACATGCATTTTCCCCTTGGCCTTGAAAAAACATTACATCGATTACGTCACAAACTAAAATGTGGCCCTTTTATTGCACAACATTTTGTTGGACAGCTTACGCAAACAAATGATGCTTAATATCACACCATGGTGTCAAAATTCGAGGCCACATTTGCAATTTAAAAAAAAAAAGCAGTGGTGCGATACTTTTTTCCATGTGTATATAATGAAACACTCATGAATGTCACAAATGCAGTATATAACGCGCATCAATGCTTGAAATGCTATTGTTTAGCCTGGTTTTTTTTAGTAACAAATTATTAGACACGACGAACATGTGATATATATCTGACAATTCTCGTACTGCTTTTATTCCTCAACGAAATATATTCAGAATTATTGGGATACTATAAGAAATCTTATAAGCTTTAAAATGTTACGTTTGTGAAGATTTAGTGATGGTTCGAAACAAATTCACGTTCCCAAAAAACACACGTAGTTCTTAAAATCTTTTTATAAGTTCTTCTGGATTGTTTGTAACATAATATTGCACATAGTTCTTGTCTTATGGAAACATCCGAAAACCAGTGAAAGCCTAATATCCGTACAGTCGAATTATGTAGCTCATGTTCGGTTTCTGTATAAATCATGTCCGTGAGCATTTGTCGACCAAATGTTACCTTTGCCTTTTTATTTCCACTACACGTGTCAAATTCAGCACAATGGATACGGGGTTGTAAATAAATGGGAACAGTTATATGTCCGGCGAGTAACATTGACGTCATCAATCGGTTCCAAGCGTATCAAATGTTCAGTCATGTGTTATTTACTATGCGCGTGAGACCGTTATTGAAGAGAAATGTAAAATGTTATCAAGTATTCTATATTCTATATATTTGCTGAACAATTGCATTCCATCTATATTCCGGCCTTTAGTTATGAATTTACTAATACGAAAAACTATTTATCCCGATATATCCACACTGTTGGGACTTAAAGTCTGAAACATCTTCGTCAGAGTTTTTAACAGTGCCGGGTTCAAAAACTTTTTGGATCTGGTCGTGGTTTACGTTAACATTTAAATACATTATACTTCGTTACCCGCTCTTACGCATTCCAGATACCATATAAGCATGTATCATTTATTGAAACATCATTAAGACTTTTTCCTTTCTTCGTTTCTTTCTCTTTTCATACATATCTGGATTTGATCCCTTTTTAACCGTCCGTGCATCAGGTGAGTACCATTTTGTATAGATATCACTATTTATATAAAACATTGTCAAATTTAACACAATCATACCTGATTCACTTTTTACCAACATTATCCCTATTTCACAGATCACAAAATGTAAGTAACCATGAATTAACAAATCAGTAATCTAAACACTGAGCTTAAGAATACGCATGCAATGATGTGTGTGGAAAGAGAATCATTTAAGCTTAAGACGTATGTAAAAAAAGAATGTTGCGGAATGCCTTTTAAAAAATGGTTCACTGAAAAGTCCCAAAGGCCATATAACACCTATACACTTGCGGATCACGTTGAGAAAATATATTACATCAATTCATGATTGAAAGGGTTTCGTAATCCAAGCTGGGTGATTTCGTCGTGGCCAGAGGGACACAGGTGAAAAGTTCACTAGCATGTTATAATAATTTAAATGAAAATTATGTTGAACATATCCTACTCATTAAATATCGTTTAGACGATTTCGTCATTCGGGTGAGAACGATTTCGAAAATAGTAACTAGAGTAAATTAATACACTTGGTTTTTCTTATTCCGCGGTGGTCTGATTAATGGATTGACCACGTCACAAATAATAACTTGAAGAGCTATTGTCGCTTACAACTTTGGCAGAAGTGACATTTTGTATTCAGTAAAATGTATAAGCTGCATATCTATGAGGAGAAATTGAATTCAAATTTTACGGAGGACAACGGAACATATGATTCTATGCTAAGCTGCGTATAACATACCCCGTCGTGAGTAATCCATTTTGGAACCGGTGTCATGGAATAATTGTGTGAGATTTTGGTCCGATAACATGTCCAGGACCATAAATGGAATAAAGCTATGTTAAATATACATGGCAGATCTATAAGAAGCATTCGCGAAAGAGTATAATATCCTGGAGAACTCAATATATGTGTTGACTAGAGTGAAAATAAGACATCTTTTAAGATGTTTGATATCTAAACAAACAGTACTTGGAATCAATTAATTCCGGTATACGTAATTTACCTTAAAGACTCATACATTATGCCTGATGTCATGCTTTCATTGGTTAAAGTTAAGATAAAAATATTTCTAACGTAGATTAAAAAAATGAAAGAATTGGTATTGTAATCAGATGAGTATAGACAGCATTCTTACACTTCGGTACCACAGTCTGCGAAGTGTTTGCTCAGTCCTCGAAAAAGATGAATACATGTACTGATGCACTGTGGAGCTCATCAAATCCAATTCATATATCGATCAAAAATTTAGATGAAAGATAATTGTTATATATGGCCATGCGTTTTGAACTCGCCCCCCCAACAATGGTGGTGTTGTTACATATTTTCAAATTGTGATCTGTTTAATTCATCATATCTCAGCAAAACATAAGGCTATAGTCATGTTTTTGGTCTCATTTAAAAGCTAATGAGTACCACTAACAAACCTGTAAATATGAACAACATAGCTTTTCAATTAGCGAAGTTATGGTTGATTGAATTGCGAATCATCAAGGTGGAGGAGGGGGGGGGGGGGGGGGATGGGATGCGGAGGGGGGGGGGGGGGGGTGCGGTACACACAAACTCTATGGGAACAGCGCTTTTCGCGTGTGTAAACTTGATTAAATTAACTACTACTAAAGTACTACATGGGCTACAAAATTGGTTTTGGTCTTAATTTACAGCTAAATAATTCTGCTAGTTGTTTTAATCATTTTGAACTCTTTATGATTAGTTTAGTCCATAAAATATGAACTTTTACTTACGAAACTATCCGTTTTCATGATAAACACTGTAGTAAGTAATGCGGATGTCTTCAAAATCTAAAAGTTGCTGTAAATTTTTAATTACTTATCCTATCACAGTCAAAGTATACATTTTCTAAAAGGAAATTTGATGAGGAATCCAAATATGGACTTACATTTTCAGTTAGGGTTAGGGCTAAAATGTTTTAGTTCAAAATATGTTGAATTGTAAAAAAAAAAAAACATAATTTGGAACACCCTGTATTCTGAGATTAACAAACAAATGTGATTTTTCTTTCTCCAAAGTCAGTAGGCTTCACCCATCCTCTAACCAAATAAATATTGTATACTTTCAGTTTATTACTGTAAGTTAGTAATAAGCAATGCATTATGCAATCCACTTTTTATCCAGAAATTATTTTTTCCACCCTGTATAATTTCAAGGTCACCCTGTATAATGAATTGAAATGTGTATATTTGGATTGCTTATGTTCTCAGCTTTCCAAAAATGTATACCTTTGCTAGTTTAGGGTTAGTAATTGTGGAGATATTCCAATTTGAAACTCAATTGGTGTAAAAATGCATAATATTTGTGATGTAACGCTAAGGGTGGCGAGTTCATAACACATGGCCATATAACGTTTTGCAGCTTTTGATAATAAGACATTTGAGATGTTTTTGGATATCTGAATAACAATGAAACGAAATAATGTTTAGATGTAATCAAATTAGAGCAAGTAAATTTGCCATATGACTTCATTTCATTGATAGGAATTTAATCTGTTGTTTTGCAGTTCGCTACGTAGAATAGCTGATAAGTTAGTTATGTATTTGATTTAGATAATAAAGATGAAGTTCATTGGATGATTCATGATAGACGAGAATTCCAATATCCTATGGTTATTTCAAAAATCATTAGACATATGTGACCATCCACCTTAAACCCAGTGTAAAGTCGCTTGGGCCTTTTCGGAGATATGGCTCAATAAACTCAAGACAATTCATTAACAAACAAAGGCTTTTCAAGCGGATTTTCTTTTCTTCACGAGGATTACTGATCATTTAAGTGTCTATTAACCACATATGATATTTCCATTTCCAAGTCTAAAATCAAGTTATTGATAATCGTACAATCATAGTAACTACGGGTAACTGTAGCTATACAAACGCATTACTTGACTTGACTTAGGGCGGATGATTTTTCCGAACCACAATGCCTCTACAGATCTTCCTATCCAACATAGCTGTCCTAATTTCTTCCACCTGCAGTCCTGTATCACGTTTGAGTATGTCGATGTAGGTCAGGGCTGGTCTACCACGCTTTCTTACTCCGTGCTTTGGAATCCAATGTATGAGTTTGTGTACAAGCTCCTTGGACCCCCTAAAGCAGTGTCCAGCAAATCTTGCTCTGCGTTCTCTGATCTTGTCCGTGACTTTTGGCATGTCCCCATACAGTTCCGTATTTGTCACATGTTGACTTCAGTTGATGTTGAACACAGATCTTAGCATCCGAGTGTAGCATCCATCCAGTTGTTTACCAAGCTTTGGGGTGACTATCCATGCCTCACATCCATAAAGGAGGACTGATTCTACTGTAGCTATGGACAGTCTTTCTTTGAGCTTTCTGGATAGTGATTTAGCCTTCCATAGCTGACTAAGTTTGCCGCAGGCTCTCCATGCAGCTGCTTTGCGTGTTTTGATGTCCTTTTCAGTGCTGTTCATCCAGGCTCAAAGGTATTTGAAGTCTTCCACTTCATCAAGGCGCATGCCTTCACTTGTGGTGATTAAAGGTACTTGCGTCTGGTTGAAGGACATGTACTTCGTCTTTGCAGCGTTCATTTTTAGTCCAACTCTGCCCACTGAAGTCTCCACTCTGTTGAGTAGTGATTGCGCTTGAGACACTTCCTCAGACAACAGTGCAATGTCGTCAGCAAAGTCTAAGTCAGTTAATACGGTTGGTCCTATTGTTCTGCTGCTTCTTTTTGTTAGGTGGAATCCTAGCTCTTCTTCTCTGCCATCTATGGCCTCTCTTAGGCATAGTCAAGAACAATGACAAAAAGATATGGAGCCAGGGTGTCCCCTTGTAGTACTCCAGCCAGTATCTCGAACACTTCTGTTTCTCCATCTGGTTATATAACCTTTGCCTTGGTGTCTTTGTATATGTCTGCTATCGCATTTGTAAGCTGATCGGGTACACTATAGGCTTTCAGTATTTGCAGCATTCGTCCCCTATGTATTATGTCAAACGCCTTCTTGAAGTCGATAAAGGTTATGATGGCTGGCAGGTTATTTGATCTTATTCCCTCAATAATTCTTCGAAGGGCAAGTATATGACCTACAGTGGTACGTCCTACTCTGAAGCCATTTTGATTAGCTCTTAGGTGTGCGTCGAGCTCTGGTCTAATTCTGTTGAGTATCATCTTGTTGTATAGCTTGGCAACAATTGAACTCAGGCTTATTCCACGGTAGTTACCCCTAAGCTGAGATCACCTGATTTCGGTATTGGAATCAGGAATCAAATTGTCAGCATGATGAAACTAACAGTGTGGTATTGAAACGTCAGTGATCCCAGTAACGACTTTTGAATTTGTACACAAAGAAATCTCAATATTAAATCACGGAGTGTTTTCAAACTATAAAATAATAATTGTAAGAACAGTGATATGATTAACTGTGGGCAATGACCAGTTAATGGTGACCTGTCGGAGAACAACAACGTCAATTATTAAGGTACACAATGTACAGACCACTTTAGAAATCGAATTTAAAATTAATAACAAGAAACACTTACATTTTACAGTAATAATCTTGCACCAACCTTACTATAAAAAACCACTCAATATTATGTTACATATTACAGCTACCAAACCTGTAATATTAATTAAATTAACTCATGCGAGGTCAAGTAGCGTAAATAATATACTTTGATTGCAATTTGATGGCTTAAATGCATCAGCATCGTATTTCAGACTAAAATGTAATCTTTTGCACAATGCATCTTGCAATTGTTTTCAATATAAACACTTTTGAAACAAAAAATGTACACGCGTGTTTACTTAGATTCATGCGAATCATACACCAATTTATCATAGTCGATCTGATGGGAGAACCAGGGAAGGGTAAGTGTACATTTAAATGTAACCTTCCAAAACGTTACATATGTCAGTGATAGAAGGGATAACATGGACCGCAAAACATACACCTATAGATACCTTTGCAAGAGTTAGTGACTGCCTTAGGCTTTGCGACACAGAGATACAGAGAAGAGTAAATGTAAACTTGCATGGACTTGAAAACCTTAGAAAGCTTATCGTTGATAGTTATCTAATTGGAGAACAAGCAACGAAAATGAAATACACTAGCATACATTTCGTTATCTGTTATTGAAGTAGTCCAGGGTAGAACAAACGAACTCTGCATGAACGTCAACGCCTTATAAAGGAAACTACAAAATGGAGTAGAATATATGAGAGAACGCGGGAAAGAGGGGGGGGGGGGGGGGGGGACGTACGCGCTAATGTTTTATAATGGGGTACCACTGCCATGTGTTACTCATCATACAAGGAGAACCAGGATTTGGAAAACACACACCTTGAAAACATCCGGGACACTCCATTGATAACGAGAAGCAGGGAAGGCGAAATGTACTCTCAAGCTCCCTTGAAGGTATATTTGATCCTGAAATATCAGGATTGAGCACCAGAATATGGGAAACGTACACTCGCATGCAACCAGGATATTCTGTAGGAGGATTTTTATAAACAATACAATAGCCAATGTTTGCTTTAACAGGAACAGAAACGTATATGCACATAGATGCCATACGCAGGATACCATTATCATTGTTCAATATCAGGTATTGAGAACAAGGGGAGTGAGATCACTTGGATTACTTATAGAGGACAATAAAACAAAAATGCAAGAGGTTATCTCGTAGGGAAACCAGGAAGGGTATATTTTTATTCGATTCTTATAAAGGGTTACTTCACTTTCCACAAGTAGCAAAAAAGGGAATACTTGTTTGTACTTGGATTACATGAATGTCTTGCACACTGATACTACACTTCCCACCCACGACAAAAGGAAGTATGGGACACTTTGATGTTTAGAGATATGGTAAAATTACTATTTTTAAAGATATTTCCATATTTCTTCAAGCAATTACTTATCTTCTTTAAATATTAATGTTATTTAATGTCGTTCTATTGCAGAAAATGTAAAAAGAATGAGGGAAATAAAATGTTAATGTTATTAAATTGCTTAAATTAACCAAAACTATGTTGTGGTGGGTTTTTGTTAGTTGCCCTATCTCTTTACTGTACGAAATCAAAGGAAGCAAGTCCTCTTTACATGAATTTCATACTTTTGGTGGTGTTTCAGGTTCCACAGTGACAGGTGTATTCTTATATGGGGAGCTCGGGAGGGAAAACGTACACTTACATGCACCTCGACACCTTTGTCACATCTATTGCAATAGGAATAGGTTATTCGAAAAAAGAAAAGCAAGAGAAATAAAACACTTGGATGCACTTGTTCGCCTCCTAAAGAGACAATACTATTGTTAAAGGGTACATGATAGAAGAACAAGGTACATAAAAGGTACAAAAGAAAGGATACTACAAATCCATAAGTCACGTGATATGGAGAACATGGTAAGGAAGAATGTAGGCAGCCCACTGGACTAATTCCATTAAACCCTTTCTCTTTCCTGGTGTTCCACACAATATAACCTCAGTTAGATGTTTTAGTATTTATACACGTCTGATACCATTTAAGTGTACGTTTGCTCTTTCCCGGTGTTCCATAAAGATAACCTCCGTTAAATTTAATTAGGGCTACACGGACGTGTACACACGTCTGATTACATTTAAGTGTACGTTTTCTATTTCCTGTGGTTCCATACAAGCTAACGTCTGATTCCATAAAAGTGTATTTAAGTGTACGTTTTTTCTTCCCCAGTGTTCCATAAAGATAACCTCAGTTACATTTATTTAGGGGTCTAAACACGTCTAATTACATTAAAAATATACGTGTTCCCTTCCTTGTTGTTCAATAACAAATATCCTCACTTCCTTTTTATTAAACGGTGTCTACGGATCTAAGCATGTATTAGGCTAACATTTTTTTTCAGAAGAAACCTGAAAAAGGGCTATTTAAGTTAAAAATGCTTTGCGAAATGCGGTATCGGTTTTTTTAAAACATGAGACGGGTTCTTAGAAGCAAGAAAATGAAAACATTAAAATTTGAAGAAGCAAAGTCTAATATAATCACTGGAGTCAGTTGTTTTTGTTAAGTTTACATACTGTTTTGATATTGGTGAAACACATTTCACACAGTCAAAACTTGGCTCGCACCATCATTTCCAAAGGTTCAAGAAAAGAATGAAAAAACAAGTTATGCGGTTAAATGCCAATTTTAAAAGCTACACGCGCGGTCCTCTGAGACAAACCTTTTTTATTTGGCCTAATGTAAGTTTTCCCTCTCTTTAAAATCCCTATCAGATGAACAGTTACAATTGGAGTTTCCTTTGTAAGGCGTCCCATGTAGAACTCAGTATCAGTTTCCTATACCCCTGACAATTGTAGCACCCTTTCATAAGGTTAATGCAATAAACATATACCTGAGACCGTTCTTAACATATTTTATATCAAATTAATACGAACCATAATGGTCTCAGAATAAACATTTCATCGTGCGTCAAAGAAGAAACCAAAACAAAGTGATCTCAATGTGGCACGGAACAAATTCAAGTATTATATGATATATAAAAACATTCAAACCATTCAAACATGTTCGTGTTTTTTTTCTTTTCAATTTTCCTTTATTCTCGCCAAAAAAATACTGGTCGGTCGGATCCGTAGAACACGGTTCCTGATCAGTGTGGATACTTACATAACTATGTAGTTTTAGTGGTTCGAGTTACATCATGTAATTTTTCAATGTCACAAAATACAGGTGCTTGTTGTGAAGAGGATACTCTCTCCGTATTTCCGCTAACAGAATTATCCAAGGATGTCAAAGAGGAAGACCAGCATGTCTTGTTTTGTTGCATTACCAGTATTTTGTTAACGTTGTCTATCGGCTCAAATTGAAATCACTTTTCAGTGACAGTAGTTTTTAGTAAATTTGTAATTAGTTTTGGACCAAACACATTTCTCAAAATGTTCTTGATTTTGTACGAAAACAGTTGTTTCTTTTTCTGAAGATGAGATTATGATGGTAATTTATTATTACTTTGGGACACTCGTACAGGCAGTGGATATCTCATTTGGATACAGTGATGCTGCAAAGGATTCTGGACTTGTTGTAAATGTATTCTGTACACGGAAGTCTATGTACCGATGTTATTGTGTAATATATATCAAATGTCTGGTCGTTAACCCAAAACTGGTGGGTTTAGTGTTTGCATAAATCAAAATGAAGTGACCTACAAATGGTTTATGTTTGCTCATTGCCTTACAGCAATAATCCAATATACTGTTTGCTGCGCCGTTGTTTTTAATGCAAGCGAATGGGGAAGATTAACTTTTAGGGAAGAGCTTGAAGTTCGTACAAACAATAAAATGAGATATTTTAAATTAAAAGAAATAAAACGAAAGCTTCTTCATAATGATAGATTAAGTAAATATCCGGACTCTGCGTGTGACAATTTGCAATATTGATTTTTCAATTGGTTTTAACGAAGTAGCTTAGATGTAGATATTTAAATGTTTAATTAACGGAAACAGTAAATGCGGAAAATCAGGCAAAATCAGTTATAATTACACATTATCCTTATTTAACAGAATGTGTTGACATCCGATCATAGACAAGACGTGTCTCTGTTATTTATTATACCAACATTTGCCACGAAAATCAAGCTTATATTGACTTTGTCTTAAATTAGCCTGAATAGAAAATTGATACTTACTTCCGCCGAAAGATACCTTAGGATTTCATGGAAAAATGTTAAAGTTGACAGAGACTAAGTTTTAAAGCCCGTTTTGCTTCTTACATTCTCAAAATTGTATACATTTATTTCGTTGCAGAAATACCTTTCCGGAAAGCACGCCAAGTAGTTTATGATTTTATAATTTGAAAATGGATTATGGAAAGGTTGCAAGATTGTAGTTTAGTAGACTAGAATTTGATATGATTTCTATTAAAAACCTGGAAAAAAGCAATGAGGGTGACCAAACATAACTTGATATACTGTATAAAGACCATATTCAGTTAGTGGTTAAATAGAAATATAAAATCCAAAAGGAACACAATTCTGTTTAGTTATAACACTGTTTTATTGTCTTTAGTTTACTCATACTCGGAAGTAGTTTAAAACAGAGTTATTTTATAGTTCCTGAGAGGGTGGTGATGCTCTTCAATTTTCAATCTAATGTTTCATATTGAGGTTTTTCCGGGAAATTTAAATCGAAGCTCTTTCAAAAAACGCTATGTTAAATACAAGTTTACGTTGCGATTTGCCTTGAAAAAATCTTCAATCATCAAATTTTCACTAATCATTCCGTTGATCTATGTTTAACTAACACATACGATGAGACTATGGATTTAAAATATATCAGAAGAGTGAAACCACTTTCTTTGTAATAAGATTGGAATCAAATATCGGAAATAAGTAAGAGTACATTTGAAAAATCTATAAAACAAGTATCAGGACGTTGACACTTGGGGTTGTAGCTATAAACAAAAACATCGATCTCATTATATGTTATATTTTTCTGTGCATAAATACTGATTTCGAGTAGAGCTTCTGTCATTGCTTCTTCCATTATGAAACCGATGTTTAAGTAATATCTCATCGTCTCGATTGGGAAATGCTACCTGTCAAATCTCAAGTGTCGAAACGACATATCAACTAAATAATAGGTACTTAAAATTAGTCTGAATATGACAAGATGTTCAGGGAGGCTGTAAGCACAAGAGGAATAATTCAATAGTCGATCACCAGCGCGTCTTGGGAGCCTTCACGTCACACTTCTTAAGATGATCAATGCTGATGTAGTTCTCTGCGAAGATTATTGAGACAAATATCCTTGTTGCAGATTAGCTTTGTCTTGTCCCTCTGCTTATTCTTGGTACAGCTTTATAATCCGAGGTCTCTGAGCCTCGCACAAGAAATTGGCGGATCTGAAAGAATAAACAGTATAAAGAACCCGTTTACTCTTTATTAACACATGAAATAATGTAACCAACTATTACTAATATCAGAGTTATCAACGACAATTATTTGGTCAAAAAACGTTTGGATTCTAACCTGGATATGAATAAGTCACTTCCGGTTAGTCCTTCTGGTAATATCAAATCACATATCGAGAAATCGAGAGAGAGAGAGAGCGACTACACAAATACAAAAATAGTCATAATCGAGATGACGTAGGCAAACTTCATCGGTTGACTTGAGTCGAAGGATTTGCCCCGAAGAAGCAGTTGCTATGCGGTCAACAATTCACGAGGTGGGTTGGAATTGACGTTCTAAAATTAAGTTTGCATTTCCTCCACTTTGCCATCCTATGTCATGCCAATTGAGATGTCACCATGCCTGCCTCGAAGTCACACTTTGTCGTACCGGTTGATGATTTTTTAAAGATGCACATTGCACAACGACGACAGCTAAATGGAGTGTAGTGGTGTAAGAACTTAAGAGTTCTTATGTTACTATGCTCTTGTGGCTTAAAGAACACACCACACGAAACAAATTGTGCTCTTAGAAGACGAGACTAAGGGAAAAGATCAGAACGATCTTGATCCCTGAAAATTCGACAAACTTTCGGAAGTGCTGGTTTTTTAATTAATACAAAAGATTTTTTTGTCTGAAGTATCTGATATATTATGATTTCAGGTCTTTACCTTGTGTGAATTTAAAGAAAAATGTAGCTTATTACACCGATCACAGACTGATCATTCATGTTTTAATGAGTGATTGCTGATTTAATTTGGGTTAAGGATTCAACGTCGCGCATAGTTTTGTATTTGTCATATTTGCGAGCGTTTGATGATGTGACGATACGATATTATAAAACGACTTTTTCATGTTTGTTGGAATAACGAAGTACCCGGTTTGAAAATTCACGTGTCGCCTTTCTAAAGTTAATAAGTTTTTCATTCATATTAAATAGAGTATCGCACATAAATCAACCTTTTGAATCTTAACACTTTCCACGCGGCTATTAGTTTACCAAATACAAGACAGACCTTTCAGAAAACTTTCCCAAATTTCAAAGTCTATCTCAAGAATTACTGAACTAATACTAGGCATGTTTGTACTTATTTCAATGCATTTCTCACGGTGATTCCAAATATGGTAATGAATTTCAAAATTATTGACATTTTTAAAGTTTTGTGAAAAGGATTAAGACTCATCTATGACTAAAATAATCTTCTCAAATATTATTTATTTACAGCATTGGCCCTTAGATATTATAAAATGGTTATGTAACGAAACACTCACTCTGTCAGAAAGCCAGTAAATCCGCATCACATGTTTCAAATGCTACTGTTTGACCTACTTTTGTACGGAAAAATTCATTACACGCGAAAATTGTAATTCTAATAAATTTTTAAATGACGTCACGTTTGTTAAGATTTAGTGATTCGATATAACTTGACAGTCCCCAAAACAATATGGATACATCCGGTTAAAGACAAATATCCATACAGTCAAATTGTGTAGTGAAGGTTCAATGTTCGTTTAATCATGTCCATGAGCATTATTCGACCAAATGTTACCTTTGCCTTTGTGTTTCAACTACACGTGTCAAATTCAGCACAATGGATACGGAGTTGTAACAGTTATATGTCGGGCGAGTAACATTGACGTCATCAATCAGTTCCGAGCATATCAAATATTCAGTCTGGTGTTTTCTGCTATGCGCGGGAGACCATCATTGAAGGGAAATGTACAATGTTATTTTAATAACTTAAAAGTATTCTATATTCTTCTTGGCAAACAATTGCATTCCGTGTGTATCCCTTTAGCTATAAATCTACTTATACCAGAAACGATATACCGTATCTCGATAGCCACACAACGGTGACTTGAGGTTTGGAACCTCTACGGTAAGTCAGACCCGTGTTTCAGTGCTTGGTACAACAGCTTATGGATCTGGTCTTGGTTTACGATAAAATTAGAATAAATTATCTTTCGTTTCCGTGTTTACCCATTCCAGATACCATATAAGCATGTATCATGTATTGTACCATCATTAACACTTATTCTTTTTTCCGCCCATGCTTCAGGTGAGTACCATAAGATAAGACCATATAAAACAATGTCAAATTGAACACGATCTTACCTTTTGTAACTTCTAAAATCTTCTTTTTATGTAGCCGAAAAGTAAATGACTATAAATAAACAAATCACGCATTTGATTATAAAGTGTATTACAGAGATGAATTTCAGCTTTGATAATCTAAACACTGAGCTTACGAATATGCAGGCAATGACGTTTTAACCTTTTTAAAACTAGATGTATGTTAAGACATTTAAGAGTGTTGAATGATGCTTCAAAAGGTTCACTGATAGGTCCCAAAGGTTATATAACACCTATAGAATGCAGATCATGTTGAAAAAATCCATTATATATCAATTCATGATTGAAAAGGTTTCGTCGTGACCGACGGGAAATTGAGAGTATCTTGAACATATTCATTTAAATCACCTCACGTTCGGACGATTTCGTTATTTCTCTGAGATGACTTCGACAGTAATTGGTGTTTTTACACCTCATAAATATTCATGAGATAATAGGGACATATCCTGCCATTTCATTGGTCAATTGAGCTGGACACAGTGATAATAAATTGAGCTATTGACGAAATTGAGCTATTTCCCGTGTGGTAGTTTTGACTATTTCCCTATATCATCGTTCCCAGAGACAAAAGTTCTCTACGTAATAGCGTTCTCACACACTTTTAACCTGGTACCTCCTGGGATGATGTCAACATTTAGTTGCCTTCAAAGTCCACACCGAATGATGGAAGAGTGACTGGAGGGAACGTGACGGTGCTTGTGGGTGGTTCAAAAGAAGGCACAAGCAGACTTTCAGCAGGGACTACCAGGTTGGAAGAGCCCATGGAAGAGGATGAATATTTATGAGGTGTAATAAAACAAATACTACATGGTACATCGGGGAAAGAGTGCAACTATTTTCCCCTCGGTACTGGCTACAGGCCTACCACCCCTCACCCTCCGGGTTCGGGGTGGTAGGCCTGTAGCCAGTACCTCGGGGAAAATAGATTGCACTATTTCCCCTCTAACCATGTAGTATTTATATAATAACTCAACCCACTTGCTTATCCCGCTATGGTTATTCTGGTTTCAATGGACTGATGAATGTATTTACCATGCGACTCTATCCAGCGTCATAATGATATGGACATAATTCCAATAATGCGTATGTACGTACGTGCGTGCGTACATGCGTACCAGCGTTCTTGCGTAAACCCGGAAGTGCGTACAGGACGCTTCCAAACAATAACCGCGCGTCCTGATTGTGGTCAATCGTGAAATCGTCCGCGCATTTCATGCATTTGGAGGCAGCTCCGTGAACAATAACAAAACACACTCGTGTCCACTTTGGCCTGTATACGGGCCAAAGTGGACAAAATATTAAGGGTCCCATGAGGGCCCACTGTGGGCCCACGGTCGATGTTGGCTGGGATAAGGAATGGAAGATACACTGCGGCACCCGTTCCCGCATAGGACCTATTTTGTTCATTTATTAATGAGGCGGCTACTTTTATAAGAATTTATTTTACTATAGAGTAACATAGCAGACAAAATCAAAAAATGGCGCAGCAAAAAAGCACCAGGAGCCTCGTTCGTGTTCGCATTAATCTGCCATTAAACAAACACCAGAGCAGAATGATGTCACAATACATCATGGGTAGACTGAGTCTGCAAACAGTTCACAAAATGTTTCAAACATGTCAAAATTATTGAATGTCATAACCATATTTGGAATCATTATGAGAAAGCACAATAATACCTAGTATTGATTCATTAATCCTTGAGATAGACCTTGAAAGCTGGGACATATTTCTGAAAATGTATATTTTGTACAATCATGTAAAGACCAAAGGCCGCATGGAAAGGAGCTGTCAACGTCATACAAGCCTTCTTGTGTGTATAAGAACATTATGTTTCAAATTCAACTATTTACCATGCCACCTGTTGATCAACAATGTTAGGTGCCCGGTGCCTGATTTCATCCATGCATGGGAGTATGCATTAACTGTTGCATTGAATGCTGTAGTATTATAAACATATGACTGGTGGTTTCGTGCTTGGTCTGTGTTTTATTATGGACACTCTCTTCGAACTGGCAGGCAATTCGCAATGAGCGCGCATACTGGCAGGGAAACTTTTATTGCTTGTCTGCTGTGACGTTACAGGTGACATTGTCTATAGCTAACAAAGAGTCAATGACAACGAATGATTAATGGTAACAAATCCTGTTTACATAATTGTACAACAGTCGTTATTATGATCAATTGCCGAACAGAAATTGTTTTGTCGATTGTCTAATATGGGTCGGTGTGAAAGGGCTTAATGCTTTTGATGCATTTATTTTGAGGGTCGGTGAACTGCGTTGCATACGCTATATGTGCGTTGAACCAAACAATAGCCTTCCAAACAGCTCCCCCCCACCCCCCCCCCCCCCCCCCCCCCCCCCCCCCCCCCCACACACACACATTCGGTCCTCTCTATGAAACACTCTTATGCGTTTTTAAATGCTTTTAAAAAAGCAAAAAAGCATGATCTTTTACATAATGTTAACACGCCCTTTCGGGCATTATGGCTAAAAAAACACAGAAAGAAACTGCTTTGAGAATCAAGACTTTTTCTCATTTGCACGGCGATAATTTTTTTCCGTCGGTCAAAGTGTTTAAAATATAATTGTCTTAGTTGTCAGGAAATGCTATTTTTCCCTGCTAGAATCATATTCTAGCAGGAACTAAATATCTTAAGTTTTATTATGCATTTTCGAACCCAGGTTCGAATCACTGACTAGCCGTGCACTTTACGATTGTGAAGTTTAGCACATCGTAAACTGTGGTACATCGTGAATACGGTAATGGCAACGCCCATTCGGCTTAAATAAGCGAATACTTTTATCTGTGCACGCTGACTGTCTTAAAATCCTATAATATTTATTGCAGAGCAACTATTCACTTTATCCCTTAAAGGTATCTGTTCTCATTTTCAAGAAGACCATCCATCGAACTAAAGGTGTTCTGGTCTAGACACGTCTGGCCAGGGGCTTTAATGTCGACGTTCATGTGTTTAACATTGTATCAATCAATGTATCAATCTGTTTAATTCTTAATCTTGTAAAACAAAATACCGATGGAGCCACTTGTATATACAAAGATGTATATCAAGCTCAAACATGAACTTTCAGTATGGATCCCAAGTATTTGTTATTGTTGGGCACAGATACCCTAAACCGGTATTTAATTTCTACATTGTTTATGTTTAACACACATTTCCAAATGTTACGCTCAGAATCAGAGCCGATGATTTACAATGGTGTATGCTTAACACCATATCCATTTCTAATATTTTTCTCTTTTGACATCTAAGCGATGGACGCGCGTACAATGCCCCCTCCGTGACAAATGCCTTATTTTTGACTCGTTTTTTTTGAAGCGCGATATCCACCTGTAAATTTAAAAGCACCCTGCGGAAAATTGACGGTTTGTGTTCATTCAATGGCTACACTTTCACATTGGACACTGCCACAGGTAACAGTTATTCAATGAAAGCATTGACTTGTTAAATTCTTGGTTCGTTTCCCACGAACATTAATCCAGTTATTAAGTTAGCGGCAGTTATTGTTAAGGTTCAATGCCAACTGTTTTGTTTGTTGGTTTGCTTGCTTGCTTAAAATATACTGACTTTTCTTTTAAACCATTAGGTAATTTCAACCTGTAAACAGATTTTCATATATTTGTGTGTAATACATTTAAATAAATTAATAACGTAAACATGTTATTGTTAGTCCTTTTCCAGTCTCATTTGGTACTACATAAAGTTTGATTAGTTATTCATTATAGTAAAACCGTCGTTCTACCATCGTCTGTTATTCCAAAATAGCAAAAGTACCTTCGCCGGTCGAGGTAATACACGATATTAACAAATTTTAAAATTATATTGACTATGAATGACGAGTGTTTGGTGTTATACAGCGAGCAAACACTGTTTCCTTACAACTAGTCTAGTAACCGTGTCATGCTATGACTGTCTTTATGAGAGGTTCTTGACCGGTTTATGATACGGGTATTGAAGGAAACATGCTAACTGAAATATGCTACAAAAAGCGAGTTTGACGTCATATCAAGCGGATCCAAAATTCGAAAAGATTATCAACCTGAGGAAAGAATTGTTCAAGCATTTTCAAAATAGCCGCCTTGATACATCTAAGTAAGAAATATCATACCAAATGGTTCGCTTTAAGTATAAGGTTTCTAAAATGAAGCATAGATTTTGCGTATTTAAAGTGTTCAGTTTCAGAATAATCGACAAAACATGAAGGACGTTGCCCCTGTTGTTATGCAGAGTGAGTAACAATGATTTATACAATCTTTACAAGCAAAGGAATACATTTTCTGAAAAAATGATGGAAAAGTGTATTTTAGTTCCCAGACAAAGGTATGCCAGTATCGTTCGATACTGGAACATAAAAGTTGCCAGTATCGCTCGATACTTGTTCGATTTTACTGTTCCAGTATCGGACGATACTGGACCACCAAATTGTGTTCCAGTAGCGCTCGATACCTGAACGGTTTTTTGTTCCAGTATCGGGCGATACTGGTACATATGCTACCAGTGTCATATTATATGTCCCAGTATCGTCCGATACTGGAACACGGACTTTGTTCCAGTATCGTACGATACTGGGTGTTCCATCCAATATCGTCCGATACTAGTACAGTCCAGAATCTGGGACCTAAAGTACACTTTTTACAAAATAAAACAATATTGTTAAGCTAAGAGAGATTCACACTCTCAGAATGTTGGTTTAATTTGGGTGCTAAAATTGCTAAAATTTGATTTTTCTTTTTCATTTGGCATCACACGAACCATTCTGATGAGCTCATTCCTACATGTATATATATACTAGCACCTATTTCCTCGCGGCAGGCGTCTGCAGACGGCATTCCAATATGTAACAAAAAAACTCAAACAATTCAAAATGTTTGAATTTCGTTACCATATTATTTGAAATCACCTTGAAAAATGTATTGAATAAGTATAAAGATGCCTGGTATTGGTTCAGTAATCCTTACGATAGACTTTGACATTTGGGAAAGATTTCTGAAAAATCTGTTTTGTTTATGGTTAAACTAATAGCCGCGAGGAAAACGTTAATAGGCGAGTCCAATTACACCAAAGCTGATTTTTAACTAGCATAAGAGCAGACACAACATTATAAGCATAATCAAAAACTGACGCGGCATAAACGTACCAGCGGTTAAAATAGGAGCCTCGTTATTTTTCGAATTAAGTTGGTACTGAAAAAATAACAGAGCCGGATGCTGTCACAAAGTAAACATAGGTATACGGATGCGCGGAAAAAATGTTTTTATAACCCGGCGTGCAGGTTTTGGGGGTACAAAACGGACCCAGGCTATATAACGAGGCGAATATACTCGCCGAGTGTCGACTGGCAGCGGTGGTGTAGTGGCTAGGATCTGGGTTGGGGTGCTGGAGGTGAGGGGGGGGGGGGGGGTGGGGTGGGGTGGGGTGGGGGGGGGGGTCGGTGTTGACCTTTCTGGTGAATTTTGGGTGTCGGAAAAGAAATCTGTTGCCGTGTGGTGATCTCGAGTTAGGGTTAAAGTCCCCTAACAGCATGCTTACAGCAAGGTACATATGTCCCTTGGGTATTGGTTTTCTCTTTATAATTCGGTTGTGAAGGTTTTCCCTTAGATGGAAAATAATACTTTATTTATGATCAAACAATATACACCTTCACGCAATCTTCGTTCTTCATCTCTATCGCGTCTTGTCTGCTCTTCAACGTCCACTCAGTATGGTCAACGTTCCTTCTCTGTGTCAGCTGCAGAACTCTGGAATAATATTCCACTTCATGTGAAAAATGCAGAGACCATATTTCAGTTTAAGAAATCCTTAAAGACTCATTTGTTCACAAAGGCTTTTTAATTGTAGTCCATATCCATGTATGTGTTTGTTATTATGTTTCTATGTTAAAGCGCTTAGGGATCTCGATGTTAGGCGCTATACAAATATGGTTATTATTATTATTATTATTATTATTATTATTATTATATTTCTTTATTACCTGGTAATCAGAAAACTAGACCATTGACCAGTGCCCTGAAGATTAATCTTTTGATGATCGATATAGATCCGTTAAGGTGTTGTAACATTCGTTATTATGATTGATTGCCACAAAGAAACTTTTGTATGTGTGATAACTTTATCAAACAAAACTAAAAGCATTACTTGGTAGGAAAATAATTATTCAATTTATATTGACCATTGACCTATGATATTGAATAAAATGAATTTTAACTGCATATCCCTAACGTGTGATCATTTGAAATTTTAGCTCGGTAGTTTGTGTCGAAGAGCTGATGGGATAGCCATTCCTGATATTGGGATGTCATATCGTTACTAAAACCACGTCATCAGCAGAAGGTCGTTGCATGTAATCACGCAGGCATTCAATGCATAGATCAAAAATATAAGTACATGGAACAGAGACGTCCATACACTAGGTGATTTTGTATTTCATTCTAAAGCCGATTTTGTCTTAACGCAGCACTTTCGAAAACTTTAACCTATGGATACGTATGATATATAATATAGATTTTTGATTGATTATCAGTACTGATGTCATGTAAATTACACTTAAGATAACGGCAAACCGGTGACAAGTCGTTCTAATATCGATTGTCAAAAAAATGGGTCGGTGTGAAAGAGCCAAAAAGGTCACCTAGCCCAGACACGTCTACGAGCTTTAATGTCGGCGTCCAGGTGTTTTAACACTGAACATATTAATGTCTTTAATGTTTAATGTTTAAAGCTCCCAGGGCGCCACTTTGTATACCTGGATATCATGCTCGGGTTCATACTTTTAGAATGGGCCCTCGCTACTTTTATATTGACATAATGTACGTCTGATTATTGATTGTGATCATTTAGCGGTCAGTTTAACATTGTGGTAGCCATCTTAGCTATTTCAAAAGGTATTTTGTAGCCTAGTATTTCAAAAGTGTGATGTTGCATTTCACAAGTGTTGAGAAAAAAAGACCACCTCACAACAGTTCTTTTTTCATAAAATCTGCATGATGCTACAAAGCCAATCATTATAATTCAGAAGAGAAAAAAACGGGTGGAACTCGCCTAACTCAAGTTTTGACCGCTTTTGTAATTTTAAATGAGCACAGCTCTTAAATAACAGCAATTATATACCCCATCTAAATTGCCTTTAACCAATAACATTATTCATTTTGCACCAGGAAAAATAATGCGGGAAATAATGTCACAGCAGTGATATTCCTATCCTGGAGACATATGTTCGTCGTTACAGTCTGCGCAGAGAGTTTGGTGTCCGTATAATATACGTATTTTTTAGAAGTTTCGATTATTATACGTGTCAACCTAAAAGAGAGATTTTTTTTTTTTGGGGGGGGGGGGGGGTACCATTGCGTGTATTTGGTTTTTATTATTTTTAGAATTCACCTCATAGATGGTAATTGTATAATAATTGATTAATTCTCTACGGGAAAAGATGTTGTCTTAAGTTATATGTAAGGTGTCTAAGTGGTTGTCAGTAATACCTTGGATGATGCAGTTTATAAAATAATAATCTTCTTTTGCCAGACGTTTGTTTAAAAATTAGTCAACCAAACCCAAAGCATTGATCTTTAACAAAAATGACAGAAGTGCGTCGACCTTTACCAACCAATGCCATGTTAAGTTCATTACGGTTTTACCTTTCCAGAACCATTCATCTCCGGCGATTAGCTTATTGTTATTTTAACCATTAGTGTTATTATCATTAGAATTGTTCTGTATAGTAGGGTTTGTTTGGTCAAAAACCTTAGAAAGGTCGTGAAAGTATTGAAGTAATCGTTGAGATGAAAACAATTATTTAAATTAAAACTATAGAAAACAATTACTCATTCCATTAACCCTCTGGGAAGAAAGGGGGATGTACGTCCGGCGGGAATCGAACCTGGGTCCTGACTCCTGAGTTGAAGTCCCGTCCTTACCCGTTTGTGCCACGGATCTTCAAAAATCTTAATATTCAGCATAATAGCCGCACTTAGTATTACTATTGTGTTTTGTGCTGACGAAGGTTCGGGTTAATTTATTATGAATTATTTTTTCGACTACATACAAAGTGTGTGCAAAACTACAAATCACTACTGGTAGCATGTGTACCAGTATCGCCCGATACGGGAACATTCCAGTATCGCTCGATATCGGACGATACTGGAACACTAAAATATTACAAGAAGTTGTTTAATGATCAGTCGCACAAAATATATTTGGGGCGAATAAAGCAGTGGGAAAAGTGTATTTTAGGTCCCAGATTCTGACTATATTACTAGTATCGTATCATCCGATACTGAAACACCCTGATATCGTTCAATACTGGGACAAATCACTACGGTAGCATGTGTACCAGTATCGCCCGATACGGGAAAATTCCAGTATCGCTCGATATCGGACGATAATGGAACACTAAAATAGTACCAGTATCGAGCGATACTGGCAAATTCCATGTACCAGTATCGTGCGATACTAGTATACCAGTATCTGGGACTTAGAGTACACTTTTCCAAACATTGTTTTGTTGTTCTATGTTAAATAATAAAACATCGTAACTGTTGTAATGCTCTTGGAAGAAAAAGGCCCTCACATACTGCCCACTGAAGAAAAGTAACGGGAGAAGTATATGTATTGTAAACATTCATATCCATCCAATATGTAGGCTTATACCAAATGCGTCTATGAGTTATTTATATAACGATTAACAAACCCTACTACGAAAAATTATTGGTTAATGTAACAGGTTGCGTGATGACAAATATAAAATTGATTGACACAATACACCCACCCAATTACGACCATAGTAATTAAGCAAATGAGGTTTTCCAGCTAATCATCTGAAAGAAGTACCATTATGAAATTAAAATCATGTTGTTTTGTAATTGCTTTACGTTAAGTAACGTGAGGATCCAGATGAAATTTTGAATCTTTATACGGTTTTTCAAAATATAATATTTAAAAGAAACACAACATTTTAAGAACAATATGATAGCAGCTGATAGTCAATTAACACTAGCGTTAGTGCACTAACACGAATTTTGACCAAGGGACCAAGGGGGCGTGAGTCCTAAGGATCCACTCTCGAGTTTTCGTGTATTTTACTACTATCGCTTCCTTTTTTTACTAGTATTTTTGGTATTTGTCAAACTCTTGAATACGCTTGACGCTAATAATAATTTGCTTTTCAAGTGTGTATATATGCATGTAAATAGTATGTAAATAATAAACACTAAGATATAAATATATAAAACCATTTATCTTCTACCAACAAGAAATTTAGTATTGCGCAATGTACTCTGTACAATTCAATGATGACACTCTGCTAATAACTTTTCAATACCTATGAAAAAAACAAAATTATATTGATTGAATTTTAGTGTTAAGCTAGCCTATTATTAGATATAGGTCTACTTAAAAGAGTAATAAATTGTGGAGTATATGGTATGCACGCAATCGCCATTCAAATTGACATCATTTTCGCCAATTTGTGACCTTCAAAATTAATTGTTGGCCCTAATTTGAGGATGGTTTTGGTTTTAATTTCTGAAATGTTGTCCGTGTAAAAGTTTCGTTAAAAAAAATCATCCGGAAACGAGTTTTCTTAAGGGGGAGATACCTCGATCATAGTGTTAAAAGATTCCTGTATTAATACTGAAGCTTTTTTTTGCCTGCAAGTTATTGACAATTGTCGAAAATACCCAAAAATTTACAAATTGTCCAACTGTTTCATTAAAATAAAGACTGAAAGTCTCTAAAACTGGTTCTACCTCTATGTAAGGATCACGAAAACAAATCTTGATTTTGAAGTTAATCTTTGGTTTAATATGCATCGGTGCAAAAATATTCAAAGGAAAAAAGCAAATCGACAGGAAATCTGTTACGTGTACCCTTTGATACGGTTTGAAACTAGTCAAATTAAACTGGTAGAACTCAGTTGGTTATGTACGATATTAATCAAATATATATACATGATCTTGCCATTTCAGTTAGTATTACATTATTGTATTCCCCACTCTTGACTTCAACATCCTATGATATAAACGTTTATTACTTTTTGCTATGTTTTCTTTCCCTAACTTAATGTATTTATTCAATACTAGCAATGCCATTGACCGTTCGAAGCCTTCGCATTTAAACGAGCGTAATATATCATTGGATAAGATTGGATAGCAGTTCTAAGGGTTCCGGGAGCAATTTGCCTTTTCCATTAAGTAAGCGATTTCAAAACAAGATATCCAATTTAACATTTGTTTTGTATACTAATAGTATTTGTAGTTCTTTGATTTATTCTTTACCTGTAAATTTTATAAGAATTAATTGCGGTTACGAGTATCGACTCAAACAAGATGTTATGAGGAAATATAATAAACCTCATGAACTGTATACGAAAACCTGGTAGAAGCAGATTCGTGACCGGTAATAAACGTAGCATAATCAGACAGTCGATTGACAAAATCTCAGTTCTAGTATTTCAATAACGGAATCCACAATGCACATCCCTGCTTCGTGAATGGAACGGTCCACGACGCTCTCGTGTTAAACTGGGCACACCATTTCGCGTGAAGTACCATTACAACTAGAAACGAAATTCAGTCTTGGATACTCACGTAAGAGTCCTTGGATCAATGGATGTAACAGTAGGGTCGTCAACGTTTTACCTCAGACGTGCCTCCAAAATCAACACTTAGTGGAGCAAATTTAAAATGTCGGGCCGTTTTTTGCGGCCGGTGCGCGGTAAATTTGAGATTAAAAGCGTTAGCTTTGAAGGCCGTACTTCGACACCTCGACAAAGGTAAGTACGAGATTATTTAACCATTGTATGGTTCTGTAGGAAGATATTGTAGTATAGTGTGTTACAGGTTCATTATTTTAGAATCTTATTCATTCCTAGACTTACAATTCGGCATGTACAATCATTTTGTCTATACTTTTGGATATCACTGGTATGCAGGCATTGGAATGTAATGCAATGTATCAGAGTTCATTTCAATCCTAGAAATGAAATGTCTACTATAGTTATATATGAATGCTATCTGGAACGTGTTTGATATTAGTTGTCACTCCATGTGCCGCCCGTGCTACACAATTATGTATGACGGTACTGTCGGTACACAAAATGGGGTACAATGGGGGCACATAGGTATTATTCACGAGAGGACTGCATGCCGGTGCTTCTAAGATGTCTCTTTTAGTCAGCGTATTTAGTCTTCGCTGTGTTTAGCCCTTGGTTAGTTTCTGTCGTTATGAAGTACAGTATAACGAAATGTGTTGTTTACAATATACGAAACCAGTCCTAACTGAAACAGTGTAGAGAGCCCCAATCGGGATACCCGAAGGTATATAGAGGGAGGAGCAGAAATGTAAATACAGTCACATATAGAGAAGCTCATCCCAACTGAAAGAGCGAAATGTTTTAGTTAATATTGATAATCTACTTCGAACCTTCTTCTGTATTTTGAAATGCTATACCTTCATGTATTCTAGAAAGATATGGTCACCTCATTAGGGTATCTTTGCGCTTTAAGGGTGGAGATGAAGAAGATGTATCACACCTATTAATCTATTTAAGTTTTAAAAGTAAACCTAATTATAGCAACGTACCTAAAAGGGTATTTTCACACCTTTTAATGTAACGTTAAATGAGTCGACTGTAGGGAGTAATCATCTCTGCTTTCGCATATTCAGATTCACCCATCACCATAATCACTTAAGTGTGAAACTTTCCCACGGGCTTTGATTAGAATACTTGATTTTAAGTTGTCAAACATTGCTATATTATTATGTTTCCGTGACACTACATTGCTCGACCATGTCTTTTAATTACTGGTAACTGTTGTAATCATATTTGTCGTATAATATGATGGAAAAACAGACATTTGTAGGAGAAGAATCACTTAAATATACCACAATAGAAATAATGTTCACCAATCAAATCGATGCTTTGAATCATTTACGCATAATATGCTTCCGGAATCAATATGAATTCTTATCTTGCATGTCTTTTAACACTTTCAACGTGGCTATTAGTTTTACCATATTCAAAACAGATTTTTCAGAAACCTTTCCCAACTTTCAAGTCTATCTCGAGAATTACTGAACCAATACCAGGGATGTTTGTACTTATTTTTATGCATTTCTCATAGTGATTCCAAATATGGTGATGAAATTCAACAATGTTGACATTTTTGAAACATTTTGTGCAATTATGGAATGTCGACTCCAAACCCTACCACATCTTTTGATCAAAGACCCACAAATGTATCCGAAATCAAACTTTCTAGGCCACACAGCAAAACTAGTGCGTATCATAATGTATAAGTTACTTGTACCTAAGAAGGAAAAAATGTGATTTAAGTTCCAAAATTCTGTAAAGTACTAATATCGTCCGATACTGGAACACCCACTGTCGTTCGATACTGGTACAAAGTCAGTGTTCTAGTATCATCCGATATAAAATGTTCCAGTATCGTACGATACTGGAACACAGTTATGTACCAGTATCATTCAATACTGGGACAAATCGCACTGGTAGCAAATGTTCCAGAATCGCCCGATACTGCAACACAATCGGTCGATACTGGAACAGTAAAATCAAACCAGTATCGAGAAATACTGTCAATTTTTATGTTCCAGTATTCATCGATACTGGTATACCAGTATCTGGCTGGGAACTAAAGTACACCTTTCCCGTAAGACTTAAACGATGCAGATATTTCCATAATGATATAGAAATATTTGCATTGGTCAACGTTCAATACTTACATATGGCGATGCCCCTTTGGGCCATACCGACTAGTTTGGCAGTACTGCCTTTGCTTTCATGTTTCTTAGAACCATTCCATGAAGGTCTTCTGACAACATCAACATGTAGGGATTTTTTTGTGGCACTAATATTTTATAAATTCAACATTTCTTCTGACCCAAATCATCTACTTTTTGTGCTATCCATCATAGACCTTCATTGTTTATGTATTCATGTACTTTAACCAGCCTAACATGTCTATTTTATCAGTAAATCTTGAGCTTTTTATATGAAGTTGTTATAAACGAGCTGGTGATTACTAATATGTCATTCTTAAACAGGTAACATGTTTTACTTTTATCAGTAAATTAAATAGCCAGTGGTTATTAATATGTCATTCATCCGATGAGAGGTAAGAAGCTAAGTGATTTTATCTCGCTGTTGTATAACACTATAATATACTACTTCGAAGAAAAATCCCAGGAAAAGTCTATTTAATGGTTATTTTGAAAGGTTTTCCTTGTTCAAGCCCTGTCAAACGAGAAAAAAATTAGCAAGTTGTGATGAGATAATGCATATTGCATTATACTAGAAATGAATACAATAGAATTGAATACATTGAATCGTACATTCGTATTGTGGTACAATTTCACGTTGGGTGAAACTCATTTCTGCTAGTCTATTTATTTTCGAAATTTGTCCATTTTTAGAAATTCTGTTATTTTTTTTAAACAACCAGATAACGAATGATCTGTTACTAGTGATCTTTTACAAGTGATTTAATAAAATAACTTTGTAGGTGACTTACGTGGCAAAATTGCTTTTAGTTTCACCTTTCTTTTCTCGGAATACTTCGAAGCTCATCTTGCTCGACTATCGGCGTACCTTTTAACCCTCATCAATAATGTTACGGTATAGAAATAGTCAATGCTTTCCCTCTGATAATTGTCAGTTTGTAAATGTTTATTGTTTCTTCCGATAAAATCGCTTTTAACATAATTATATACTTGTGTTGATGTAGCGACTATCCGCCGAGTCAGTAACGTATACTAGCCGCTGGTATGCGGGTCGCCAATGCCAGTGTTTTGTTTTAATGATCTCATTCACGCTTTATGGGGGTTAAAACAACATACAAGACACGAATCCTGAGTGGCTCAATTCTTAACACTTTCCACGCGGCAGGCAGCTGCAGACGACATCCCCAAATTTCACAAAATGTTTCAAAAATGTCAAAATTGTTAAATTTCATAACCATATTTGAAATCACCATGTCATATGCATCGAATCTAAGTACAAACATGACTAGTATTGGTTCAGAAATCCTTGAGTTAGACTTTGAAAGTTGGGCAAGGTTTCTGACAAATCTGTTTTGGATATGGTAAAAAATATGGAAAGTGTTAAATAGAAGAAAAAAAGAGACTAGCATTGAACGTTTCAGCATCACGGTATATTAAACGGCGGCTAACCAGTTTATATACAATACTAAAATAAACTTACTAGGAAATAAAGCCGCACTGCATGCAAACCTAGTACGTATAATTGCAAAAAACTTGTACGATAGTCCCCTAAGTTATATTTTGCATTATCATAATACAGGCATCAATAAAAATCGAACCGAGTTCAATGACATACTTCCATAACAATAGTTGCATTCGTTAAAAGAGTGCTGTATTTATTACCCGAGCTCACCTGGAAGGTATTTTTCAGCCTGCTACTATATATATCCCAGCCGTAACAATGTATATTCGGTGAATGTATTGCGATTTAAGTATAATTGATCAATAATAACCAACATGGCGAAAGGTCGATGGCTTCTATTGTCAGAGCACAGCCACAGGTACAGAAGTTCTTCTACAATTGTGATGTCGTACATTCTGAAATAGCATTATTGTATACACAGCGATTCAGGCATCTGTTAACACTTTCCACGCGACTATTAGTTTTACCATATTATACAAAATAGGTTGTTTTTTCAGAAACCTTTCCCAATTTTCGAAGTCTATCTCAAGGATTAATAAATCAATACTAGGCATATTTGTGCTTATTTCAATGCATTTCTCATGGTGATTCCAAATATGGTAAATGAAATTTAATATTTTTGACATTTTTGAAACATTTTGCGAACATTTGGAATGTCGTCTGCAGCCTGGAAAGCTTTAACAATAGAAACCATCGATCTTTCGCCATAGTGGCTGTTATTGATCCATTTTACTTAAATTACAATACATTTACAATATACCTGAATACAAATGTTTACGGGTGAAATATTTTCTAGCAGCATGAAGCAAAAAACGTATTATAATTCTAAAACAGTTACATACCAGTGAGCGCGTGTAATAAATACACTTACAAATTCTAAAATTACTGCTACAACTTAAAAATTGTAGATGAGGAACAGTGCACTAATATGTAAACGGGGTAAAAACGACCCATTGTAGCAGTTGATTAAGTACCCTATACTACTCAGTTTGCCTTTGATCGTGAACCAAAAGTCGGGGCAAAGGTCGGAACATTCACATTTTACCAAAATGAAGTTTTCAGAAAAAGTGGCACTTTTCAAAATCTTCTGCAAGAAAGTTACAAAAATGTCTCCAGTGCTGTTAAAATTAATTTCGATCGTCTTTATTTACAATTAAAAGAAAGTCTTTTTTTTCTTAAGCTGGTCCTTAATTGAAATTTTAAAAAAAAGAAGATTTTATTTCACGCATGACTAGCCAATATTGTCCACCATTCACGTCAATAACTTCCCTTGTATCGTTGAAAAGTGCCACTTTTCGGAAAAAATCATTTTGGGGAAAAGTTACTGTTTTGGAAAAAGTAAAAATGGTATTGAAAAGGGAAACTGTATGTAAGTAGCCATGGGTTCACCTATTTAGTAAATGTTTCAATCTCTCAAAACGCTTAAATGTGTGTGGATTTATGCACACAAACTGGTATAGAATCTTGAAAAGTGCCACTTTTGTTTAAAACATAATTTATGTGAAATGTGACAATTTTGGGGAAAATAATAATGATACTAAAATGGAGACACTTTCTATGGGTAGCCAATTCTTTTTTGCTTTTCATAAGTGTTTCAATCTCTCAAAACGTTCAATTGTGTGTAGAGTTATGCGTGATCAAATTTTAGGGATGGGGAATTTTCTGTTTTTGAACCCTTTATTTCTCTGCCTCTGATTTTGAATGCGAATACAAACGGTGCTAGAACAGCTACAAGATAAGCTTGTAATACATACATGTACATTTAAATTCTAAAATTACAGCTACAACTTAAAATAACAGTCATGCTAGTTATTATTAAAAACAGTTCAATATACTCACGTATGTAAAGCATACGGGGACGTGCCGCTCCAGTGGGTCGTTTTTTTCTTCATGAGACATCCTTAGCCATGGGTAGGCTTTTCAGTGAAAAATCCTTAGACATGGGTCCTGTTTTCGCGATTTTCGCGAAAATTTGCCAAAATTAGGTCTATTTTCGCGAAAAATCACCCTTAGAAATGGGTATGGGTTTTGAATCTCCAGCGGCACACCCCCAACCAAACCAAATCCGAGTACCCCCCCCCCCCCGGGATTGCGCCCATTATGAATAAATTATACTTTATTGTGGAAAATATTCAATGTGGAAAACATTGAAAAGAACTCAAAAGGTATCAAACATAACCGTGTGTATTTTCAACGAATTGCAGCGGATGAATATATAATCAAGGTCATTCAATTTATTGGTTTTTTAATATTAGTTGGGTACCCTTTTATGATCTGAAGGATAACGATTTCACTATACGCATTATAGTATGTCTTTGGAAATGTCAACGATCAACGATTTTTATTTCCTAAAATACCTTAGCTGAACCCTGTTGTGCCCCATTATTTGAAACTCCTGGTTACGCCATTGGCACAAAACAATCGATGTTGAAAACATTTCAATTTCATACGCGAGGAATTCAATGAATCAGAATAACAGCTGAATATGCGATGGCATGCTCTAAATTGCTTTTGTGTAATTCACAGTACCAAATAATCTCCCTATGCTTTATCTGGTTAAGAAGTCAAAATTAAATTTTGTTTTATCAACGATAAAGCAAACTGATCATTGTTTTTTTTTTAAATCTAGATATTGAATGTCCACTAAAATAATAATGTGTTGTGGGGTCTATGGGTGTGTGTGGGTGTTGGTGTGTAGATATGGGGCGGGTGGAGGGTTGCGGTGACATAAATTTACCCGCTACGCTACAGCAGCCCTCCTAATTCTAAACAGTTGATACAGTTTTTGTAACTCATGAGAAATAATACCAAATATGAGCAGAGGGTTTTCAGCACAATATAGGAAAAAAACTACAAACTTCAAACAATACAACATATTCAAAACCTCATGAATATATGCGATACGTGCGTCCCAATCAAATGCCGTCCTTTACTGCTACGCACAAATAAGTGCGAGTCACTAATAACGGAGAAAAAAGAAAAAAGAAAAAAGAAAAAAGAAAAAAGAAAAAAGCTCGCGTAATGCCACGAACGCAGCGCGTATTTGAACAACGCAGTAGTTACGCAACATGAATGGCTCGCCTTTGCACGATTTTTTAACCAGACGAATCAATTTGTAACGGGGAATCATTGCTAAAATGCCGTAAAGTGAAGTTTGTTTTAATTAATAGTTGATAGTTCAAGTCACGTCCGTATCCTCAATTAACGGTTTTGAATCAGGATAATTACTTTGATCAATTATTTTGTCGGTAACTATAAGAGAATAAAAAACATTTTATTTTGGGACCTCGGAATTTCACTCGGGGCTACGCCCCTCGTGCAATTCCTTGGTTCCAAAAGTGAAAAGGTTTTGATTATTCACAGTTACCTCTAAACAACTGATTATCCTTTAAACATACACCTTTTGTAGGATACTTATTACTAACGATGTGTAGCAACATCTAAATCAGACATTGGAGTTCACATGTTGAAGAACAAAAAATACCTACTTAAATGGGCTCAAGGGCAAACTATTCCTTACTATCGTGTAGTTCAATCGAAATGACACTATAGCACTATACATTTCAATCTGATGACTTTAATTGTTGTGAAAAACGGATCCACTTTATGTTGATACTAATACAATTGGAAATTGGGGATCATAGGGTCACTTTGAAATGCCGACATGATCAATGAATACATTATGATGTATAGCAACGATCCAATAGGCAACAACTTACCAAGTACTCAAAATAATCCAAATGGACTAGTACTTCATAGTGTAGACAGTAAAGCCCAAACTGATGAAGCCGAAACTAATGACATGCCTCGAGATACAATAACATAAATGAAAACAATTTAATAAAAACTGCTACTTGAGGGATCAGAATATGCAATCAGATTATTCCGACCACCGATCACCCTGCACATTTATTTTATCCTGATAAGGTGTTATTTTATTCATGACTCAAGTTTTTGTGGCAAACGTGTGTATTAACGTGAACAACAATAAATTAATAGAACAGTTCAGTGTATTCTGCTTCCACGCAGCATACGGAGCGTGTGTGCCGCTTGGACTTGTTCACGCACTACGTTATTCCAATCTGTTTGTTCAATTACTATCTAGATTAAAACAGTATTCATACCCATATTTACCTCATTCACTTGCAAGTATGTTCAACACTCACTTGCAAGTATGTTCAACACTCACTTGCAAGTATGTTCAACACTCACTTGCAAGTATATTCAACACTCAGTTGCAAGTATGTTCAACACTCACTTGCAAGCATGTTCAACACTCACTTGCAAGTATGTTCAACACTCACTTGCAAGTATGTTCAACACTCACTTGCAAGTATGTTCAACACTCAATTGCAAGTATGTTCAACACTCACTTGCAAGTATGTTCAACACTCAATTGCAAGTATGTTCAAAAACTCGCAATATTCTTAGCCATGTCTGATGACTGCCTAATGTGCATATTTGCTCTGGGATCGTGTCCTGAATATGTTGAACCAAACAATACTATATTATATAGTACCAACACGATGAATAAACCTGACACGGCATCTATTCTCAATGACAACTATACCCGTATCAGGATACCCCTTAAATATCTAGCTGACAATCTGCGTGAATTATGTATGTGAGTTTGACGGGAGAATCTTTTTTTTCCCACTCAAATGATGAGCTTGACACTATTGAGACCCTCATTTGAAGTCCAGGTTTTTCACATCTTAAATTCATTTGTACAAGAATTTAATAAATCACCTGTATATTCACTGGCACCACGTCTTTTGAATGTTTACATTGTCCATCTGCCAAACGCGTATGGAAATTGTGTTTGCATACATGTGTCTACTTCACCTGATAAGTGAATCTGGAAAAAGCAAATATTGTTTGTTTTTCTGTATTACCAATATTTCATAGAAGCGTGTTTACTTGACCTGAAGTAAAAGATTTATTTGATATCAAGGCTACGATCTTCAAACTCAATTCAATACAAAATATTAACACTTGAAGCCTGTGGCCTAGGGAATGGATTTGAAACTAAGGATATTTTGACGTCTGTGGCCTAGGGAACGAATTTGAGACTAAGTACATCATGTTTTACGTCTATGATTTGGGTTTCAAATATTTTGTGACAATATCTCTCGGTGGGGATGAGGAGACTAATTCATATACTTATTATATTTGTCACGACTCTGCCATTTAATTATATGTAACCTGTGCATAGATTGCTTAAAACACACGTTAATTAATAACGCTGTACCAGACGCTGACATGTATCGGCAACTTGCTGTCATCTGATTTATATGAACTGAAAAACCAATGTACGATAAACAATACTTCCATTTCTGCCGAGGCCATTGATATGAAGAATGAAAACACCCTCTGCACTAGCCTAACATCTATATCAGAGGTTTTCTTACTTATAAAATATGATAAAAATAAAATGCTCCATTGCGATCAACATGATCAATATCTGTTATTTTTATTCTGACAAAGACTTGAGATACATGTCTGGAATTTAACGTCAACTATTTCCCTATTTTGATTTGTCCCTCATCCCCTCTTATAATCTGACCATCTGCGCACATAAGTTGTGAATGAATCACTAGAATGACAAGCTTGACCTTCCGGTGCCGATCCTGGTTATGTTTGCAACATTAAAATTTCAAAGAATTCATTGATAGTCGGAACACCTGCATATTTACCATGTTCACAGACACGTCTTGACATCGTTTCTTTTGATTTTGAATGTTTGCTAAGGGAGCACATAAAAACTCGACCGCGCGGCAACCGGCGGTTCCGCCCGGTTGGACCGCATATCATTGTTTAGAACAATAGAAACCGGCTGCAACCTCACGGAACTGCACGGATCCGCCGGTTGCCGGGCGGTCGAGTTTTGATGTGCTCCCTAACATCATCGACTTCTTTCAAAGGTGTATGTATTTATCAAGTTCACTTGATGAGTGAACCTGGCAAAACAAATAGCGTTTGTTTTTATGTTTTTAATATTTCATGGAAGCTTGTATATACATAACTTGACTTGAAGGAAAGGATTTATGTGATATCAAGTCTACGATTGTCAAACTCAATTCAATACAAAAATAAATAACACTTGATATATGGGGCCTAAGGAAAGGATTTAAGACTGAGCACATCGTGTTTTATATGTATAATTTAGGTATAACATATTTTGTCGAAATATTAACTCTTTTGGGAGTGAAGAACCTTATTCAAATGCTTTTATTGTTCATGACACTGCCCTTTTTAAATTTTAAGTCGCTTGTGCATAGAATGCTTAACACAGGCGTTAATGACGCTGAACCAGCCGCTGACGTGTGTCAATAACTTATTGTCATCAGGTTTCTAAATGAATTGAATTGAAAACCAATACATAATACGATTAATAATAAATACTACCATCATTATTTCTGCCGATTTCTGCCGAGGCCATTGACTATGAAAAATAAAAACACCAACTTCATCAGGCTAACATTTGTATTAGAGGTTTATTCATCTTAATACGAAAACATTATACAAAGAAAAATATTCCATTACAATCAATATCATTTTTATTCTGTTATAGACTACAGATGCATGTCAGGAACTTAAGGTACACTATTCTCGTATTTTATATTCATTCCCCTCATCCCCTCTTATTAGCTGACCATCTGCGCACACCATTTATAGATGAATCAATGTTTTGCCGACTCGAATGCCGAGCATGACCTCCTGTAGCCCCTTGTCCTGGTTATGTTTGCAACATATAGATTTAGTACAAGCATTCAATAATCGTCAGAACACTTGCGTATTCACCGACACGTCTTGATATCGTCCATTTTGAACCGATGTTTGCTAACATCGACGACTTCTGCCAAACGTGGTTCTTTCGTTTGCCTACATTCATCTATTTCATTTGGTGAGTGAACCTGGCAAAATAAATACTGCTCGTTTTATGTTCTCAATATAGAAGCTTGTTAACCTGACTTGAAGGAAGATATTCATTTGATATCAAGGCTACGATCTTCAAACTCAATTCAATACAAAATGATGTTTAACACTTGACGGATGGGGCCTTAAGAAAGGATTTGAAACTAAGTACATCTTGTTTTATTTATGTCTATGATTTAGGTATCAATTTTTAGGTATCAATTTTAAACTTATTCAAATGGTAATATTTTTACGACTGTGCGTTTTTTATTTTACATCGACTGTGCGAAAAATACTTAAGACACACGTTAATTAATGATGCTGAATTACCGCTGACGTGTGTCAACAACTTGCTGTCATCGGGTGTATAAATGAATTGAACTAAACACCAATACACAAAACGATGAACGATACTTATTATTATTTCTGCCGAGTCCATTGACATGTAAAACGTCAATCCAGACTAACATCTTACATTTGAGGTTTTCTTACTCATCATAATACGAAACATGATATGAAGGAAAATACTCTATACTTTTTATTCTGTCAAAGACTATTCCCATCTTTTGTATTTATACCCCTCATCTCCGCCTATTAGCTGACCATCTGCGGGCATCTTGTATAGACGAATCATTTTTTCTGCCAACCCGAATAACAAGCTAGACCTTCCATGGCCCCCTTATCCAGGTTATGTTTGCAACATATATATTGCATATGTACAAGAATTCATTAATACTCGGAACAATAGACACATCTTGACAGCGTTTCATTTTCAATGTTTGCTAACATCGAATGTATGGTACTTTTGTTTTTCATACATTTATCTAGTTCAACTGGTAAGTGAACCTGGCAAAATAAATATCGTTTGTTTTATGTTCTCAATATTTCATAGAAGCGTGTAAACTTGACTTGAAGGAAGAGATGTATTTGATATCAAGGCTACGATCTTGAAACTCAGTTCAATACAAAATGTATAACACTTGAAGCCTGTGGCGTAGGGAAAGGATTTGAGACTAGTGCATTTGATGAAGTCTGTGACCTAGGGAAAGGATTTCAATCTATTAAAGTACATCGTGTTTTGTGTCTATGATTTAGGTATCAAATATTTTGTGATCATATAACTCTTTGGGGGATTGAGTATACATAATCAAATGCTTATATTTTTCACGACTCTGCCTTTTTATTCGACTTCGACCGCTTAAAATATACGTTAATTAATGATGCTGAATTAGCCGTTGACGTGTGTCAACAACTGGCTGTCATCTGGTGTGTATTAATTGTAAACCAATAGACAGTACGATAAACAATACTTTCAACATTATTTCTGCCGAGTCTAATCACAAGTAAAATGAAAAAACCCGACACCACTCTAAAATGTGAGGTTTTCTTACTCATCATGATACATGCGGAGCATTGTGTGGTCCAGCGGAACAGAGCAGAACTCATGATCATAAGGTTGTGAGTTCTAGCCCCGCCAGGGCTAACATGTTTGTGTCAATATTACGAGACCAAACCTCTTTCATAAAAAGCCCATCTTTTTTGTAATTGAGGTGCACTGTACACTTAACACATAGTACTTGTGACGATGAACATGTATCAACAACTTGTTATTATCTGATTTAAGAATGAATTAGACTAAAAACCAGTACCCAATACGTTAAACAATACTTGCATTATTATATCTGCCGAGTTTATTGACAGTGGAAATGAAAACAGCAATTCTTTTTACCTCATCAGGCGGACATCTCATATTTGAAGTTTCCTACACATCAAAATATGGAAACATGATGGAGATAAGTGCCCCATGACAAATTTATGACACTTTACAAGATGAGATACACGTCTTAGTTTTAAGGTACACTATTTCCATTGGTTTATTTATTGCCCTGAAATAAACAGAAATTTACCTCTGTGATCCCTTGTAACTCGATTATGTAAAAACCATAAATATATTATGACATCCCTTTTAGAAAGAGGTAAAACACTTGCAGCGATATTCTGATTATTCAGTCGTCTCTGAAAAAAAATCTATAAATTCATACATAAATGCTATAATATGGCGTCGTTCCTGATCCTAATCAGAATCAGTGAGGTAATTCAATCTGAAAGTCGATATTCTAAGACAGCCGCTTAGAACTCGTCTCGCTTTGTGTCACGATCATGTAGATTACTATAAGATAATCTAATGCTCCATAACATAACTCCACTGTGTTCGCATCATCAATTCATTGATTCCAAATTGGCTCATACATATCGTATTTGATTTTTATTGGCATACGGTATATCTGTATACTGTTATGAATCTGTGTTTCAACACTGCGAGCCATTGTTAATTTATATTAATACTATTCTACTAAAAAGGAAAATAATATAAGTACAGATTTTTTTCTGTCATATTATCATTAATAATGCAACAACATTTGGCATAAATAATTAAGGCAGCTTCTACCTATTCGACAAAACAAGCGTATTGCATGTCAAGATATAGGGATTATCTAAAGCGAAGAGGAACCGAGTTCTAGACCGTGTATTTGTATAAGGTCTTAGTGAATTAGTTATGGTGTGAGATTGCAAGACTTATCTAAAATACCGCATTCTATAATTATGTTAAAGCCAATGGTAGATCTTTCTTTTGGGAAACAAGCACTACAAACTATAGCTGTATAGACCATTTCAAAGTGAGATCGGAAAACTTCGGAAAACAAGTCACGTGGACTAGGTGCGTAGTGAGTTCTTCGCAACGGTTGATCGCATTTAAAGCATTGGTTGTCAGCCTAATGGTTTACTATGTTTACATATACGCGTACAAGCATGAGAATAAAACAAGTAGCGATACTTGTTTTATTACCAATGGTGGCGATACCGGCAACTTCCCGAATCTCTTTTATCTCGTCAGTTTTGTTTAATTGAAACACCACAAAATACAATTGTGTGAGGAAGATAATCTCTCACCAACACCAACGCAATCAACAGACACCGGTGAAAACACGTTTGTTTTTCTATGGATGACTCGGAGTCATCCACTGATGCCAGAACAAACTCGGCCGATCGAAAACATTCGGAACCGATCGAATATTTTCGAATTTAAAATGTTCTATAGGTGGAATGAAAGGTTCGTCTTATTACTGGCCATTCATCTGGGGAATATGAGCTGGTTGGCCGTGTAATTGACTCGACTAAGCTCTTTATTCGCCCGTACCTGTAAAACGAGATAAAGGCGTTCGTAATATCCCCATACGAGTATCATATTTAAAGAAGAGCGTTAGCGGCATACATTTTAGGTGGAATGTACGTAAGACTTATACGAGATGCGCCAAAGTCATATTTGCATCACCATACGTACAAAAAATAAAATAAAACAATTGAATTGAGACCAATTTAAAATATTTCTTTATTATTATGGAAATAATTATTTGCATTGCTATTTTATTTCATTAGTGCATGTACAAATGGTGAGGCAAAATATTACTTTGGCGAGTGGCGAATATCGTATGAGTCTTATGTAAACATCACTTATACGTATGAGCAAACTTACTAGTTTGGCAGTCTGGCTCAAATTGGTTCGTAAATTGCACGGGCTTACAACTGATTACTGTATAATATATGAATTACTGAAATCAACCGAAATTCTGTTTATGCGCTTTTTTCCAGTGTTTTTTTTTAGGGCTTGGCGGTAGTCATAATATATAAATGACCAAAATCCTTTTTATGCACTTTTGCACTTTTGATATCCTGTGGTTATCTGTGGGGCTTGGCGGTGATTGTTAGTCTTAGGCGAACGGAGCAGGCAGTGAAGTTTATGTAAAATTATCACCAACAGGTTGCATTCATTCGGAAGACTAGTTGTACCTCGTGATCAAAATAACACTAATGAATTATATGAAAGTGTTCCGCGACCCAATACAATCTCTAGTATGCCGATGCAACAAAAATTGAAATGACAGCTAAATTTGGGACATGAAATGTTGATGTGTTTTTTTAATTTCGTTGACATTAATTGTTAATACACTATTGTATTTAAGCACAATATTTATGTACGCTGTTTATGGACTAATATTGTTAATATGAATTATATGAAACTAACGTGTACATGTAATATCTCGATTTAGCCAAGTGTTCAGTAAATTCTTTTCGTGTAGAGTTATACAAATAGTCGTTGGGTTCGTTCAAATTGTGGTTCAAACAAGTACTCGTATATTTATTATATTAATCCTTGGGTTAAAACTGTTGTTCCTAATCCTTTGCCTTAACGATTGGTGTTACCATAAACATCTTCTCATCAAACATCTAAAGTATCTTTATTAGGAGTGGGTGGAGACCAAGTAAGACAATGAATGGGACGAGAATGATAACCCAGATTAAGAATTTATAGCTCCCAGATTGTATTGTGTCCCTGTAATCGAATTTCATCTCCCTATGAATCTTATGATCTGGTCAAGCATACTTTTAAGTACTTTCCACGCAGCTATTCCCGTATTTTGTATTTATTCCTCTCATCCCTCTTATTAGCTGACCATCTGCGAACACTTGTTATAGATGAATCAATGTTTTGCTGACTCGAATGACAAACTTGACCTTGCGTGGCCCCTTATCCTGGATGTGTTTGCAACATATATATATCGTTTGTACAAGAATTTATTAATCGTCGGAACACCTGCGTATTCACAGACATGTCTTAGCATCGTTTCATTTTCAATGTTTGCTAACATCGACATCTTCTGCCAAACGTGTATGGTACATTTGTTTGCATACATTCATCTAGTTAACTTGGATATTGAACCTGGCAAAATAAATACCCTTTGTTTTATTTTCTCAATATTTCATAGAAGCGTGTAAACTTGACTTAAAGGAAGAGATTTATTTGATATCAAGGCTACGATCTTTAAACTCAATTCAATACAAAATGTATAACACTTGAAGCCTGGGGCCTAGGGAAAGGATTTGAGACTGGTTCATTTGACGTCTGTTGCCTAGGGAAAGGATTTGAAACTATTAAGTTATTTAGGTATCAAATATGTTGTGATCATATTAACTATTTTTGAGGAATGAGTAAACATTCAAATGCTTATATTTTTCACGACTCTGCCTTTTTATTCGACTTCGACCGTGCAAAGAATGCTTAAAACATACGTTAATTAGTGATGCTGAATTAGCCGCTGATGTGTGTCAACAACTGGCTGTCATCAGGTGTGTATTCAACTGTAAACCAATACACAGTACGATAAACAAGACGTTCAATATTATTTCTGCCGAGTCTAATCACAAGAAAAATGAAAACACTGACACCACTCTAAAATGTGAGGTTTTTTTACTCATTATGATACATGCAGAGCATGTGTGGTTCCGCGGAACAGAGCAGAACTCATGATCATAACGATCATAAGGTTGTGAGTTCTAGCCCCGCCAGGGCTAATATACATGTTTGTGTCCTTGGGCAAGATACTTAGTCTCAATTGCTTCGTTCACTCAAGCTATCTTGGGTAGCTGTTAAGGGTGATATTACACTCCAAGTGCTGTTATGGCTGAGCACTTAGCCAGTTGCTACACAAGTGAACGAAATGATTGTGACGATTTCCTAACGGCAGCGTAATAATAACTCAATTCGATACAAAATGTATAACACATTGAAAACGTGTTTTTTATGTCTATGATTTAGGTGTCACATATTTTGTCACAATATTAACTCTTTTGGGGAGTGAGTGAACTTATTAAAATGCTTATTGTTCACGACTCTGCCTTTTTATTCTATGTCACGATTTTCTAACTCAATTCGATACAAAACATGTACACCGTGTTTTATGTGGCTATGATTTAGGTGTCACGTATTTGGTCACAATATTGGGTAGTGAATAAACTTATTAAAATGCTTATAATTATTGTTGAAGATTCTGCCATTTTATTCTATGTCACCTGTGCATAGAATGGTCATTAACAGACGTGAATGACGCTTAACCAGCAGCTAGCGGGTGTCAGCAACTTGCTGTCATCAGGTTTATAAATGAATTACACTGAAAACCAATACACAGTACGAAGATGAACAATAAGTCTATTATCATTAAATAAACCCGAATTAAGGCGCTATTTGTCAAGGATTTGTTGCAGTATGGCTTCTCGTCATTTAAACATTCAAAACCAGAAAACAAGCTCGTGGTTGAAGACACCGTTGGTATGACCTCGTCAGGTAGACAATAAAATGAAGTATAACATCAAAATAGAATTAAAATTGGTAAAGTGTAGTGTTTAATTTCATTGCTATCTTTTAAACTAAGTTATATCATATTTGATGGAGTAATTCTGTTATATACCCTTCACAGGGGCCGAGTTCATTGACAGTGGAAATACAAAAAATCAACTCTTTTTATCTCATCAGACGGACATCTCATATTCAATCAAGGTTTCCTATACACATCAAAATATTGAAACATGATAGAGATAAGTGCCCCATGACAAATTAATTATACTCATTATTTCCGTTCAACATGAGATACACGTTTTAGTTTTAACACTTTCAAAGCGGCTATTGGTTTTACAATATACAAAACAGATTTTTTAGAAACCTTTCCAAACTTTCAAGGTCAATCCAAGGGATAACTGAATCAATACGAGGCATGTTTGTACTTATTTCAATGCATTTCACATAGTGATTCCAAATATAATACAGTATTGAAATTTAACAATTTTGACATTTTTGAAACATTGTTTGTCACTATTGGAATGTCGTCTGCAGACGCCTGCCGCGTGGAAAGTGTTAAGGTATAGTATTTCCATTGATTCCCCTGAAATATACAAAAAACTACCTCTGTGATCCCTTGTAACTCGATTGTCGAACCGTAAATATATTTTGACACCCCTCTTTGACTGGGGTAAAACACTTGCAGCAATATTCTGATTATCTTGTGAGTAAATTATGACTCGACATTCAGTCGTCTCTGGAAAAATCTATAAATTCATACATAAATGCTATAAAATGGCGTCGTTCCTGTTCCTAGTCAGAATCAGTGAGGTAATTCAATCTGAAAGTCGATATTCTAAAACAGCCGTTCAGAATTCGTCTCGCTTTGTGTCACGATCATGTAGATTACTATAAGATCATCTAATGCTACATAAAATAACTCCACTGTGTTCGCATCATCAATTCATTGACTCCAAATTGCCTCATACATATCGTATTTGATTTTTATTGGCATATTTTGTTTTGAATCTGTGTTTCAACACTGCGAGCTATTATTAATTTATAGCGTATAAATGTAATAATGTTCTACTAAAAAGGAAAATAATGCAGGGACAGCATTTTTTTCTGTCATTATCACTAATAATGCAACAACATTTGGCATATCTATGTGCCTATAGGTGCCGAAGCAAAACAAAAAAAATGGAAATTATATTTGGGACTATGAAATACCGTGGTAACGCGTCGCGAGCATGTTTTCGCAAGGGCGCGCAGCCGCGGCATTATACGCACTCCCACGCAGATAGATATAAGCCATACGGGAAATGGTTTAAAATAGAACTAGGGTTGTAATGTGGTATGGTACCGTCGGATGGGGGATAAACCACGGGAAATGATTTAGGATAGGCCTAGGGTTATAGATAGACCTATGTTATGTGGTATCTGGTGGTTGTTAAACCACGGGAAATGGTTTAGGATAGGCGACCTACTAACCTAGGGGTTATATAGTGATGTGATGTGGTAGTGGTGGTGGTGTGGGGGGGGGGGGGGTGGGGGGGGGTAAAGAAATAAGATGGTATGGAGGTTAATGAGTTATTATCATGGTATAAGCCACGGGACCTGGGCGTTAATGAGAAGTATAGGGGTTAATAAAGTAATCCAAATTATTTATGATAACAATTAAAGCCTAGGGTTAAGATTATACTGATGTGGTATAAGTACCGTCAGTGGGGATTAAAAAAGCAATCTGTTTTGGTGTTTGTTTGGGTTTTTTCGGGGTTGGGGGGTTTATTTTGTTTTTGTTGTGGTTTTGGGTGTGTGTGGTGTTTACTTCTTTTTTTTGGGGGGGGGGGGGTAGGTTAATGAAGTAAGGTGGTATAAGACATATAATAGGCATAGGCCTACATGATATAAGCCACGGGACCGGGGGTTAAAGAAGTACTGTGGTTTGAGAGGTAGAGGATGATTAATTAATAAAGTAAAGTGGCGCATGACATAATCAATAGATTCATAAATAAATGGGTATAACGCATGAGAGGGCCACGAGGTAATGAATTAACGTGGTTGCTTATAAGAATAAACCATGTGATATAGCTTGGGGAAAGTCTGGTATAATCTTGGGAGCAAAGCCGTAATGGGAACCGGAAGAATATCAACGGAATTGATGGAAGAAATAATATGCGATGGGAATACAGGAGGAAAGCCGGGTTAAAATTATGGTAAAAGATAGCCGATAAAAATGTATGAAAAGTATAAGGAGGAAAAGAATGGCCCTCTCTCCCCTACCCCGCTAGCTATCTCTTTCTTTTTTGAAACTGCATATCTTATGAGCTAATATTTATCTCTCTCTTTCGTTTATGTTTCCTTTATCTTCATGCTCCCGATAGTGAGATTAATTATTTGCAACTCCTGAACTCAAGATACAACTTATGAATGTCATTTGCTCTCATTTGCTCATCGAGCGGGACACGAGCGTATCGAGGGTATCCCGCTAGTAAAGACATGAAATGGGACCTGAATAATAATCCAGACTAAGAATATATAGCTCCCAGATTGTACCTTGTCCCTGTAAAATCGAATTTCATCTCCCTATGAATCTTCTGATCTGTTCGAGCATACTTAAACAAAAACACGTATTGGTTGGGTTCATTTACAAAGGTGTATTCATGCATGCAAACCTTTTACGTCTTGTAATTTCAAGGGAGTATTTACTGCCAAACCATTTGTCTTTTGTAAGTATTTTGTTCTTCTATTTATAGTAACACTGAGTAATGCGATGAGTGGATTTCCATCATTACAGATAGACGTATAGTATACGAACGTCAATTTATATGATTATATAAAAGAAGACATCCGTTGAAATCCTTTTTAAGACAGTGTAGCATACGAACGTCAATTAGCCTATAACGACAGATAGTATGTATTATATCTGATCAAATCCCTGGGTTTTTTAACTCTTCTTTAAACTCAAACAAAAAGCTTTATCTTATTACCGATATCCATCTGAGAATATGATCCGTTTGGCCGTATAATTGACGCGAGTTCTATATTCGGCTGTAAGTACCTGTTAACTAAAATAAAGGCGTTCGGAACTATATACAATACAAGTATGGTCTTCTTTAAAAACGTTAAAGGAGTTAGGTATACTGGCATAGATTTAGTGACGAGCCATAATTTCTCGGATTGTTCGACGTATTGTTTAGGGAACACAAGCATCTTCTTAATCCTAACACTTTCGGATGGAAATGTTGAAAACACTACATGGAAATGGGCGAAATCTAGCGGAAAAAACCGGACTTGCCGGCTACGGGATTCGATTTCAAATGAGATTTCATGGTGGTTCGGGGCTGCTGTTAGGGTTTTTAAATAAATATAAAAAGGTGATATTTCGAATATAAGGTTGGATGCAACAGCTATCATCCCAATTAACAGAATAGCATCATCTCTTTGGACACTGAGCTTATGGACAGAAACATTTAGTAATTCGATACAAGAGTTTCCCATCATAGACAGAAGTCGTTTATAAAAGGTGCCAGAAACTCTAGGGCTTATCTTTGATGGACGAGGCAGACGAGGCAGACAGGGAGTGTATGAACAATTGTCACCATTAGATATCATTAGTAACCATTTCATATTATTGCTGAAATATTTGCGCATTTCCATAGTTGAAGCCATTGTAGGAAGTAATATATGACAATGGCAGTGCCATTCGGAGTAATCGTGAAAGCGATTTCATCTTAATGCCTTAAAGTGGCGTCGTCCATGAACCTATAACCAGAATTAGTAAGGTAATTCAATCTTATATTCGTCATTCTAAGGATGCCACTCGGTATTCGTCTTACTTTATGTCAAGAACTAGATTACTATGAAAAATACTAGTATTATAATACTCCACGAACTCATCTTCAATTTGTTCACATAAATTCACATTCTCTAAATTTGTTTCAACAGAATGTTCTTAACATGCCATACCATATTTCGTTGGATAAAAATGTATCACCTTTTTTTTAATCGGCAAAAATACAGGAACACAATTTTATGATTTGACTTATAATGCAATATTTGGCATACATGATTCAGACAGTTTATGCGACAAATCGAGCTTATTGCGCGTCAAGATAGATCTAATTTTAGTTTTATAAGTCGTGAGATTGACTAACTAATCCTGTAACTACCGAATTTTAGCTAGATTTGGATTTGGATTTTGGTCAATTGGTTCTTAAAGCGCATCAAGAACTGAGAATTGAAAACTGATCTGTTTATATCTGACTGAAATCGATTGAAATCTATTTCTGTACTTTTTTACGCGATCGTCTCCAGGGCTTATATTTGATGGACATTTCGTTAGGCAAACGGGGCAAATAGGAAAGTTTATGACAATTAATCACCAATACGTATCAATCATTTTGACAACTATTTATACCTGGTTCTGAAAAAAACTTCTAAATATTTCAAGTATTCTACCCCGATTAAATATTTATCATCAACATCATTTAAGCATCAAGAAAAGAAATCGCATGAATAGGTGTAGACGTGAAAATGGAAATTGAAATTGGGACATCGCAATATTAATGTTACCAAGTTTGATGACATCTTTCGTAGTAATACACTATCTGTATATGTGACCCGTCATATCAAAGCATACCTCTTGGGGTCTTGTATGCAATGTATTATTTTAACATCATCAAAACATGCACAAATCAAGCTTTAAATTAATACCTCGTAATTAAAATTTAGCCTCAAAAGACAAGAAATATGATGAATAGAAGCTTAGCCTTTCCTTTTAATTTCTTTATATTTTTCAAGACATTTGGCTTCATATCTAGAAACTAGAAATACCGTTAGAGGTACGTTGTGATGGCACTGATGGGTCACATATGAGTGCCACAAAAAACAAAATATGTCCGTCTTTTGTAAGTCAAGCATGTTACTATGAAATATGAAACCAACGTATACCGGGTGAGTCAGAATAGTCAGGCCCCGTTTTCAAAAAATCAAGAAAAATACTTCTTGTACAAAATTGGTAATTGTTTTCATTGTTTATGAGAGTAGACATACTTCTTCATATCTGGTGATGTTTTCACAACAATATCATATTCCACGCCAGATTTACAGCATATTTACGAAAAGACGCGTAATCCAAAGTGTTCCAAGTTTGGTGGTGGATGTTAATACTACTGTAATATCAGTAATTCATACAACACAACACACTGTTTTAACTGTTGCAATTTATACCAAAATATCATGTTTTTTTGTTGAATCTCTGATAAATTAAACCATATTGCATGTAAAGTATTTAAATATATTATAATATAACTCAGTATTGCACAAATATATTCATAAAAAGGGACTATGCACTTTGCCTGGTAAGTTGCCAAAGCCCAAACTTTTAAAAGATATAAGATCTGTTTTCTCTCAGACTCCTCTCATATCAGTTCGATTAAAATAACAAGTTTCAAAATACTTTGGTCAACATTTTGTTAAAACTCAGTAATGTTTGTTATAGGCTATCTCTGATTGCACGAAAACTATTGAAAACATAACCGCAAAGACAATAGAATCTCTTTTCCTATTGTAATTGCTGTGAATACCAACACGCCTTTGATTGACTTATTCAAAAGGCGCGCGTTAAACATTAACATCCATAGGGATCCCTTAGATAAGTTGGAACAGATTTTATTTCACAGAATTTAGAAAAATTATCATATCTTCGGTTTCGAATAACCAATTTGAATGAAATAAAATTTAGGTTATAGCTAGTAATGCCACCTTGCTAGGCAAGTCATTAAATATATTCATTTTTGAATTTTAACTGGTTTAAAAAATCGGTGAAATCGGGACCTGACTATTTTGACTCACCCTGTATAGGTAATATATCGCACTTAACCCAAGTGTTCCGTAAAATCCGTTTCCTACCATGAGAAGATGTGCAAAAATAGTCTTTGCATTATTTTTAACATTATGTCCACTTTTTTACCCAATTTTTTTTGGAACAAGCTAACAAAATTGTTTTTGAGTAAGAAATGCCCAAAATTGCTTGATTCTAATGTTACGTCACTAATCTTGACCAAAAAGTGCCATTTTTGATCAAAATTTAAAAAAAAACGGCTTTAGAAGAAAAAATGAGAAAATTGTCCATAGATTAGTGTCTTAATAGTATAATCAAACAATTTTGGGCATTTTTTACTCAAACATAATTTGGTTAGCTTGTCCCAAAACAAAAATTGGTCAAAAAAGTGATTTTTTGTGATTTTCTCAACAACAAAAAAAAATTGGTCAAAATTGATGCCAAAACTGGATTTTCTGACCTAAATCCCATCCAAAAATGTATACTTTTATATGCATTTGATTAATAGTTCAATAATAACAGCACTCACAAAATAACAAAAAAAGACTTTCTTATGTCCCCCCTTAAGTAAATATATTAAAAGTGTGGAAGACCCAGTAAGACAATAGATGTGACCAGATTGATAACCCATGCGACTATTTATTAGGGACTCAAATGAATGTTCCCAGATTGTACCTTCTCATTGTGTATCAAATATAATTTCCCGTGTATCTTATTATTAAATTCTGCTCGAGTATGCTTCGAAAAACCACGCACAAACATTTGTTGGTGATCAAATACACAAGAGAGTATTGACGCAGACAACCCTTATACGTCGTGTAATTATAAGGCAGTCCTAAGTGCCACACCATTGACTTCTCGAGCTAATTGTTCTATTTATAGTAAAATTAGGTTATGCGGTGGAGGAGATTTCCATCATTAAAGACAGTAGTGTATCGAACGTCAATTTGTATGATTATAAAAGAAGACAGAAAATCCATCCGATGAAATCCCTTATAAGACAGTAGCATACGAACGTCCATTAGCATAGAAAAGAAGACATTTATTTTGTCCCTTCGAATCCCATGGCTTTTTAAGTCTTCTTCAAAATCAAATCTTATTACCGGCTATTCTTCTGGGGAATATGATCTGGTTTGCCGTGTATTGACGCGACTAAGTTCTGTATTCGGCCAAACCTGTAAACTAAATAAAGGCGTTCGAAATATTGCCATACGAGTATCATGTTTAAAGGAAGTGTCCCGCAAGCACAACATTGAGCATTATTTGTTAGAAAAATAATTATCGAGTCGAAATTGTGTAATCATATAGAACAAAACACCATACTAGTTACAAAAATGAATAAAAACTGCCATCACTCAACATGCAATTTTTAAAATTCGCGGCGATCGAAAGTCCCGGTGTCGATGACGTCATGGGTATCGGTGCTAAAATTTGCGCATGTGCATTGTATAACTATGACATCATCGACACTGGGACTTTCGATCGCCGCGAATTTTAAAAAGTGCTACAACGTCTCCAAAATCGAGCAGCCAAACCATTTATAATGCTAAAAGACGTGATCATGCAACTCCTCTTCTCCACAAGTTACATTGGCTGCCTGTTAAAACGCGCATTGAGTTCAAGATCCTGACTATTGTATATAAATGTTTCAATGATGGCGCGCCTTGTTATCTTAAGGACCTTACTAGTACTTATGTACCTAAAAGAAGTGGTCTTCGTTCTGCCTCTGACACTCGGATTCTTGCTGTACCTAAAACTCGTCTCGCTACCGCCAAGAAAGGATTTTATGCCTCCGGCCCATTATTGTGGAATAATTTACCGCGTCACATCAGGCATGCCTCATCACTGACTCAATTTAAGAAGATGTTAAAAACTCACTTATTCCACCGTCATAGTGCGAGTGATGTTTAACACTGTTAATTTTAATTTTATGTTCTAATTTTGTTAAGCGCTGTGGTACCATTGTATAATGTGTAAGAGCGCTATATAAATGCTCATTGTTATGTTATTTTTTTTATTATGTTGAGAGATTGCAGTTTTTATTTGTTTTTGTCATAAGTGTGGTGTTTTGTTCTATATAATTACAAAAGTTGGGCTCGATAGTTATATTTCTAACATATAATGCACACTTTTATGCTTGCGGGACACCTCCTTTAACACTTTCCGTGCGGCAGACGTCTGCAGACGACATTCCAAAATGTCACAGAATGTTTCAAATATTATGTCAAAATTATTGACTGTCATTACCATATTCATGATTGGAATCAGCATGAGAAATGCATTAAAATAAGAACAAACATGTCCAGTATTGGCTGAGTAATCCTTGATATACACTGCAAAAAGGTTGCTTTAAAATACGTTACTAAAAAGTACTCTAATCATCCGTTGGTTGACGTGTTGATTAAAATTCATTCAATATAATGTAAAAAGTTAGGCGTTGTATACAAGTAAAAAAATCCCCAGCGTTGAGCAATTCGTCAAAAAACAATGTCCTTAAAATGTTTGTGGAAACTTTTTCTGTTGCTAAAATATGTTGCGTAAGAATATTCCACTTTGGCAACTGTTGCATGAGCATTGAGGAAAATCACACAACAGTTGATGCAAGTTACGCACATGTGAAATGTAGGCAACTGTTGTCCCAAAAAAGCCAATTTCGTGATTGCGTCATTCAATCAGTGTGCACGAGCAACTGTTTGCACGAGCTGAGATCTCTGGATCTGGATAAATTATAAGCTGGTAAATAAAACGGTGAATCCGCATCAACATCAGAGTTTGTGACATCTGACAGGCGTTTTGTGAATCCGGTTTTGAATGTTTGAAGCTTGGTCAAGAAGATGATGTGATATATTGGTCTAGATCTATGTGGTCGTCCATGTAATAAGCTTATTTTGTCATGTTCGTATAGGTTTAAAATACCCAACATATCACTAAATAAAAGCCCACAACCAATAAACAATAAAACACTCAACGAATGGTTAAAAAATGCTCAACAAATGAGCTGTTGCATACTTGAACAACTGTTGAGTGAACATAATTGCCCAACTTTTGAGTAACTAGAATTGTTCAACTGTTGGTGAAAACATGTTATCCAACGGTGTTGGGCACATTTTACTCAACAGTTGAGCGGTTGCATACTTGAACAACGTTGTGTAAAATGTTGAGTAAATTAGCATTAGTTGTTAGACAAATAATTATCGAGCCGAAATTACGTAATTATATAGAACAAAATACCATACTAGTCACAAAAATGAATAAAAACTGCCATCACTCAACATGCACTTTTTAAAATTCGCGGCGACCGAAAGTCCCGGTGTCGATGACGTCATGGGTATCGGTGCTAAAATTTGCGCATGTGCATTATATAACTATGACATCATCGACACTGGGACTTTGAATCGCCGCGAATTTTAAAAGTGCATGTTGAGAGATTGCGGTTTTTATTTGTTTTTGTCATAAGTGTGGTGTTTTGTTCTATATAATTACAAAAGTTGGGCTCGATAGTTATTTTTCTAACATATAATGCACACTTTTATGCTTGCGGGACACCTCCTTTAAGGAAGAGCGGTAGTGGCATAGATTGAATGTGTTAATACTTGTTTTGCCTTGACCCATATAGCAGACTTGTTGCCATGATTTCTCTGGAATCCTCCTTAGACAAAGGAGAGCACGTGAAAAATGGTTGTTGCCGTAATGTAATATCGTCGATTCTGTTGACTATAATGTTGAATGCAACAGCTAGCAACTCCATATGGAACAGCTGTTATACTTATATACACAATTTAATGTTTTGTTATTTGATACATGAGAGTCATATCAGAAACAAAAGTGCATCTGCATAAAAAAGATGCCAGCCAACCTTTCACGAATAACAGTGTCCGTAACAATCATATTAAAGTCTCTACGCTGCAAACCTTACCTCGTCTTAAATGTTTAGTACCACACACGTATCTATTCTACAGTTTACATGTTGCTGTGGCTGTGGTGGTAGAAAATTGGCGCAAAAATATTTGTTTACTGTTATATTAATAGTGTTTTTCTCTTTTTAATGTGTTATTTAGTTGAACTTAATTAAATTAAATTAGACATAAATTAAATAGCCATGAATTACCAACCCAGCAGGACAATAATGCACGGAACGGCGATCTGTGCTTTAAAGGTTGTCGAAACATAGCTTCGATTTACAAATAAAAAAGGTTGGCGTAATTTTGCTGCAAGATCCTTTAAGGACCAAAATTACCGTCATTATGACCAATTTTATTATGAAGATTCCCGCATCGCATATTATTTCGGCCTGTAACCATTTTTAAACATGGAACTATCGTACAACTTCCAACGTTTCACGTTCAATTCTCAAAGCCCTAGCGTACGTGATACTGAAGCAGTAAGCGATTGAACAGCACCCACAAGAAGCTTATGACCTAATGAACAATTCCCATTGTTCAAAATGCTAATCGCTTCATTATTTTAGTTTTGAAAGAAGTATGGGGATCAGCAATGCGTAAACAATGTGATGCTTGAATAACGTCATACTTAAATAACGACTTTGCCAAAGGGTGAATCCAGTGTAGCATAGTGGCAAAAGTCTAGGGCTCCCTGCGTCCCGGGTTCGATTCCCCAACTAACCTACATGTATATCATTATATACTGATGTTTGTTTTTATAACATGCTCATTCTGGCAGCGTTCATAGTTCACCTCGCCGGATGTAAACTCGGGATGTGAACAAATCAATTATATATTTTGTAGTATTATGGGATGAGCGCTTAGGCTGCTGTGGTATGAACATAGATAGACCAAATGATATTTGCCATGTAACATGATGGATGAAAGTAAAATAGCATGCAATTAAAAGGGCGTATAGCTTCAATCTTATAATACGGTGAAAATTATAGAGAGTTATAATACAATTATACTGGAATAAGAGATGTAAAAGAGAGCATCACATGAGCATCAAGGACATTTGCTTTTAAACTACCATGTAATTGGTTGAGCATAAATATAATTATCGATAGAAATTATCGTAAATGGAATATTTTATTGAAACAGGGAGAACAACAATTAAATTAAATGTAAATAGGTGCTTGGCTGATTGATTAAGTGATTTAGGTGTAGCGGGCATTAACCCTACTCCCAAGGCGGGTTTTATGAAACACAAATTATCAGGAGAGAAGAACGGGTCAAAATAAGGGGACACTGCCGGGATTCGAACGCGGGTAGCGTGCGTGACAGTCCAGCCCTATATAATTGAGCCACGGATCCAGCTTAAAATTGTTTTCCCTACGCATATATATATATATATGATAGTCCGCCTGATTGCTTTGCGAGACTGGCCGGGGGCTATTAGACTGGGTCCCCGCGTCCCTCTATATGGCCGCCATCTTTAAAAATGGCGGACCACATTTTGAGCACCCTCGCAGTCGCAGGGGCCGTGTGTAAAATAGGGAAGACATGAGGATCCAGTCTATGGGGCTATCAGCACCTAGTAGTTTAGTGTTTTGAAGTGATGAGGAAGGTTAGTGTTAATAAAATATTCGTTGAAAAAACCTGGGTACAAGATGAACTTGTTTTTAAAGGGATTTTGCGTATGTGATTTTGATTGAGCAGATTTGATGCAGGAAATTTGCGGCTCCTTCATAGTCCTAGCTCCCATTCTCTTGGTCGGACATCCGGATTTACTGTCCCATTTGCCGATAAATTACCCCGGATTCACTCTCGCAGCGAGGGTATCCCGCTAGTAAAGACAAGAAATGGGACCAGAATGATAACCCAGACTAAGAATTTATAGCTCCCATATTGTACCTTGTCCCTGTAAAATCGAATTTCATCTCCCTATGAATCTTATAATCTGTTCGAGCATACAAAACAATAATCCCATACATTTTACGTTTTCTAAGGACATCCCTATCAATGTTTTACCATGATAAAAGAACCATATTCATCACATACCAGTTGCCTGTAAGGTTTGAGCCCAAGTTTGATCCATCCAACACCATTGACCGCATGCTGGGGGACCTTGAGTGTGGCGGTGGAACTAGAAACAAGCCTGAGGGGCTGCAGTATTGCCACATGACTTTCCACACGTGGTGATTTACCGGCAGATTTGGGCTAGTTTTAAATCTAAAATCTGCTCTTTGGATGATATAATGTGATTTTTTTTCTCGAAATTTGAACATTTGTTTTTATAAAATATGATAAAGCACTAGTTTTAATGACAAACTGAAATTAAAAGTTGGAATTTGTTAACACAAGAACATTTTCAAAAGTATTATTTAGGGCTTCTAGTTTACACCAACACTAAAGAGCCTTGAGCTATGCTTAGGATAGCGGTGGAAATGGTAGAACGCATGCTGGCAAGACACAGTTGGTGTAAAATAAATCAGATAAATGGTGTAGGGGGGATGATTTATTACCCTGGATATGTCATCAAAGACGTGGTCAAGAAAGTTGGATTTTATACAGGGCACGGAACCGTAATGTTCCACCATTTTGGTTTAAAAAATAGTGAATTATACCGAGGGCCATAACTTGGGACCCGAATATGCTCCCTGATTTATAAAAAAAAAACACCTGTCAACACGTAATTTATCGGTAAATCACCCCGAATACATGGAATAAGCTGACCTTTAGCAATATTGGCTCAATAAAGTGTTCAGATGTGAACAAGAAAATATCCGTCGCCCGTCGGCCATATTACCTTTGCGATATTGTATTTGTCTTTCATATGCCCAGGTATCTTATATTTGATGATTTCTTCGCTGCACAAATACACTGATACTGCTCTTTTTTAAAGTTGATTTCCGTTTATATAATGGAGTGACCTATTAAGAATACTAAATCCATTTTGCTTTATATTAAAAAATAACACCTTTGAAACAATTCCTGAATCAAAAGAGTTGTTATGAACACACCTTTAGATAAACAGTCCAGGCAAATGACCAAATCTGGAAATGCACTATATCTGGAAATCGATTGCCTGATCTGGAAACCAATGCTGTACACTTTGTGATTAGATTCAAAAACTACAAAATTGATTAAAACATAGATTTCAGCAATTATTTTTACTTTTTAAATTTTAAAGTTAATTAGACATACCTACCAATTAATGAAAAGCAAAAATTATTACCCGATGACCATTTCTCCACTAATTAATGCTTAATTAAATTAGTTAATTAATCAATTAATTCCTTTATTTTTAAAATGCCCCGATCAAAATTAAAACGCCACGGTGATAATTTAGGTTATTATCGTAGCATGATTTACCAAAAAATAGTTTGTCGCCAAACTTAAAATAAGGTCGTCCCCGTGCAGAAAACTGTTAATTTCGTGAACAATTTAATTTCGCAAAATAGCTCTTGCTCAAATTCGCGAAAATAATAACCTTAAAAAATGGCAGTGTATTTATAATGGTATGTTTGTTTGGTTTCGACTCGCAAAATTAAGTATCCACAAAATTAAAGCATTTTGGTAGTTCACAAAAATAACTACCTGCAAAATAAGTTGATCACTACATTTTCAGATTTGGAAATCAATCCCGATTTCCAGATTTGGTCATTTGCCTGGACTGATAAAGGTCATCTGAATCTCTTCAATGGCAGGTGAAATACTGAAAGAGGTCACTCGATAACAAAAATAATAGCACAATCTCAACAATTCTGTAACCCATAAACCTCATTTTAAGAAATGTATCATTGTAGCGTTTTGATTGTACATTGTAGACATTTTGAGTAATATAAACCACCACGTTGTATTTAAAAACTAGAGCTGTTTTCGGGTTTTCGCGGTTCTCGGGCTTCATGAAATTTGATTTTGAACAAAACCTGACTAGGTCCTGTTAGTACATATCATATGGTTAGTGTGACAGTATCGTGGCTGTAACAACCATGCGGACTATCCCAATAAGTACACATTTCACAGATACATCAGGGTTAATTCAGTTTCTCAATATCGTCAAAATTGAGTTACTCCCTTTTGTCGCTGTGGGGCGAATAGGATAACACAATATTTGCGTTAATGTTTAAAGTGCTCTGTATTTCCATCTATTAAAACCTACTACATGTATTATATATAAGCAATAGGCATTAAATATAAGTGAGTGCAATAGTTGTCTCATTTGATGTCAGTGAATTAAAATAATGAGCTTATAATGGTATTGCTAACAGGGCGTATCATAATACCCAGTTGGTGCGAGGGCAATACTTTGATCCTGGTAATTTAAGTTAAATTCCACTGGGCAAAAAGTTATGTCTACCGGAGAAAATACCCGGTGACCCCTTCAATTACGTAACCTTAGGATTTGATTTCAAAATATCGAATTCAAACTCTTCAATAACTACCTTATTTCTAAAAAAAAGGTTGCTATACTGTTAATGCGGTCTTAGCTCTTTATTTACTTCTCAACCGAAACTCGATCGCACAGCAGCATAAACTTCAATGTTGTAGTGGATTGTTTTCTTATAATGTACTACGTAACCAAATATTCAGCTCGATTTCAAAATACCTATACTTCATTTAACTGGGTTTTTTGTTGTTGTTATGTTATCTGGATTAACTACGTAATCTAAAACAATCAGTTCGAGTTCAAAATATCTGGATATTGGCAGTTGATCAACTACCCGATCAAGGCATCTTTTTTTCTTGAAACTTCAACGAACGTTTGCAATGTATTTTTTGTTAAATCATCACCCTTAAAACACTTTCCACGCGAAAGCCGTCTGCAGACGACAGTTCTTAAATGTCACAAAATGTTCCAAAGAAGTTAAAAGTATTAAATTTCACCACCAAATTTGGAATCACAATGGGAAATGCATTATAATAAATAACAAAATGCCTACTATTGGTTCAGTAATTCTTGAAATAGACTTTGAAAGTTGGGAAAGGTTTCTGAAAAATCTTTTTTGTATATATTATGGTGAAACTAATAGCCGCGTGTAAAGTGTTAAGATTCTGCTCCACGTCAGAATATGTGTATAGTTTTTGCTATCTATCTACTATAACCCAGCCGCTTGAAGTAGCGATTTGTTTTAAGGGGGCTGTTAACCCAAAAAGCATGACATGTATCAATCAAGCACTGTAACTATTAATGCGATGTATATAAAAGTATACATTTTTGGAAAGGAAATGAGTCGGAGAATCCATTATTGGTATCAAATTTCAGTAAAAATGCCGATCTTTTGAAATGTTGACCAAAACAAATCACTTTGGTAAAAAATGCAGAAATTGCACCAAAATCATCTAAAGACTCTTCTCTAGGGATATATTTTTAGTTTTGACATACAAATGTTTAGTTTTTAAAATGTTGGAACTTTGTGATCCAAAATGGATTTTCCAACTCATTTCCTTTCCTAATAAAATGTATACGTTTATATGGATTAAAAGAAAATGAAGAAGTACGGCAGTTTTACGGAGGCTATTCCTGAGACTTAATAACAGCCCCTTAAAGGTGAATAGCATTTGTGGGGAGAATAGAAACACATTTGTAAGGTTGACACTTATTAAGTTAACGTTAAATACGCGAGTCAATCATTGTTGCTTTGTTATAGTGCTTTACAAGAAAATACATAATAACTACACAATAACCTTTCGTAAAATACATCCATCCCTTTCACCAGTGTGGTTTCGTGATGTAATTATAATATAAGAGTTTCAGAAATACTGGTAATACACAACAAACGTTATAATATGCTCATGGTAGGTATGTAAAACCAAAATATATGGGTAAAACCCCTTATTAAATGTAGCTCCCGAGATGATAAAGATATTTGAGTTTTGATTTAATATAGCACATTATCACCACATGGAAAAATTAAACAAGGAAACATTGATCTGTTTGTGCCTCATGTCGGGCATTAAGAAGGAAACACATTTTATTTCCTACAACAGGCATTTATGAATGTAACATAATCTAGCTCTACATTTATTTTAAACCACGGATGTTCACAACGTCTTGCCCGATGCGGTCGCACAGGCGACACAACCCCCCAGTAACTACCTCGGAGTAAAAGTTTTGTTCATCCAAAATAAGAATTTTGCTAGATTACATTTATTTTAACCACGATGTTCACAGAGATTACCTAGAAGTAAAAGCTGTGTTCATCAAAATAAATTGTTTAATTCATACAACATGCCTTTGTGAATGTATCCAAATTCAGCCTGATTACATTTCTTTTAAACCCGGATGTTCACAACATCTTTGTGTTTCATCCCAAATAATTAGTTTACTCTTCCTAACCGCTGGATCACCTGTGTATAAACATTTCAACTCGTTCGCCTGAAGTAACTACTCAAACGGTCACCAACCCCCCAGTGAATACCTAGGAATTACATTGATTTGTTATACTACATTAACCTGCCACGGATTTGAGCAAATGATATATGGTAAAATGAAATGGCTGAACCTTTCTTATCATTATATTCTTTAATGAAACATAAGTTGGCTACTACGCGATTTACTTATTGTATTACATGTGTAATATATTTTTTAAAAGTGACATTTTATAAAATTCACACACAAAAACTGCTGTTCACGTGCCACCCTAACTGACGTGACTATAACCTCATGGGAGTGGTGGGTGGGTAAAAATTTGACTGCTCCTTTCTCAAAGCTATCTTGACAGAGAATGAAATTTACGCCAAACCAAACATGGCGGCCCAACCCATAAAGCCTCTGATTGGTCTACCATCTATCTCAACCCCCCAATTTCATTGGTCCTTACCGTAATGCCCCCAAACAACACAACAACATTAGCAACGGAACCTACCATTTTTCCAGAGGTGATAATGTTTGGTTTCAATGGACGGGCCATGGAAACTGAAGTCTAGCGGTATTGATTTCTTTTTATATACCCGAAGAGAGTCAAGGTTAACGCTGGTAAAGCATTATTATAGATTGACAATGGACAATTATTACCATGCTATATACACGTTCCGTGAATCTGAACATAATGGTTGCCTGCGCATACCGTGATTACCGTGTGTTTACACGCGCATTAAGTACCGCTGATACAGCCTTGATATGGGTGGCTATAAAAAGGATACCAGATATAGGCCTATTAATCATGTTGATTTATGCTGTATTTTGTACTCAATTCCATGTTAGCACTATTTTACGCCACTAAGTAATGTTCTGTGTAGACTGAGGCTTTGTACATGTATGTCATGTATGTAACCAGGCAGAACAGACAAGATGACAGCAAACGGGATTCTCACCCAGTCTATCAAAAAAGTATCATAAAACAGGTATATCGTCTTTCTGAAAATCTTAACCCCCTGAGAACTACCGGCCGATTGGTCAGAAAGATAGATGCATCATTTATTGCGCCAATCAGGGACAGTGTTAGACTAATTGTATCCCTGATAAAGATTGGAGTGAAATATTTTACAAGCTGCATTTTAATTGGCTATTCAAATGAGTATATCTTGAAATACACCAATCAGAACCACTGTAAGATAGGCCGGTAGTGCACAGGGGTTTAAAAACCAAGTTAAGTTTTCCCGACACTGGTGACTGCTAATGCATTACATGAATAGCCTCTATTATATTCCTCTACGATGCAAGCAACATACATCTGAATAAACCTGCAAAAGTAAGGATTTCAGTTGGGGGGCCAACATATTTTTGTCAAACTCTGCTCTGATTTAGTCAACTTACAGTTGTGAAATGTGTATTTTCAATAATAATAACATTTTTTAAAACTGAAACTGATCAATCTTTTTTTTCTCTATAGATTAATTTGTCTAACGACACCACTTATCTGCTACTAAAAGACGACCAATAAGTATGGATGATATGAACTCAATTTGTTATTGTATATTTGGACCTCTTTAGTAAGGATTTCATTGTCTGAGTCAGGCATTACACAGTCTGTATTTTTCTATTAACTCTGCGCAGTAGATATTAAATCGGGTCGATCTGGTAATAATTAAATTACCGTTATCATGTTACGCGAAGTGACAGCCTCCCTTGAGAAACTCAATATTATGTACTAATTACTCACTTGAAACTTGAAACTCTAAATGATTATTATCTATAAGGCCGATGAAGCGATGAGATGATGAGAGTTCGAGAGAGAGATACGGTGCCTCAGGCTTCATGAAAAACAGTTTCAAACATAGAGTACAATAAACCTGATAAATAATCAAAATACATAAAATGGAACCTTTTGAGTAATCTGTATTCAATATGTTACGATGCGATCATGTATTTCTTGAGACAATTATTTTCTTTCTAAATCAGAAAAACTCTTAATGAATTATATATATTTTTTATTTATGCGAAGTGATTTGGTAACAAAATACTGTTTACACCAGAACGTCGAGCATTTACTGTAAAGCCCTGTAGCGATGGAACATTTAAATATAAATAAGTTAAATGCTATTGTGCAATATTTAATTTTGAAGCATCAAATGTCATGAGGACTCGATTACTATTTTCTGCGAATCTAACCTTTCATATGAGATTTAGCTTGATTTTAAATTAGGATTTGATATAATGAACTGTTACAAATTCACATGACTTTTTTGCTACACCTGTCTAAAACGAGGCAGTAGTGACGAGTACAACAATGAATGCATTAATTACTAACGGATCATTGACATGACGTTCGGTGTTGCCGGTTGGTTTCACGACTATAGACCAGGGTTTCTGATTGGATAGTAAGAAGATTGGTTAAGGTTAAGGAGTTTCCGGGTCAGAGGTTAGTCAAAGACAAGGCACGAGAAAAGGTGGATGTTTTGAAAAGGCATCGCCGAAGAACTGGCGTTTTAAAACTGACAGTAAGTTAACTGTAAACGATAGTGAATAAACGAAGAAGATAATTTAATAATAATAAGAATCAACAGGTGTTTTCCTGAAGTGTGTAGGAGATTGAGGTAAGCGAGACATGTGAAGTCTCGACAGAGGACCAATCATAGATCACATCAATAACATGTGTTAGTTATAGTATGACACGGCTTATGTCATAGGCCGATTCTAGAGAGATATATTTAACTCTTAGAATAGGCTTGTGATATACGCCGTGTCATACTATAACTAACACGATTTATTGATGTGTTCTGTGATTGGTCCTCTGTCGAGACTTATAGACCGGTCAATTGCAGCTCAACTGTCTCAGTTGGTAAATCAAAGGGAAGAAATACGTAGTTGATTATGATCAATAACATGTGTTAGTTATACTAGTATGATACAGCGTATATCACAAGCCTATTCTAAGAGTTTAATATAGACCGGTCAATTGCAGCTCAACTGTCTCAGTTGGTAAATCAAAGGGATGAAATACGTAGTTGATTATGATCAATAACATCACACGGCGTATTATTACAAGCCGATTCTAGCGAGACATGTGAAGTTTCGACAGAGGACCAATCACAGATCACATCAATAAATTGTGTTAGTTATAGTATGACACGGCGTATATCACAAGCCTATTCTAGCGAGACATTGTGAAGTCTCGACAGAGGACCAATCACAGAACACATCAATAAATTGTGTTAGTTATAGTATGACACGGTGTATCACTAGCCCATTCTAAGAGTTAAATATACCCCGGTCAATTGCAGCTCAACTGTCTCAGTTGGTAAATCGAAGAGATAAAATACGTAGTGGAGTATGCCACGCGGCTTTTGGTTTTACCATATTATACAACTATTCCTAGTCTATCTCAAGGATTACTGAGTCAATACTAGGCATGTTTGTACTTATTTCATGGCATTTCTCATGGTGATTCCAAATATGGTAATGAAATTCAATAGTTTTGATATTTTTGAAACATTTTGTGACATTTTGGAATGTCGTCTGCAGACGCATGCCGCGTAGAAAGCGTTAATAGAAATGCGCGCGGTTGGATTGCTGTCCAGTACTGCCTGCCTCAATCAAACCCTATACACATGTCTACTGTGCAAATGAACCATGCAATTACAAGGGTAGTATCAGGAAGAGTTAAGTAGCGATTTGCGGTAAAAATAATTTTAAAAAGCTTGAACACGCATGCCCAGCCTGTAAACAAAATAAGCGGCCTACGTACTATTATATCATCTTATTCGCAACTAAGCAATGTTAATATTGTATTAAAAAATCAAAATGTTGCCAGATATTGTCAAAATATCGAATTTTATTCAGGATGTACAAGTTGACGTGATGCATCACATTTTGTTCCCGATCATAATGATAGGATTATTTAATGATATTCACCTACCTAAATAGGCACTACAATCATTTAGGCCGATTGGTATTGTATATATTGTATATACATTGCAACCATTGAACGTCCTATCAATTATCAAATTACTGCACGCAACATTCAAATAGGGAGAATCAATCAAAGCTGTCATTACTAATTCTAAGACAGTTTGATACGAATGACGTGTTACATCTGAGCACTTTAAGTAGCCCTAAAGTAGGGAAGACACGGTTACATTTGATACGGTGGTAATAGATCTTCGATGAAGTAAAAAATAGAAAGAAAAAAGCCAACAGACGACTGAGTAGGTATTTTAGCAACACTGCCCTTAGAAAGCCGTCAAATACCGAGCAGACAATCAGCAAATGCAAATCCGCGCGCATTTTGCATACAAAATTGTTTTAACTTGTATATAACTTTAAAGGAGTAATGCTGCCGCTACAAAGCAATGTATGAAAATGGCCTTTCGACACCTATGTCTAGGGTAGACTACAAAGACTGTCGAAATACTGCAAAGAACTTGCTGACTCTTGTATGACTTCGAATAAAGAGCGGTGATAAATATGAATAGTCATGAAAGTGGTAGTCTCTTCTCTCTTGCGATAACGGCATAACTCTTGTACACGCTGTTGTAAATTATACTATAACAAAGTTCGCACTGGTAAAAAGATAAATACTTAAAATATTCTTGACATTTCAAAATATTGCAAAACATTTATTGATTAAGCGATTACCATGATGGTAAGGCTTAAAAGGCATGAAAGGCCGAATTGCGTAATACACTGTGCAAACCCAGCTAACAAATTAATTGAAAACAAGAATTTCAAAAAGAACAAAAGAGGGAAAAGGACTTCGTTGAATTGAATGGTTGATTAGCTCAACTTCAAAAAGGAATTGGAATTTAAGCGAACCTGTTGGGGGAAGAAACATAATTACGTCTAACTGAGATTATCTTGTATGGAACACCAGGAAAGAGAAAACGTGCACTTAAATGTAATCAAACGTGTGTAGACTTAATTAAATCTAACTGAGGTTATCTTGTATGGAACACCAGGAAAGAGAAAACGTGCACTTAAATGTTATCAGACGTGTGTAAACCTAGTTAAATCTAACTGAGGTTATCTTGTATGGAACACCATGAAAGAGAAAACGTACACTGAAATTTAATCAGACGTGTGTAGACCTAATTAAATCTACTGAGGTTAACTTGTATGGAACACCAGGAAAGAGAAAACGTGCACTTAAATGTAATCAACTAACAAATTAATTGAAAACAATAATTTCAAAAAGAACAAAAGAGGGAAAAGGCCTTCGTTGAATTGAATGGTTGATTAGCTCAACTTCAAAAAGGAATTGGAATTTAAGCGAACCTGTTGGGGGCAAGAAACATAATTACATCTAACTGAGGTTATCTTGTATGGAACACCAGGAAAGAGAAAACGTGCAATTAAATGTTATCAGACGTGTGTAAACCTAGTTAAATCTAACTGAGGTTATCTTGTATGGAACACCAGGAAAGAGAAAACGTACACTTAAATGTTATCAGACGTCTGTAGACCTAATTAAATCTAACTGAGGTTATATTGTATGGAACACCAGGAAAGAGAAAACGTGCATTTAAATGTTATCAGACGTGTGTAGACCTAATTCAATCTAACTGAGTTTATATTGTATGGAACACCAGGAAAGAGAAAACGTGCACTTAAATGTTATCAGACGTGTGTATACCTAATTACAACTAACTGAGATTATCTTGTATGGAACACCGGGAAAGAGAAAACGTGCATTTAAAACGCCTCCTTTTTTTATTATTTGTTAAACCTTCACATTCTCCGATTTTACTTAAATCTTTAAACCTAATATTTCTCATTCGTTTGTGTAAACACAATGGCGCAGCAAACAGTACATCTGAATCCAGTTGTAAGGCAATGATCAAACACAACCATTTGTAGGTCATTTCATTTTGATTCATGCAAACACCAGTTTCGGTTTAAGACCAGACATTTGATATATAGTACACAATAGCATCGGCACACTGACTTCCATTTCAAGAAGACGTTTTAAGCAAGCCCAAAACTGTATGTATCCAATGAGATATCCACAACTGAGGTAATCTTCTATGGAACACCAGGAAAGAGAAAAAGTGCACTTAAATGTAATCAGACGTGTGTAGACCTAATTAAATCTACTGAGGTTAACTTGTATGGAACACCAGGAAAGAGAAAAAGTGCACTTAAATGTAATCAGACGTGTGTAGACCTAATTCAATCTAACCGAGGTTATCTTGTATGGAACACCAGGAAAGAGAAAACGTGCACTTAAATGTTATCAGACGTGTGTAGACCTAATTAAATATAACTGAGGTTATCTTGTATGGAACGCCAGGAAAGAGAAAATGTACACTTATGTGTAATTAGACGTGTATATAACACTAAACAAATGTAACTAATGTTATCTTTTACGAAACACGTGGGAAGGGAAAACGTACACTTAAATGTTATCAGACATCTCACGTGTAGGAATGTATGATACCAATACATGCAGGTTAACACTCTCCACGCGGCAGGCGTCTGCAGACGACATCCTAAAATGTCACAGAATGTTTCAAATATGTCACAATTATTACATTTCATTACAATATTTGGGATATCCATGAGAAATGCATTAAAAGAAGTACAAACATTTCTTAATCTAGAGATAGGCTTTGAAAGTTGGGAAAGGTTTCTGAAAACCCTGTTTTGAAAATGTTAAAACTAATAGCCGCGTGGAAAGTGTTAAATATATGCATTAAATTTGTGGTTAGATTGGGTGTTAAATATTTATATACAATACGCTTTTGTTTATTCTAACAGTTCTCAAGGGTGACCGATGCAACACGTATCTCATCGAAACAAAACCAAAATCATAATATATTGCGTGTTGAAATAGTTTTGATTAAATCTAAACAACCTTTCAGCATTTCTATGAAAGTCAATACTGCAATTATGATAGAAATTAAAGCAATTTGTTAAAAAAGGACGTGTAGCACCAAAACTCTGTGTAGTAGGGTTTTTTTAATTTTTAAAACGTGCATGTATAATTGAGCACAGGGAGCGTCAAGTGTGATTATGAATTTTGGATTGCGTATAATATCTAGGATAAACAGGTAGTCTGTTATCGGAACACCGTATGGAAATAATAATAATAATAATAGTCGGTTTTTATATAGCGCTTTACACCGTGTGGAACACCGTCTCAAAGCGCTTTACATTGGCTAATTATTATCGCTGCCATTTACATCATCTATCTGGCAGCCGGCTAGGCGCACTTTAAGATGACAGCAGCTATCCAATTTTCGCTTGGGTGGGTGAGGCAATTGAGACTAAATACCTTGCCCAAGGATATAAACAGGTTGATCCTAGCGGGGCTCGAACTCGCAACATTATGATTATGAATCTAGCGCTGATTCCGCTAGGCCACAACTGCTCACAAACGAATTTACACCAGTACCAATGTCTTGCGAAAAAAGGCTTCTGTCCAATTTTAAAATATCGTTCACATTAGGGCCTATATATGGCGATGTAAACTTGGGCGTATCGTAGGTGTGTAGTCGGAAGCTTGACTCGAAGACTATCGGGCGCAGCAAAAGTAAAGTTTCTCGACACCAGAATAATCAAGAATCATTTGAGTGCGGACTTGAGGTCGCACTTTTGTGGTTAGATTATGTGCTAAATATGTATATGCAATACGCTTTAGTTTGAAACCGAATTGTCACGTATATCTCAACCATGTCAGCGAAGCAAACCAAAAATACATAGCGTGTTGAAATAGTTTTGATTAACTTTAAGCAACCTTTCAGCATTTCTATGAAAGTCAACACTGCCATTATTGGTGGATATTAAAGCAACTTGTATAAAAAAGGACGTGTAGCACCACAATAGTATTAGTTCTATAATAAGAACATTTCGTTCAATGCATAGCTGTGTCTTTTAAGGTCAGTTTTACGCGTAAATGAAAAAAAAACCTCAGTTATAAGAAGACATAATTAGTTCGGACTGATTAGTGATTTTGAATACGTTCTAGGACATAATTGCACATAGCACGTCCTTCACAAAGAGGATAATCGAACTGGAAACCTGATTAAACAAAAATGCAACGAAAACACCAGATACCATGATTGGTGTTGTGCATGTGAAGGCTTTGAAAATTTACATATAAGCGTAATGTGTTACAGTGTTATGAAAGAGTTAAATAGAGTTCTAATATTTTGCATGCAATACTCTACATTATCTTTCTTCAGGCAAAATACAATCATTATTCATTTCCATTTTGCTATTGTAGAATTGAGTATGACCCACTAAACATCCGGCGTGCGGTTACGCGTGAAAATGGCATTGTGTCTTGAATCTTTTTTATTAACCTTGTTTAGCATTGACTAAAATATAATTTTAGGTTTGACATTGACAGATATTGTGCTCACCGAAGGCGAGCAGCAAAAGCCATTACTAAAAGTGTCAAAATCACTATTTCTCCTCGCGCAAGAGAAACATGATGTAAAAATGATTTATTAAAGGATGAAGATTAACAATGAGGTTTTCTGCGAGACGTGGACACAATTGAGCATGAGTCTGATGAAGTGCTCAGTTGAGCATGAAACGTTACGCGTAAATGTAATTATACGCTTATTATACTATCTACCATGGATTTGTCAAAAGAAAAGCATCCTTCCTACTATTAATTTGTGATTCATAAAATCCTCTGCAATTCAATATACACTGATAAATTGTAGGAGGCCATGTTCAATTCCGTTGCGAGTGTTAACAAGTTCAATGCATATACGTGTCTGTCAAGGTCCTTTTGTATTTTACAATAGACATAATTAGCTATGGACTGATTAGTGATTTTAAATTAGTTCTAGAGCAAAATTGGACAAAGCACGTTCTTCACAAAGAGGATAATCGAACTGGAAACCTGATTAAACAAACACAAAACGAAGAACTGGAAGTCAGATATTGAGTGTTGCTGTGCTTGTAAAGACTTTGAAATCTAATAATGTGTTATGGTTATCAATGCTAGAGTCTTAATATTTGTATTCAATACTGTAATTACTTTTCCTAAAAGGCAAAATACAATCACTATCCATTTTCATTTACTATTGTGGAAATGAGAATTCGACCCATAAAACATCCGGTGTACGGTTGCGCGTAAAAATGGCATTGTATCTCGAATCCTTTTTAATATCTTGTTCAGTATTGACTAAGAATATAATTTTAGGTTTGACATTGACGGATATTGTGCTCACGGGATTGTGCTGAAGGCGAGCAGCAAAGCCATTAGTAAAGGTGTCACATTTAGTGACCATTTTCCTCGTGCAAGAAAAGAATCCTGCGAAAACGATACTATTGAATGTCAGAGATGCACAATAAGGTATTCCGTGAGACATGGACGTACAACATTAAGATTATTCACAGGGGATAATCTTATCATTCTGTACCACAACAAGTGTTTAGTTACTTAGAAGGCCTATCGGTAATTTTGAAATCTTTGTGATTTAACGGAAACACGGCACTCGCTATTATAGTATTCAATGGTTCAACTTTCAAAAGACCTTTTTAGCTCTCTGAATAGTTTCCGACGGAAATCTTTGAGAAAGTTCAGTAACTTTTGGGATCTGCCAAATATAAATTGTACTTTGTTTTGATTTTAAATACATAGTTCAGTTACTATTCAGGCAATCGTCACATTAAAGAGAAGTCATGTCTTCACAATTATAGTATGTATTTAAAAGTTAGAGCTATAGTTTTGGCGTTACCAGCATACCGTATAATTGGTAAATATTTGGAAAGTTCTTTAACATCTCTAAAACATAATAACATCCTCCTAGTCATGTCAGCGATGGGTAGACGATCTTCATTTCAAGTCACGGTACCACGAGTTCGTGAGCTCTTAAACATGTTAAACATGTTAAAAGGAAAATTCATACGAGTGTATTATAAGGCTAACACGCACTAAACGTGACATTTCCTTTTTCGTATGTCTGAAATGCCCTGGTGACGCTATTTTACCCAAGTGTTCAGTGTCCTTGTAGGAGCAATACGTCATTCTAATCATCTTATTAGGAAGCATTTGTGTATTAAAGTATATTTTCTCGAAACTATTTGTTGACGCGCTTGAGCACTTTATACGTTCCGTATCCACTAAGAGCATTCAACATTTAAACATTAAGTAACGATATTGTCAGCGAACCCGAAAATACTGAATCACTTACTATAGCCTAAGCCTCAAAGCATTGACGCCATTTTGAATCGACACTCCAAATTAAAAGCCCATTTAGTGCTGTCGAAGTGATTTCAATTTTGACGAGTTCGGGTTGAAGACACAAATGAGCTAGAATCGAATTGGAAGGTTGTGACTTTTACACATAATGTTAAAGTCTTAACACTTTCCACGCGGCTATTATTTTAACCATATACAAAACCTTTTTTTTCAGAAACTTTACCCAACTTTCAAGGTCTATCTCAAGGGTGCTAAACCGACACTAGGCATGTGTGTACTTGTGTTAATGCATTTCTCATGGCAATTCCAAATATGGTAATGAAATCCAATAATTTTTACATTTTGAAACATTTTGTTAAATTTTGGAATGTCGTCTGCAGACACCTACCGCGTGGAAAGTGTTAACATAGAATTACTCCGAGAAACGAATCAACATTAGGATTAAAATACCCGACTGTTTCATTGGAATGAGGGTGCTTTTCTTTACCTAATGACTCCATGTGCCTTTAAGACCTTATATATAATGTAGGAAAGATCATATTTATGCGAATAGCTAACTGTTGAATACATTGGAATGATTATTGGAGATCAACTTTAACAAAAGCTTATACGTAGACCTAATTATATACTATCTTAACAACAGATTTTACTGTACAACTAAATTAGGATATATGCATTTGAAAACCGACAACATTTCAAAATGATTATGGAATTACTTTCGTCCACAGGGACACTGGGAGATACTTACGCGTTGCAATACATTTATTGTCTCTTCCCTGCAGGCTTTAAAACGCCTTACTTTCACACTGTTATAAATGTGCATGAAAGACATGGCCATAAGCAAGACAGAATGAAACAGGAAGAATATATAGAATGTGTAATACCGAGACGTGAGTTGATTCAACAGTGATGGCTCGATGTCTTCAGGCTTCCTGTCTAACATTCCGTTCTATTTGTCAAATTCACCAGATTTTTATTGCTAGGTCATGTAGGCTAAGCCCCGTAATCGACAGCATGAGCTCCACAATTTTTGCTGTTCGCGCAACGCAAAGTATAACACGTAATTATACTATTAAAAGCAAAACAAAACATCTAAGTCAAGAGTAATATGGATGGGGAACCAGCTTTCCAACCAATAGGTAACAATAGGTAACAATTCGGAGGCGATAGATTGGGTTATAGGTCGACAAGACTAGCTATCTTGTCCGAGGGATACCTAATAGAAATCTGGTCCAAATTATTAAAGGTGAAATGCTAGTTCCCAAGTCTGGCCCCTACAATATAAATGTAAAGGTCGCATATTTGTCAGCTACACACGTTTTCTATACATTTTATATTTGTGAACCTTTGAATGTGCATTAGACCGGACGGTTCATGATTTTGACTAGATGTATATTAACACTTTCCACGCGGCTACTGGTTTTACCATAATTATACAAAACATTTTTTTTCAGAAACCTTTCTATCTCAAGGATTACTGTACCAAGGCATGTTTGTACTTATTTTAATGCATTTCTCATGGTAATTCCAAATATGGTAATGAAATTCAATAAATTTGACATATAAAACATTTTGTGACATTTTGAAATGTCGTCTGCAGACGCCTCCCGCGTGGAAATTGTCAATTGTCCTCGGACAAGATATCTTGTCATTTGAAATAGGCAGTTTTAAAGTGTATGTTTACTGGGATGATAACATTAGTTCATATTATCATTTTACATGTATATGGATCAAGACATTCAGTAAACATTAAAGTCAACCGCGCGTTCAAGCTTACGTGATTTAGGGTAAAACTAAGCTACGGAGACACACCGAACATGCGTTGTTTCCGTGAACCATGTATATAAATAAATTACTTTTGAATACCTTTGGACACCAACGTACAATCAATTTAACGAAAAAGCTTTTTTGACCTTGCCCTAAACCATAGACAGATCTTATATGTACGCCGAAAATAGTATTGCTCGAACTACCAATATGTTTCTTCATAAACGACGGGAACCCGTGAGCAGGATTATATACCGTATGAATAATAAACCTCTACATGTTACACCCGATAAAGCCGTAAATAAAATAAAATGCTGACTTGCATTTATAATGTAATTGTATATTTTCGCGTTACAATACATTTATTATCTCCTCAGGGTACAAGTAAACCACGGAGACATGCTGAAAATGACTTGTTCCCGAGAACCATAACATATTATTTTGAATACCTTTTGACAACAATGTACAATCACTAAAGGAACACAAGTTCCATTAGCCGTGCGCTACTCCATAAACAGATCTAATATATACGATGAAAATAGTACTGGATATATTTTCGCGTGACGATACATGTATTATCTCCTCAGGCTTTTAATCGTTTGCTTTCACACTGTTCTAAATTTGCATGAAAGACATAGCCACAAGCTAGACAGAGTGAGACTTAAGGAATATAGAATGTGTAATACCGGGACGTGGGTTGATTCAACAGTGATGGCTCGATGTCTTTAGGCTTCCTGTCTAATATTGCGTTCAATTTGTCAAATTCACCAGATTTGTATTGCTAGGTTAAGCCCCGTAATCAACAATATGAGCTCCTAAAGTTGTACATATTGGCTGTTTAACTGCCTCATGGGTATGGGGAACTGGCATGTTTTGATTTGTTTGCTGTTTGCATAAAGTATAAAACGTAATCATAAAAAAAAAAAAAAATAAGTACATTATGGATGGGGGAAGCTTTCCGAACAATCGCTGTGACCTGTAACAATTTAGAAACAATAGATTGGTTTATAGATCAAAATGATCTTGTCCGAGGGATACTTCTAGTATAAATAGTCACAGGTCAAATGCTAGTTCCACGTCTCTTACAATAAAAATATTAAAGTCTTCTATTTTCAATACATTTTGATGTGGGAACCTTTGAATGTGAATCGTTCATATTATAATACTAAATGGATCAAGATATTCAACTGTCGCTCGTCGGGTACTTTATAGTCAACCACACATACGGGTGTTTGTTTGGTTACCTTTAGTTTAAACTGTAATAGTGTAACTGTTCGTACGACCAATGTTTCTACACAACATACCAACGGGACCCATTGCTATATACCCTACCATCGGTCTCTCAAGCATGGCTCAAGGCTCTAGACTTGATATCATTCTTTGGATAATCTGTTGGGTGGAACTAGAAGCCCAAACTGTGACTTTTGAAAGTGGTTGTCTTAACAAATTCAAAACTTTGTTATAATAACTAGTGATATTTCAGATTGTGTAAAATCAAAAGTTTCGAAAAGAAAGTCACAATATAGTATCCTTATAGAGCAGATTTTTGGGAAAAGTATACTTTAAGTCCCAGATTTTGGACTGTATAAAATGTTCCAGTATCGGGTGATACTGGAACATAACTATGTACCAGTATCGTCAATACTGGGTGTTCCAGTATTGCCAGTATCTTACTGGTATCACGTGTACCAGTATATACAGTATCGCTCGATACTGGAACACAATTTGGTGTTCCTGTATTGCCCGATACTGGAACAGTAAAATTGTACCTGTATCGACCGATACTGGCAACTTTTATGTTCCAGCATTGAACGATACTTGTATACCAGTATCTGGGACCTAATGTATACTTTTTCCGATTTCAGTTTTAAAAATAAGCTAAATGCGGGCTGAAAGTCAACATATGTGGCAAGACTATAGACTACCTTTTGGCCATCCTTTAGGTCCCCCGGCATGCGGTCAATGGGTGTTGGATCCGCCCTTTCTTGGGTGGAACTAAGAGCCCAATTGAAAGTTATTGTGTTAAGAAATTCACAACTTAATCAATTTGTTTTAAAAACTCGTGCTATATCAGATTTGGTTAAACCTGTAAAGTTCAGATTTCGAGAGAAAGTACGATCTAGTATCCCTAGAACAGATTTTTAGATTTAAAAATTAGCCCAATGTGGGCTAGAAGTCAACATATTTGACAATACATGTACGTTACAAGACTGTAGAATACCTTTTGGGTCCCTACATGTGGTCTAGGTTGTCCATACGCAAGTACTAGCTTATAGCAGTCAACCTGTCAATATATCGCAAAATATACAGGTACACTGGAACGTATTGCATACATGTAGCTCTGATTATCCAAGTTACATGATAAGTAAACAGAATAAGAAGAGCTCGAGGTGTTGAATGAAGTATTCTTATCCACACTGGCATCGAACTATTTGTAATAAGGTGTGATATGTGTTTAGGAGGTGGCGGAGTCACTGGTGTTTTAATTCTTATAACATTCTCAGAGTTTCGTAATCATGTTTATCTCGAAAAAGTCACTTCTGATAGCCATTACTTTTTGTTAGAGAAACATAGTTTTTTAGAATCAGATGCCACACCCTTAAAGTGGTGAGTGTTTACGAGGCTTAAATTGCTGGATAACCAGATACAGACGATATTAGAGTCATCCCCACAGCCGTCCATCTATTGGCGTGAATCCAGCAGTGTTGAAATACTTGCTTCCATTTTGTGTATTATAACCTTAACACTTTTGGGATGGAAATATGGAAATGTTGAAAAGATATCCGGGGTGGTAATGGGCGAAATTAGGCGGGGAAAACCTGATTTGCCGACGACGGGATTCGATCCCGGATCCTCCAGCATGGATGACCGTGTCTTAGTTCACTCGGCCATTGGGTCACTCGCCCGCAATTAAAAATTCCAGGGGCTTGTGCGCATCAAGCCCCCGGCGAGATAGACTAAAGCAACACAAGCTGCCACATAGTTTTCAAATGGGATTTCATGGTGTTCAGGGCTGTAAGGGATAATATGATTCCTCTTTGGGTTTCCTTCACTTGTAAGGTGATATCAGTCTTCGATTTGTGTATAAGTCACGTGCGATAAATCCAGTTGACTTGTGCTACTCTACCCGACCGGACACTGGATATCATGGCTCGTCTTTTGTCTGCTGTTTTATCATTTTGTCATTACGCCGCCGCGGCGTAATGCGTTATTACACGTTAGTATTTCAAAACATGAAACCTAAATATAGCTAGACGATGACAGTAATCCGCTCTCAGGACTGGCTAAGCGTCCTAGACTATCCTGCAAAATATGAAGTAAGTTGAGACGTGATTGATAGTAAAACATTTATAGAATAATTGAATAGACGATACGAATTCATGAATGTTCTATTTGTTCTCTGATATGCCTGTCATTTCCTCAAACTGCGTAAATTGCGAAATATCAGTTTTTGATCCCTTATATTTTCGCAAAATAAAAATCAAGTTTTGATAACCGGTCACTTTACACCATGCCTCACACACACACCCCACCCTGGTACCTGATTGGATCAATATCGATCATATGGATCATACTGATCTTAATTATTAATGTATTTAAACTACATATTTGTAAAAAAACAAAAACAAATGTATGAAATAATATTTATTAAATGATACGCAATATCTAACGATAATGTCGAATATGTATTGGAACTTGAGAAATCATCAAGTACTGTAAACTTTATAATATAATTATGTTATAATACTATAAGTTTTAAAAATGTTAACATGAAGGATGGTTAATAATACCCCCAAAAAAATCTTTCGTTACATTAATCTAGTGACGGGAATTCAGTAGTGTATCATATTTTTGCTTTGATGTATGTTCCCTCTTTTTTTCGGCGTAAGATGATTTTAATCTCAGATTTGTATATATGGGATATACTTGTCCTATTAACCGTGAAATTTTTACAATTTTACCCTTATAAGCCGTAAAAATACAATACAAATGCTGGCATTCATCGACAGGAAAACCAAAATATACTTCCAAGTGGCAGTACTTTTATTTCTCCTCATAATGCTTTTACAATCACTTTGTTTTGCACTGTATTAAAATGAGAGAAATAGCCACAAGCTAACAGATGAAATCGAAAGAATAAATATAACTTGTAATACAGAATCGTGCCTCAGTTTTTCAGGCATCCTGTCTAACATTCTGTCAGCTTAATAGAGATTGTTATTGATGGGTTAAGCCACCGGTCTCGTCGATGTGAAGTTGATTGTAACACTTGTCATGAAGGCCATTGGTTTTACCATATTTAAAACAGATTTGATAGAAAACTTTTCCCAACTTTTAAAGTCTATCCCAAGAATTACTGATACATGGTAATGAAATTCAATAAGGTTTATCCGCAACTGGCACGCAACGCATATAGCTATGATGTCACAGGTTGAAAAGGAAATAAATCTGACAAGCGTTGTCTCTGTACTACGATAACATTTGAAATATATAGAGTATGCGAATTTTATTATCAAGATACAAAAACACGTTTCTCTCATGTACTCATCGTGCAAGGTGTACAATAAATCCAAACCTAATACAGGGTGTGTCAAAAAAGTGTCCCATGTGAAACATAATTTTTCTAGCCATTAAAAATATAAAGATTGGACGTGATGTACTGTTCAGTAATCTTGCATGTGTCATAAGAGTTTTGGAGCCTACGTTATCAAATTATGGCAAATCTCCTCAGGCATGTCAAATTCATCTTTGGCCACTTTTCATGTGCAGAGAACTCTTTACTATAATTGTCATTCAGTGTGTATTTGAACATTATCGATACAAATCGATCTACCCCCTAAATGTTAATAGTTAGTTGAATTTGAGCAGAAAAAAAAACATATTTTCATCCATATTAGTCATGACACGCTACAGAACATTTGAATTTTAGATGTATTTTAAACAATACATTGACATATATCCTATAATCATCATTGGAATCACAAATGTAGGTTGTCCAGTTGAAAGTCCAATTCTTGTTCAAAAGTGGCCAAAATGGGATTCGCACTCGTGTTACTGAATTGATCATATCTCGGCAATTAAGCGGTGAAATTTAATGGGATGAAGTGTATTTGATAGAAGACTAATACGGCTTACCACCGGTCTATATTTTGAAAACAAACATTTATTGGATGTATTTTTAATTTATTATGTTCCCCATGGTACACTTTTTAACGCCCCCTGTACATATAGTTTAGTTTCTATTTGTGTCATTTTCGTGCGGCCCCAATGGGTATGTAAGGCGAATGGCTGGGGCAAATCACATACATTCATATTCCAGCATATCAGACTGTAACAAAAATTATATAATTTAAAAAACATACTTATTTTCATTTAAATAATTATTGATTTGTGTTTTCTTTCCAGTAACACAATTCCTTTCGGGTCACACAAATTTAAAGCAGAGTAATACTTAAATTACCCATCATACCAGCGGCATTACATAACGACGTATGGTCGGCGGTATCATATTGTGACGTATGGTCCGCGGTATTGCATAGTGTTGTATAAACTTTGGTTGTTTTGTGATGTTTAGCCCATTTTTTGAAATACTGTTTCTTAATATAATTGTACAAAGTTACCAACCCAAATATAGATTATAGTTACTTGGGGACTAAAAACTCTATGCATTTGTCTCGATCATTTGTGGCGAATTTCTTAACACTTTTTGAAATATTTTGACAATTTCGAAAATTGCGAAAGAGTTACAAACCTTTATCGGGATGTTTGCCAAACAAAACACAAAGCCCGACCGACCGACCCAACCTGAGAGTTCCGTTTTTCCTGTAAGGTTTTCCCGTCGCCTAACCGGATGCAGACGACGATGTCAGGGTGATTTACACCAAAGCATCGATTTCAATAATATATTGGCGCGAATCCAGCAGTTCATAAAATGTTTGTTCAAATAATTGGATTCCTCTTCGTTTTTGTTTGTTGGGTAAGGCGATATCAGTCTTAGATTTGTATAAAAGTCACGCGTGATAAATCCAATTGACTTGTACCACTCTTCGCTGGCCAGACAATGATATGCCTCGTCTTCACCGTTATTATCTGTGTCAATATTACATGGTTAGTATTTCAAAACAACATTAGCTATACATTTCATAGACGGTGATAGGTAATCCGCTTTCATCACTGACTCGGCATCTAATCCGAGATAAATCAGCAAACATGAAACGTGACTGACTGCAAATCGGATAATCCATGTATCTACAGGACATAAACGCTGGGATTGGAATTAGGTTTATCCACAACTGGTACACAACGCATAGCTATGACGTCACTGGTTCAAAAAGGAAATGAGCCTGACGAGCGTTGTCTCTGCAATACGATGACATTTGAAATATATCTATGAATTTCATCTCATCATCTAGATACAAAAACATGTTTATCTCATGTACTCGTTCAAAGGTGTACTATAAATAATAATACAGATCGCTTTTGCGGCCGTCATCAATTAATATGGTTTGGTCGTAATTTTTTTTGGTCGTGATTTGGTTTGGATGCTAAAAATAATGTTAGATAAAGGACGACGAGAGACGACGAGATTTAATAACTGATAACTCGGCAAACATTAGGATTAATGAAGAATGTGAACCGTTGTTCAGTTATTTTATGAAAAAGGAAACCCCTTTTTATTTCCGCCCCAAATATTTCGTAATGCATTTTGATAATCACACTTAAGTCCCTGCAAACACACGTGGTAACGATGTATTTGGTGTTTTTACTCGTAATAATGTGATGCTAGAGTTATAAATAAAGTCATTCTAAAATTTGAGTTAAATTGCTCTCGAGATTATTATGATAGAAGCTTCATTTTTCTTGAATTATCCCGGTAAACAATACAAATTCTTGAGAGATCAGTGGTGGCACCAGCATTAACATTTTGGGGTTGACTAACGGGGCCAAGAACAAATCGAGAGGGGGCGGGGGGCAAGACCAACATGTTGGGTGTCAAAATGCGAGAATGTGTGCTTTTGTTGTGGAAAATTCCTGAAATAGATATTTCAGACCAATTTTAAGTTAATTTTCGGTAATTTTTGCATTAAAATTCAACATTTTCAATTGTTTGGGGGACAAAATGGGGTGGGGCTTGAGCTGACTGGGGGAAAGTGGGGGGGGGGGGGGGGGTCAAAGGTCGTCACTGAGGGGGCATTTGCGTATTGTTCACTTCATCTTCAGATATACCATTAAATCGAACAGAAATAATAATCGCTCCTTGTTGTGACAAGTAGATACATCAACCAGAAATGTTAAACATGTCATCCCTGGGATGGGAATACTCTCCCATCGGTGCAAAAACATCAGACAAAAGTAGGTTAATAATTCGTTGCCAGGGTCAGATTGGTCATTCAGGACTAACATATCCCGCATAGTATTAACACGAGGATACCATAATATTTCATTGCGTTCACTGACCCAGATATTTTATTAACCCTAACTCTACTACACCATACGGCAACTGTGCGGAAAAAGTGTTTCTCTAACCCGGCGTGCAGGTTTTTTGGCTACAAAACGGACCCATGCTATATAACGAGGCGAATATACTCGCCGAGTGTCGATTGGGAGCCGTGGTGTAGTGGCTAGGATCTGGGCCCTGATGCTGGAGGTCCGTGGTTCAAATCCCGGGGGGATCGGGGTGACCTTTCTGGTGAATTTTGGGTGTCGGAAAAAAATTCTGTTGCCGCGTGGTGAAATAGAGTTAGGGTTATTATTGTTTTAGCTCTCCAGTTTTGATTATGAGTGGATTGTATGTCAACTAATAGCCTACTATCATGGGCGAACATACCTTTTTGGTGTACTATATTCCCGTAAGCGTACACCTATTAATTTGAGATGTTATGTTAATAAATAAGAAATTAATGGTTGTGTGAAAGAGTTATTCACTTTGGAGCTCATTAAACATGACAGTAAATGGCCATGTATACCAAGCCGCCCTTGTTGTTAATTGACCTGGTATTAATGGAGGAATGGTAGTATCTGGGACAGACCTAGCTTTTACACTTAATATATAGTATATAGATCATGATACATATGCTGTTATGGTGTAGAGATGGGAGAGGTACCTATTTAGTAATATAAACATTTAGTCAAGCATTGCGTGGACAGATTGATTGTCTTTGAAACTCATACATCAGTACAGCACCCTGACCTTATACTGATTGAAGACTAAACCATGACCTGAGATGACCACACTCTTGATGACAGCACAAACCGCTACCAATGTCAAGTTATGGCAACTCATACACTGCAACACCCTGAACTTATTGACTTTGAAAGTTATAAACAATAACCTGAGATGACCAAATGAAAGCACCTAAATTGCTACGAATTTAAGATGTGTGTGTATTAAAGTGACTTTGAAACTTACAGATGTAACCATGAACTCAGATAGCCTGAGTGAGGTGGGTATGTATTTTTAAAATAATACATACATTAAAATGGAAGTGTAATAGTTGTGTGAACAGAATTATAGTCTTTGAAGCTCATTAACATTGTAGTGCATGAAATAGGAACATAAAACAGTAATTGTTAATGATATTGGGAGGTTTTTGTAAAGAGCGTCAATGATTAAACTTGATGCCATGGAAATCTCTGACACATGCCTATCTGTCACACTCGAACTATGTAGTTTAATGATGTGTAGGCCTATGCTAGTTTATGGTGTAGAGATGGAAGTGGTGACTTTTGGTAAAGATGTGTACAAGGCTGAAAGAGTTAGAACTGTTAGGCTGTGGCAAGAATTACAAGTAGGATGTAGAAATATATCAGTTGAGCATCATGTCGCGCCACACTCAAGTCACACCAGATGAAGTGAGCAAGCTTCTTGCCAATCGAATCCCAGACAACACAAAGCGAAGTACTAAGTGGGCGGTACATGTCTGGAATTCTTGGGCGACCGAAAAGAACAATGTTAATCCTGACGCCCCAGCATATTTGAGGGTGCCATGCATCGATAGGCTGTTGGAGCATGCGCCTCAACAGCTTTTTGTTTGCTATTAAATAACAACCACTTTCAACTGTGGACTTTGTGATTGGAATAGTAGGGTTAGTTTCTGTTCTACATTTGTTGCGATAACAATAAAAATTCAACACAAGTAACTAACTTTCAACTGTGCTATTTGTTATAAAACACTTTCAACTGTGTATATATTGTTCTTGGAATCACTGGCAAAAACTGCAGGAACCCTCACTAGTGTTTGCCATTTCTCTCCTATTGTCCTCTGATCCCCGCCTTTGACCATTATAAACAACAAAATACTTTGCGAATCCAACTCCTATCATGTTAGCTTATACTTGAAGTTCAAATGTATCATTGTAAATATCACTGGCATTGGAACATAAACACCACACACACCCCCACCCACACACCACATTTGTATTTTAGTGACCATTCAAAAGCCAAGTTCAATGCCTAGACCACTTGAACTGCCAACATGTAGATAACATTAGCTGATCTTTCACCGCTACAATTATAGAGACCCAACCTGTCACATTAAAGATGTGTGAAGAAATGCAACCTCCCAGCTGTCACACGTCATATCGAATGGTAGTGCTGTCACAGTGCTGTCATATAGAACGGTAGCTGTCATATACATGGCATATCGAACGGTAGTGCTGTCACAGTGCTGTCATATCGAACGGTAGCTGTCATATACATGGCATATCGAACGGTAGTGCTGTGCTATTAGTACGTAATAGGTCTCCTCGCTTCGCTCGTCGACACTATTACTACTACTAATTGGCTTTTTCCGTATCTTGTTTCTTTTTCATATTATATTACATTGGATTTTCTCGTCCTGTCGAATCATCTTTCGTGAACCAGGTGAGTACATGATTGTGACGGTAAAATAGTATTTCTCAGTTTCACCACACGAGTAAATGTTTTTGCTCCTTACATATTTCGAATAGATGATTAAGGACGCAACCTATTATTAGGAAATTATACTATTACTGGAACTTACCTTTTATAACTGCTATGTGGCGTGTGAAACCATCACACTTCATCAGAAAACTGCTGCTGCTGCTGCTGCTGCTGATGATGATGATGATGGGCCAATTTATTTTTAAACTACTGGACGATTGGCCACATTCATATTTATATGACGCAACCTATTCGTTAATGAAAGATTTGGTTCCATTTGAATTTCAAGATCCTTGAAAGTCCTTGGTTGGCTTTTCATGTAGTCCCACGTAATCCATAAAAAGCGACAAGTGTATTTCAAAAAGGAGTGACGTAAAATACATTCATTCATTATTAAAACTAATCTTCTACTCAGAAAGGTGGGTCATGGAATGCAATTGATTTCGGTCTTGTCATAGTCGGTATTGTTAATCAGACCGTCTCCGAGGCTTATTATTGTCTATTATTTATTGATGAAAGTCTTACTTAATTTGATAAGACGGAACTCTCTCACAATTTCCATTGATTGGGTCTTATTATTAAGCGTAAAGTCATTAAGGTTTGGCCGTGTCTGTGAAACATATATAATGGATCTGAATCTTGCAATCATGACGATTAACTGATTTTGACGTATTTTGTTAGTTTCAATAACCACTCTCTAACGTTTTATATAGCACAAAATTGGTTTGAAATATCTTCTTCGTTCGAAATCGGTCCAATGTAATTCCTTATAGTGCTTTTCCAATGCAAAAAACAAAACAGATTTTTCAGTAACCTTTCCCAATTTCAAAGTCTATCTCAAGGATTACTAAACTAATACTAGGCATATTTATGCTCATTTTAATGCATTTCTCATGATGGTTCCAAATATGGTCTCGTCTGCAGACGACTGCCGCGTGGAAAGTGTTAAACGATAAGGAAGCATTCTAGTGTATTCTAGAAAAAGTATATTTTAGGTCCCATTTGTATACCATTCTTTATTTTAGATTTTAAATTTGTATACATACCAAAGCGCTTGTACTGTAAATGGTTTTTTGCACTTGTTATCTCTAGAGATATATTGTAAGTTATTCACGTCGAGTGTAGGCAGCGAATAATTAACGATAATATCAATATCATTTTACAAATTATCCACCATTATTACGCAATATGTTGATATTCCTTAATTTGGTACATGTCTTGCATTGAAAATATTGACGTTAGACCACCTTAACTTTCAGTATGGAACTCATTTTAACACTTTCCATGCGGCTGTTGGTTTAACCAAATACGTACAACACTGATTTTTCAGAAACCTTTCTCAAATATAAAGGTCTATCTGAAGGATCTGAACCAATACTAGTCATGTTTGTACTCATTTAATTGCATTTCTCATGGTGATTCCAAATATAGTAATGAAATTCAATAATTTTGACATATTTGAAACATTTTGTGACATTTTGGAATGTCGTCTGCAGCTACCTGCCGCGTGGGAAGTGTTAAGGGTATAGGAAGTCCTTAAAACCAAACCCGAAACCTCCACAGGTCCATTTCACCTGCTATTTCGATACTAAACATTATATTACTAAAAATATATATTGTAAATATCAAAGTACAGACATACAAAACGACTACGCATTCTTTAAGGGTTTCATTCAATTAAAATTAAGACCTCCGTCTCAGTGATCAATGCGACCATATTATTTGAGTCCATTTCGTTTTGAGACATGCCCAGTGCAGACTAAAGGCCAGGCCACACAGAATCGTGATTTCGATTAATCGTTGACGTTGTGTAGCGGCCAGTTAAAGGAGATTTTAGAGTCAGTGTGATAAAAGATTTATATTCATAGTCTGCCGTAGTACATACTTGAATGGTTCTGGATGGTTTTATGGTGGTGTGTCCGGGGTGTCATGACCATAACTTTGTTATGCAAGAAAACAGATTGAGGAGACACTCGGCATAACAACTACGTGTGATGGCAAACAGAGATATCAGTCATTAAGTATTTTGGTTACGCTTTGACAAAATAGGAACCACAATATTGAGAGACAGCGAGTCTCAGTACCAACGCGTTCCTTACCTATAATAGAACTTACCAAATGAAATGCTTCAAGTAGGTCAGTGAACGGGAAAGATAACCATTAGAGCCCCTGTATCACTACTTCCGGCCACCTGAAAGTTACTTTACCTTAGTTATTGAGTTACTACGGCACATGACGAATCACGGTACTTGCAAACGATTAAGCTGGATTGAAAAGTGAAGTACCTTATCGATTAGAGTCTGCTTTCTAATTTAAGCCTCCAAATTCACAGCTCATTCAACATCTCATTCCGTCATGAACACAGTACAATTGACGTATGACTTAAGTGCAAATGTAGCGTGTCAAGGGATAACATTGCTTTCAAACAGGGAACATATAAATCGTGTGGCGTATATCGACCTTGAGATAGACTTTGAAAGTTGGGAAAGCTTTCTGAAAAATCTGTTTTGTATAATATGGTTAAACTAATAGCCGCGTGGAAAGTGTTAAAGAGGCGACTCAGTCAAGGCTATGTTTAAGCGAGTCTCATCTCATCCACATGACTCCCATGTGATAACCACGTGAAAGGACCATGTGACCCCCGGGTGACCCCATGTGAAATACACGTGATATCAACATGTATTATTGCAATGGGAAGCAGTATCACAATAGGAGCTATATCTCGGAGTGACCATCTGCAACTTGGTCCATGTGTTTTGTGCCTCACCCGGTCACACGCATTCCATGTGGCATCAATATTATGCCATGCCGCTATCGTAACCGTGGGAAAACCATGTGAAACCAACGTACCTGAAAGAGGCATAACTGGAAATGACTAAATGCGACTTGTTCCAGGTCTTGTCTTGAGCCCGGATTTTGACCACAAATATATTATCGGATACAAAATAGAGAGGTGATCTGAGAAGGAGATAACATATGCAATAAAAAAAGTTAGACAATATACAATATTTCTCACCCTGGATTGCCTAATAACAGGATGACTTACCTCGATTCTACAAAAAATTCCAGGCAAGTCTAGATCCGGGATTACTTTGTATGATGTTGGAGCACCATACACTTATTCTCCAAACTTATTTCATGAATACAGAGAATTGGTGGATAATATTTGGATGACTTTAAATTGCATCCGTGATTGTATTTTATGAGAGCTACGATTTTTTATATGGACGTTATAAACTGTCGTGATACTTGCATGAGGGAAGTAAAATATTATGTCTACAATCATAATGAACACATTTTAACACAATGGACACGTTTGTTGAACTAATCAAACATTTATATGATCTACAATTACAAAAACGATATTAGCGAAAATACATTACACGCACGATTTATACGTTTATATTATTGTGGAGGGATTTCCCCGGATGAAGAGCCGGATAGAATTGTCGATTTCGTAAGCATTGATCGTGTGTACACTCAACGGAAAATCTTGTTATCGTACAGATTAATTGCGCTGTAAGTAGCGGGATTGACACGCCACCTTGCTATTAAGATTCCATGTCGTATCTATAATACGGTTAATACCTCGAGGGTAGTCACGATCTATATTCTTATGTGACGTTGTAACGCGTGCTAGCGTCGGATAAATCTAGAAAAGATAGCGTCGATTACAACTATGGCAGCAGTTGTATTTTATATTTAAGTTTATTTAGAGAGCTACACATCAAGGTTTTGAATTTTAAAATCTGATCTTGATAATTTCTGATTATTTTATGTGGTACTGTTTCAGGATGACATAATTATATGAAAACCTTGTGATTTGGTTAGATCGTTTAATTTTTGACGATGGATACACGCCCTCCCCCCCCCCCCCCAATCTGAAAAAAAAATCCTTTTTTTTGTACCAATGTACCTTTTTTGTACCAATGTACCTTTTTTTGTACCAATGTACCTTTTTTGGGTGCTAATGTACCTTTTTAAACGCCCCCTACCCACCCCAATTTTCCGAAAAACGCCCCATTTCCCATTGTGTAAAGCGTTTTTTCGGGCCGTTTTTCCTAACCCCCCCCCCCCCCGCTCTCAAAATTGTCTAGAGACCAAATTTTTTTGGAGGGGCAACCTTTTACGATTTTTTGGGTACCAATGTACCTTTTCCAAAAAATACGCCCCCCCCCCCCCTCTAAAAAATTCCTGCTTACGGGCCTGCTTAAAACATACTGTTAACTTACATAGATATTATGCCTTTTCACTAATATATTTTGCTAAAGTAAAGGGGAATCTATGAGCAACATGTTTCTTTGCCACTTGTGTGTGAATATGGCTACCCGACATGTTGTACGATGTAAGATAGTCGTATATCAACCACGTGTTACCATTTCCCTCGTATTATTAGCTTATCCCCTTGTATTAATGGGATCAACTGCCACTGAAATGTGCTATTGGCGCCAAATTCAGACAGCAGAAGTACAGCAATCGTTATACACTTACCTTCAAAATCGACAAGTTTCTATCATTCAAATATGAATATATAACTGTCCACTATTCAATTATGGTATTCTTAACATCATGTGACCATGTCATCACACTTGCAAATATTTAAGTAAAATCCATGTCAATAATCATATAATATCGTGCTAGGGACGTACGGTGTAAACAAACTCCCTTTTAAGACCTTATTACAAGATGTTTCAGACTCTCAATTGACATCTAAACAAATAGGCCCGTATTCTCGTACGTAGTTAAACACGGTTTTAAGCTAAACACGCGTCTAACTTTGACTTTAGACACGGCGTTGAACTAAACGCAATTCTCGTACAATTGTTTTACTTAAACACGCGTCTAACTCGCCGAAATGTGTCTAACTTTAAACATGGGTACGGGGTAGTTTAATGCGTGTTTAACTAAACTCGCGCACCGACTGTATGCGTTGAATGATCACTCAACCGTGCCCGGTGCAAGCTGACATGCGGATTGTGTAGTCTTTAAAAGTACCGTGTATTTAAAGCATTCGGTCGATATCTATTGTAACCCATTAGGGCCACAATGAATTAAATACCTGTATACAATCAACGCAGGACTACTCTGGGAACGAGATTTGCAGAGTTTAAAATCGTGTTTTGTTAAACACGTCGTTTAAAGAATAAACGCACGTTTAAGTTAGACACGCGTTTAGTTAAACACGGTTTTAAGCTAAACCAGTGTTTAGTACGAGAATACGGCCCATAATGCTTGGATTTCATAAGTATTAAGTAGTTTACTCTAAAGAATCGATGTTTACCTAGATATATACAGTTTTTATGTATTTATGTTCATGTTTATGTTTAATTTGTAAAAGTTAAGGAAATGAATGAGAAACAATTTTTCCGCGTTAATTGTGTATAACAGATTTGGTTGGTACGGCATGGCTTACATTTAGGCATCAGGGGGTAATTACATCGGATAAAATAACCATATAGCCATTCTCCTCCTGCATCATATTGGTATCGTAACTGGCTATACATGAGATTTCACATGAGTTATATAATACATGTTTAAAGAAGTGGACCTGGGCTTGATAACTATTTGTGCAGACCTCGAAATGATATGATGCACTGTGGTTAATCAAATCCAATTCACGTCGATCGAAACTGAGATAACTCTTACGAATAAGTTTATGCAGCTTTTTACAATAAGACACGTGAGAGATGTTTGAAAATATGAATAACATTAAAACAAAATAATGTTCAGATTAACTGTAAGAACAGTGATGTAATTAACTCCGGGCATTGACCAGTTGATGGTGACCTGTCGACGTACAAAAACGTAAATATAGACGTGAACAATGCACTGACCACTGTATGAATGTAATAATCTATAACAAGAAACTAACAATCTTGCACCAAAACAAATTCACTAGAAAGACACATCAATATTGTATTACAATATATAAATAACCGTAATGTGATTTGAATTATGTGAGGTCACGTGGCGCAAATAATACACTTTGATTGAAACTGGATGGCTTTGAGGTCAGTATTTACTTCTTTTTATTGGAAATATCAAATTTTGCAATTGTATCTTGCAGTTTTGTCAATATAATCAAGCCAGTGACGGCAGTTAGTCTGAAGGGGAGGGGCGGGGAAGGATACTCATGTGCATGAACGGCTCTCGGAGTTACTGTTCATAAGCCAGAATTGATCCTTTATGGAGCATCAAGTAAGGAAAACGTACACTAACATGCAACTGGACAGTTTTGTAACATATATATATTGCAATAGCAATAGGTTATCTAATATACAGAAGGAAGAGAAGATGAGGGGAAAATATACACGTGTTTCCTTTCTAAATGGACAAAACAGTTGTTAGTGGTAACACGATAGGAGAACAAGGCACTGGAAAAGTAAACTTCCACGATGTAATAGAAAGGGTACAACAAATCAATAAGTCATGTGATATGGAAAACGAGGGAAGGGTAAACTTGGGCAGCCCTCATTTCTATTAACATTCAACATTACGTCATGCTAAATTTAAGTGTATGTTTTTCCTTCCCCGGTGTCCCATAAAATATACTATTTAAATATGTTCTCTATTATAATTGTTTAGGGATGTACACACGTCAGATTACATTTATTTGTACGTTTTCTCTTTCCTGATGTTCTGTAAAAGAAAACCTCAGTTTATTTAGGGTCTACACACGTGTGTTTACATATAATTTTTCGTTTTCCCTTCCCATGTGTTCTGTAAAAGATAACATTAGTAAGATGTATTTAGTGTTATAAACACGTCTACATAATTATAAGTGTACATTTTCCCTTTCTGTACAAGATAGACTGCGGTTAGATTTAATTATCTCTACAGACGGCTGATAACATTTCAGTGTGCATTTTCTCTTTCCTGGTGTTCCATACAAGATAACCTCAGTTAGATTTAATTAGGTCTACACACGTCTGATAACATTTAAGTGTACATTTTCTCTTTCATGGTGTTCCAAGAAACAAATACCTCAGTTACATTTTGGACATTTAAGTGTACAGTTTTTCCTTCCCATGTATTCATTAATGATAACCTCAGTATATTTGTTTAAGGGTACAAACACGTCTGATTATATTTAAGTGTACGTTTTCCCTTCCCATGTATCCCATTTAAGATAACCTCAGTCAGAGATTGAATTAGGTCTACACACATCTGGTACCCGATCTGGTAACATTTAAGTGTACGTTTTATCTTTCCTGGTGTTCAATAAAAGATTACCATAGTTAGATTTGTTTATGATCTACACACGTCTGATGAGATTTAAGTGTACATTTTCCCTTCCAATGTTTATCATTAAAGATAACCTCAGCTAGACGTCAGTTTGATTTGTTTAGGGGTCTAAACACGTCCGATTACATTTAAGTGTGCGTTTGCTCTTTCCGAGTGTTCCATAGAAGACAACCTTAGTTATTTGTTTAGGGTCTACACACATCTGATTACATATAAGTGTTCTTTCCCCTTTCCTTGTGTTCCATAAAAGATATAGCAAAAAAGAAGAAGTTTGTTTCCAGTTGCATGCATAAAAAGCCAAATGCGAAATGCGGCTTTGAATTTTTATTTTTTTGCACAAATTCATAGTGGAGATTCACTTGAAGTGGTTTTATTTAGTCAAATCTGTGCATTTTTGTTACTTTATGCTCGCTAAAATGTGATTTCCGCCGCAGATTTTCACTTGCGTGTTTGCTGTATGTGGCAAATCGCCATCTTGAAACATGTTGGCCACAATTTAGACAAAAGATAGTGCCCTAACAATATTTTTTTCTATTAAAAAACCAAATGCGCAAGAATTAAGCGTCTCAGTGAAATGCGCGCGCACTACTGGAAACAAACTTTTTGTTTGGCCTAACCTTAGTTCGATGCATTTCGGACCTGCCGAACATTTCCCCTCATCATCAAAGATAAATAAACACTTATAAGCCACCCTTATATTAAAAGTCCTTTCATAGAGTATATACTTTATTTGGTGGCTTGAATACATATTGCATCATGTAAGTAATCGTAAGTAATCAATGTCGCATAATCCAGGTGCATGTTTTGAAGAGAATGCTCTCTCCCTATTTCTGCTAACAGACTCATCCAGGGGTGTCAAAGAGGAGTTCTCGAGTATGACCAATGCGGCTTTGCATTTTTATTTGTTTGCACAAATTCATAGTGGAGATTCACTTGAAGTGGTTTTATTTAGTCAAACCTGTGCATTTTTTGTTACTCTTATGCTCGCTAAAATGAGATTTCCGCCGCAAATTTTCACTTTCGTGTTTGCAAATCGTCATCTCGAAACATGTTGGACACAATTTCGACAAAAGATGGTGCTCTAACATTATTTTTCCAGTTTTTCTATTAAAAAAAATAAATGCGCAAAAATAAAGCGTCTCAGTGAAATGCGCGCGCACTACTGGAAACAAACTTTGTTGTTGTTGTTTGGCCTAACCTTAGTTCGATGCATTTTGGACCTGCCGAACATTTCCCCTCATCATCAAAGATAAACAAACACTTATAAGCCACACTTATATTAAAAGTCCTATCATAGAGTATATACTTTATTGGTGGCTTAAATACATATTACATCATGTAAGTAATCGTAAGTAATCAATGTCGCATAATCCAGGTGCATGTATTGAAGAGAATGCTCTCTCCCTATTTCTGCTAACAGAATCATCCAGGGGTGTCAAAGAGGAGTTCTCGAGTATGACCAGCATGTCTAGTTCACGTCAAATGACTGGTACTTTCTATCAGTTCATATTTAAATCACATTTTAGTGAAAGTAAGTTTTGTTACATTTTAAATGATTCTACTGGACAAAATCCAGTTTGCACAGAGTGAAATGTACACTTCTTTATTTTATTTTTATAGAGATATATCGAAATAATGATTTCGAGACACTCGTACTGGCAGTGCATATCTCATTGGATACATACAGTAATACAGCAAAGGATTCTGGGCTTGTTTAAAATGTCTTCTTTAAACGGAAGTCAGTGTGCCGATGCTATTGTGTACTATATATCAAATGTCTGGTCGTTAACCGAAACTTGTGGACTTAGTGTTTGCATAAAACCAAATGAAATGACCTACAAATGGCTGTGTTTGATCATTGCCTTTACGACTGGATTCAGATGTACTGTTTGTTACACCATTGTGTTTACACAAACGAATGAGGAAGATTAGGTTTTAGGATTTAAGTGAAATCGGAGAGTGTGAAGCTCTTACAAAGAATAAAAATGAGGCGCTTTAAATTAAAAGAATCACCTAAATGATCTTAACTTAACCCTAACCCTAAAATCGTGGAACGAAGAACAGGGGAAGGTGGTTAAATAAAACACTTTACATATTATGTCCGCCGGAATTGAACCCGGGACGCCGGCGTGACAGGCGAGCTACATCACCACACACCCACGGGTGAGGGAGGCTTCCCAGGCTAAGAAATCGGATACCATATTACTCGGGGTGTAGTGCTACATGAGTGATGCGCATGCCAAGCGCTGCTGGCCGTGTGGTGTAGTACTAGTAGGGTTAGGGTTAATAATGCTATATCTCCAGACACATAAATTGATAATTTGCTTTTAATTTGATGAGATTACTTGCAGATAATTTCAAAAATCTTCCAAACCACATATTTTTGTTTTCAAAAAGTCGCAAATTATTTGTCAGTCGGACCTGCAGAACATTTCCCCTCATCATCAAAGATAAACAAACACTTATAAGCCACACTAATATTTAAAGTTCTGTCAATGAGTATATACATTATTGGTGGCTTGAATACATATTACATCATGTAAGTAATCAATGTCACATAATCCATGTGCATGTTGTGAATAGAATACTCTCTCTCTATTTCCGCTAACAGAATCATCCAGGGGTATCAAAGAAGAGGTCTCGAGTATGACCAGCATGCCTAGTTCACGTTATATGACCGGTACTTTCTATCGGTTCATATTTAAATCACATTTTAGTGAAAGTAAGTTTTGTTACACTTTGAATGATTCTACTGGACAAAATCCAGTTTGCACAGAGTGAAATGTACACTTCTTTATTTTCTTTTTATAGAGATATATCGAAATAATGATTTCGAGACACTCGTACTGGCAGTGCATATATCATTGGATACATACAGTAATACTGCAAAGGATTCTGGGCTTGTTTAAAATGTCTTCTTTAAACGGAAGTCAGTGTGCCGATGTTATTGTGTACTATATATCAAATGTCTGGTCGTTAACCGAAACTGGTGGACTTGGTGTTTGCATAAAACCAAATGAAGTGACCTACAAATGGTTGTGTTTGATCAATGCCTTACAACTGGATTCAGATATACTGTTTGCTGCCATTGTGTTTACACAAACGAATGAGGAAGATTAGGTTTTAGGATTTAAGTGAAATCGGGGAGTGTGAAGCTCTTACAAAGAATAAAAATGAGGCGTTTTAAATGAAAAGAAATCAATTAAATGATCTTAACTTAACCCTAACCCTAGAAACGTGGCAGTGGGGATGGAGCAAAGAACAGGGGAGGTGGTTAAATAAAACACTTTACATATTATGTCCGCCGGCCCCGGGAATTGAACCCGGGCCGCCGACGTGACAGGCGAGGTACATCACCACCCAGCCACGGGCGAGGGGAGGGGGTAGGTGGCTGGGCTTCCCAGGCAAAAATAATCGGAGACCATATATTCACCCGGGGTTTAGTGCTATATGAGTGACGCACGCGCAAGACAAGCGCTGCTGGCCGTGTGGTGTAGTACGTTGGGTTAGGGTTGTTAATAATGCTATATCTCCAGACACATAAATTGACTATTTGCTTTTAATTTGATGAGATTACTTGCAGTGAATTTTAAAAATCTTCCAAACCACTTCTTTTTTCTTTTCTTTTTTAAATTGCGCATGCCTAACTTTGTAGTTAAAGAATACAATCTTAGTTTAAGTTGCGTTTATCTGAATTGATAACCTTGGATTAGGAATTCATTACATCGATGACTGAACATGCTGATGACTGAACTCTGCTAACGACGTCGATACATATGATTGCTTCGTTTCGACGGACGAAACATGACTTAGGGTCATTTCCATTCATACACACAGCTTTTTACTGGGAAAGCAGTGATAAACGACCCCTTAATCATTATTGCGTCCACTTTTTTACCCGTTCAAGAATGGCTTTGTTATTACTTCTATTGTTAAGAAGGGGTGTATCCTTGGTGTAAGATATTTCATGTGTTTATAAGTTTAGACTAGTGACCAGACCTATTACGGATTAAAGCTGTATAATCCTTTAATCCCTCAATAGAGGATTTGGTGCTAGGTTAGTTTCGTGCTGTCTTACACCAAGGATAAACCTATGAAGGACTTTCCAATAAACACGAGAAAAGAAGAAAAAAATTGTCCTTTTCACACAGAGGGTACCTTAAGAAAGATGCTCCTGTGACGTGTGTCTCCTATAGATCAAAATTTAAAAAAACACATGAACATGTCAGAATGGAAGATGGCTTCTAGATTGTCATAAATACTCATTCAGTCTGTTTGGTGACAGCTGTTACCTCTCCGTTTCACAAACAGTATGTTTCTAAATGATTATAGACATCCCCAGCAAACACATAACATTTTCACAACAGTTTTCCAAGGTCATATAAATAGTTTAGAAAAACATTTTTTTGCTAATGTGTGTTTTTTTGAAACATTTTAAAATGTTTTTAAAATGTTGCTGAAATGTTTGCATACAATGATTTTCTAAAGATTTTGTCTATTAATTGATAACTTTTCATCAAACATTTAGAGAATGTTTGACGCACATTTCTAAATAATATCGTAAACAATTATTTTATAAACATTTTTTTAACATTAACTGTTGTCTACTGCACACGTTTCAAAGATATTACTTAAACCATTTCTGATGATATTGTTTTCCTAATGTTTTCAAAGTATTGTGGAAATGTTATGAAAATCTGATATTTAAATTGTTTTTAAAACATCGTAAGCAAACATTGACACGATATTGTCATGTGACATTGTGCAAATGTTCAAATTATATTTTCTGATGATATTGTTTTATAACGTTTGTCAGACATTGTGCCAATGTTATGAATTCCACGCATGCGCACCTACCTTGATTATATTGGTTTTATAACACTATGGATTTCATATTTATAAATTTTGATAAATGATTCGATCAACATCATGCACTATTTCATTATTTAATGGCAAGTAACCAGCAAACACAAAACGTTTTATAAATGTTGTTGGGTCCCTAGCTGGTTGGGTCATATAAAAATGGCTTGTCCACAGGATCTTCCCGGAGGGAGGGGGGGGGGGGGGGGGGGGGGGGCAGAAAACACAAAAATGTTTTATAGATGTTGTTTAAACATTTGCCAAAACATCATGAGAATGTTATTTGAAAATGTTTATATGACGTAAATATATAAAAAACATTTTTGCCAATGTTTCAAAAACATTTATTCAACATTTTAAAATATTGTTAAAAATGTTTTCTAAAATGTTTTCCCGACCAAATCCTAACCATACATTTTAACGTCATATAAACATTTTCAAATAACATTCTCATGATGTTTTGGCCAATGTTTAAACAACATTCATAAAACATTGTTGTGTTTGCTGGGTCAAAGACTTAACTAGCCAAACAGCCATCATCATCATCATCAGTTACGCATTACCCTCTTTGTTGACATGGCGCCCTCACTTATCAGTTAGTAAATGCCAGGTATATCTGTCACTGGCCAGTTCTGCTAGATTTTCTGCGTTTGTATAGTCAATATTTAGTTCTTGCAATTGTTTTTGGATCATTCTTATCCACGTCTGTTTTGGTCTACCTTGTGGTCTTTTAACACTTCTTCCTATTTCTGCTAGGGACATCTTTGCTGGGGTTTTCTCTGGGAGTCTTAGGAGATGACCAAACCAGGTCATACGCCTAGTTCTTATTAAGTTGCTCCATCTGGTTTGACTCGTTCGTTGATATAACTCAGCCAAACAGCCATAACTATGATAAACATGCGAATTATAGTTACTAGATTTTAAGAACAACCATTGTCATCTTTTTTGCAATAAGAGATGTATTATGACTTGCGCAACCCTTGAAATTACTTGAGCGAGTGCATTGTACACCTATCAGTTGTAAGACGCACTATACGACCCCCGGGAGTGGTGCGTCACTTTACCGAGGTGCATCAACTTCTCATGTACCATGACGCACCATGTGTCCAAAAAAAGACGGACCATTACTATCCAAATACGCACCCTCAGTCAACTATCAGCCCATTCGCACCCATGTAAAGTGACGGACCTTTACGCACCCTCCGTCATTTTTTTGACGCACCAAAGGCTGCCACTGACGTACCTTCCGTCAAGAATTATTGGTAAACGACGCACCCACGACGCACCTCTCCCGGGGGTCGTATAGTGCGTCTTACAACTGATAGGTGTATTATATTTGCAAACTTTTGTGAAGAACATTGATCCATACCGATCACTGATATCAACACATATTTCCAGGAGAATGATCGCACATTGATACGTGAAATTGACAACAATAATTGACACGAACTTCCGCCACAAGAGATACACACGGGTTTCTTTGAAATATGATCAATTTGACAGAGACAATGTCGTATTCTACACGTGTTTACTCTGAACATTAATTAGACTTAGACCGGGTCTAAAGATAGACTTGGTCTAAGTGAAATCTATTTATGCCTCATAAGCTGTTTTCATGAGATATTTTGTGCTATTTTTGAACTTTGCATCCAAATATTTACAATTTTTTGCTAGTTAATTTGAAAAGGAAATGTAATTAAAGGTGTGCATTTCACAAAACTAATGTTTGTCAAAATCCGATCTACGCACATTGCGGAAACTGTATAGTATATTTTGTTGTACAAATACTTAGTATCCGAAAAATTGTTCAGGTTTACAGCATCTGAAAATAAATTATGGACAGTTTACAAACTGTACCTAGCAAGATTGTAGTTTGGTCTGTTTACCATTGAAAACCGGGATTATCAAATGAGGGTTACCAAACACAGTTTGATTTACCCTTGTTTAAATGTACTTTCATTTGTAATACTTTATTCAGCTATATAAAAGGCCCATCATTCACCAAATTAACATTAGATATTGTACATGTAAGTGTAGACATTGCGTATCAGGTCATTTTACGATAAAGCACATGACAGATGGACACCAAAGCTGGTGTGGAAATGTGCAATGACAATAAAACATCGATTAACTTACGCGAGACGCCTTCAATCGTCTAATTTTCTGATGTTCGCTTCTAATGGTTTCTATGATCTATGTTTCACTAACACGTACGATGTGACTTGAAACTATGGATTTAAAATATATAAGAAAAGTTAAACCGCTTTCCTAGCAATGAGATTGGAATCACATATCAAAAATAAGTAAGAGTACAATGTACGAACGTAGGAAAATAAATTCTCTTAAAAAATGTAAACCGATTATGAGGACGTTGACACTTGGAGGTGTTGATATGAACAATGCTAACGTTAAACATTGATTCCATCATATGTAATGTTTTGTGCATATAATACCATATTATACTGAGGAGGTATGTCAACTGATTTCGATTGAGGTCATTGCTACTTTCATTATGAAACCGATGTTTAAGTATTATCCCATCGTCTCAATAGCGAAATGATACCTCTCAAATCTCAAGAGTCGAAACGACATGTCAACTATAGGATTAGGTACATAAAATTGGTTTGAATATGACAAGATGTACAGGGGAACTGTAAGCACAAGAGGAATAATTCATTATTAGATCATCAGCGCGTCTTGGGAGCCTTCACTTCTCCCTTCTTAAGATGATCAATGCTGATGTAGTTCTCTGAGAAGATTATTGAGACAAATATCCTTGTTGTAGATTAGCTTTGTATTGTCCCTCTGCTTATTCTTAAATCATCTTGGTACAGCTTTATAATCTGAAGTCTCTGGGCCTCGCACAAGAAATTGGCGGATTTGAAAGAAAAAATAGTATATATATAGAACCCGTTAACTCTTTATTAACACATGATGGAGTTTTAATAATGTAAAACAACTATTGCTAGAGTTATCAACGACAATTATTTGAACACAAAACGTTTGGATTCAAAACCTGGTATGAATAAGTCACTTCCAGTTAGTCCTTCTGGTAACAACAAATCACATATCGAGAAATCGAGAGTGAGAGAGCGAGAGCGAATACAAAAATACAAAATGGTCATAACCGAGATGACGTAGGCAAACTTCATCGGTTGACTTGAGTCGAAGGATTTGCCCCGAAGATGTGGTTGCTATCGTGGGTAGGAATTGACGTTCTAAAATTAAGTTTGCATTTTCTCCACTTTACCATCCTATGTCATGCCAGTTGAAGATATCTCCATGCCTGCCTCGACGTCACACTTTGTCGTACCGGTTGATGATTTTTTTAAAGATGCACATTGCACAACGACGACAGCTAAATGGAGTGTAGTGGTGTAAGAACTTAGAGCTCTTACGTTACCATGCTCTTGTGGCTTAAAGGACACACCACACGAATCAAATTGTGCCCTTGGCAGACGAGGCTAAAAGAAAAGACAAAAACAGTCTTGATCCCTGAAAAGTTGACAAATATTCGGAAGTGCTGGTTTTGTAATCAATACAACTCATGATTTGTTTTTGTCTGAAGTATCTGATATATTTTGATTTTTGGTCTTTACCTTATTTGCATTTAATAGAAAAATTAAGCTTATTACACCGATCACAGACTGATCATTCATGTCTTAACCCTAACTCTACTACACCACACGGCAACTGGGCGGAAAAAATGTTTTTATAACCCGTGGTGCAGGTTTTTGGGCTACAAAACGGACCCAGGCTATATAACGAGGCGAATAAACTCGCCGAGTGTCGACTGGCAGCCGTGGTGTAGTGGCAAGGATCTGGGCCCTGGTGCTGGAGGTCCGTGGTTCAAATCCGGGGGGGGGGGGGGGGGGGGGGTCGGGTGACCTTTCTGATGAATTTTGGAGGTTGAAAATGAAATCATGTTGCCGGGTAGCGTACTAGAGTTAGGGTTAATAAGTGTTGCTGATTAAATTTGGGTTAAGAATTCAACGTCTTGCATAGTTTTGTATTTACCATATTTGCGAGCGTTTGATGATGTGATGATACGATATTATAACACGTCTTTTTCATGTACGTTGGAATAACGAAGTACCCGGTTTGAAAATTCACGTGCCTGTCTAAAGTTATTTTAATAACTTTAGTTATTTTAAAACTTAAAAGTTTTCATTCATATTAAATGGAGTATCGCACATAAATCAACCTTTTTAAACATCCTAAAGCTAAGAGACTATTAATCTATTGATTTATAAAAAAACAACATCATTGCACAAAATGTCACATCATAACATCTTTCCATGCGGCTACAAGACAGATTTTTCAGAAACCTTTCCCAAATGTCAAAGTCTATCTCAAGATCACTGAACCAATACTACGCATGTTTGTACTTATTTTAATGCATTTCTCACGGTGATTCTAAATATGGTAATGAACTTCAAAATTATTGACATTTTCTAAAGTTTTGTAAAATCTTTGAACTGTCGTCTACAGACGCCTTCCGCGTGGAAAGGATTATGACTCATCTATGACTAAAATAATCTTCTCAAATATTATTTATTTACAGCATTGGCCTTTAGATATTGTTAAAATGGTTATGTAACGAGACACTCAAGACTGTCAGAAAGCCAGTAAATTATCTTAACACGCATTACATGTTTCAAATACTACTGTTTGACCTACTTTTGTACGGGAAAAAATCATTACACGCGAAAATTGTAATTCTAATATTTTTTAAATGACGTCACGTTTGTTAAGATTTAGTGATTCGATACAACTTGACAGTCCCCAAAACACAGTTCTTTTTATGGATACATCCGGTTAAAGACAAATATCCATACAGTCAAAATTGTGTAATGAAGGTTCAATGTTCGTTTAATCATGTCCATGAGCATAATTCGACCAAATGTTACCTTTGCCTTTTTGTTTCAACTACGCGTGTCAAATTCAGCACAATGGATACGGGGTTGTAACAGTTATATGTCGAGCGAGTAACATTGACGTCATCAATCGGTACCGGGCATATCAAATGTTCAGTCTTGTGTTTTCTGCTATGCGCGTGAGACCGTCATTGAAGGGAAATGTACAATGTTATTAAGTATTCTATATTCTTCTTGGCAAACAATTGCATTCCGTGTGTATCCCTTTAGCTGAATGAATCTACTTATACTAACAACGATATATCCCAATATATACGAGGGTCATTCAATAAGTTCTACCTCCTACCTCATAACTTTGCTATTATATAAGCCAGTCTTATGAAATAGTACACAATTGTAGCTCGGTATCTCAGTTAAAAATTTATAGTAAATTGAGTAGTGGTTGTACTTTTACAGAAATGCAGTGAAAACCAAACGTCTATTTAGTGCGACGGAAACGGTAAAAAGACAACCAAATGTCTCCCAAGTGCTATTCACTTGACCAATTCTAATATACAAAACGTCCCAATCGGTTGATTAAACCGTTCTAAATTACAAATATCTCTTGAACAGTCTATAAACAATAACTGTCGGTGGAAATTGCCTCTAATTAGCCAGAACCAGACCAGAACAGCCATTTATTTTAACCCTACCCTAAGAGAACCGCTGCAAAAGTCATACTTTTGCTTTTCATTAGAACTAAGGGATCTTCATTATACAGGACTAATGGATAGACTTCAAGTCTATTAAAGAGACCATTTTTCATCACTGACTACCTGGTTAAATATTCCAAAGGTTGTAAGGAAAACTCATAAAGTTACTGTCATGTTAAGATTTAACACTCGAGGCCTCACTGTGGCTTGACTTGTAACAACGAACATTTGACTAAATAGCAGAATTCCAGTTTGCTAACGAAGTAGCATTATTATATTCGAGTTGATATACTATTTTGAAACCTACAAAGTTTGATATTGCCTACGATCTGATTATACATGATAATACAGTATTATATTCAGAAAACATCCATTGTTTTCTATTATAAATATTTTAAACAGGTTCGCCGTCGAGGGTAGAAAAGAGACAATAATGGGAAAACGATCTCGCCCGGGAATCGAACCTAGGATCTATTGCTTGCTTGGCAACTGCCTTGTCCATTGGGCCACAAGACCTCGCATGGTAAAGCATCTGAAATTCAAACCTAAGCGATTTCGTTTCCCAGTCTCCTGCCACAAGTATTACCCGGAGTAGATGCTTTACCATGCGAGGTCTTGTGGCCCAATGGACAAGGCAGTTGCCAAGCAAGCAACAGATCCTGGGTTCGATTCCCGGGCGAGATCGTTTTCCCATTATTGTCTCTTTTCTACCCTCGACGGCGAACCTGTTTAAAATATTTATAATTTGTTTAATTCCCGTCGTATATGCTTAATTTTTCTATGTATTTTCCCTCTACAGAGAGGACGACACTTGATTATTACACCTGTATAGGCCCGAGCTACTCCGGGTAATACTTGTGGCTGGAGACTGGGAAACGAAATCGCTTAGGTTTGAATTTCAGATGCTTTACCATGCGAGGTCTTGTGGCCCAATGGACAAGGCAGTTGCCAAGCAAGCAAAAGATCCTGGGTTCGATTCCCGGGCGAGATCGTTTTCCCATTATTGTCTCTTTTCTACCCTCGACGGCGAACCTGTTTAAAATATTTATAAATTGTTTAATACCCGTCGTATATGCCTATTATTTCTATTGTTTTCTATTTTCAGTATTTAAATCGGGCTGTTATATCTAATCATGTAACACGGAGAGAAAACGAAAAAATATGTATTTATCTTTAGGGTAATTTTCCGTGTCCGTTGTCCAAAATCTCTCTCTGGCTTGATCGCATTATAACAAAAGTAAAACAGGTATCAATTATCATTTACTATAAATGTGATTCAGAGCTATATATAATCATGACAAATGTCATTAGGCTGACATTCATAATAGCGATGTTATGAGTTATGAGGTAGAACTTATTGAATGACCCTCGTATAACCACACAATGGCTTCTTGAGGTTTGGAACCTCTAAGTGAGACCCGTGTTTAACAGTGCTTGGTACAACAGCTTATGGATCTGGTCTTGGTTTACGATAAAATTAGAATGAATTATCTTTCGTTTCCGTGTTTACCCATTCCAGATACCATATAAGCATGTATCATGTATTGTACCATCATTAACACTTATTATTTTTTCCGTTTCGTTCTCTTTTCATACATACTTGGATTGCCTCCACTTTTTGACCGCCCATGCTTCAGGTGAGTACCATAAGATAAGACCATATAAAACATTGTCAAATTGAACACGATCTTACCTTTTGTAAGTTTTAAAAACTTCTTTTTATCTAGCCGAAAAGTAAATAACTATAAATAAACAAATCACGCATTTGATTATAAAGTGTATTACAGAGATGAACTACAGCTTTGATAATCTAAACACTGAGCTTACGAATATGCAGGCAATGACGTGTTAACCTTTTAAACCAGGATATATGTTAAGACATTTAAGAGTGTTGAAGGATGCTTCAAAAGGTTCACTGATAGGTCCCAAAGGCTATATAACACCTATAGAATGCAGATCATGTTGAACAAATCCATTATATATCAATTCATGATTGAAAAGGTTTCGTCGTGACCGACGGGAAATTGAGAGTATCTTGAACATATTCATTTAAATCGTCTCACGTTCGGACGATTTCGTTATTCCTCTGAAATGACTTCGACAGTAATTGGTAATAACTCAACCCACTTGCTTTTCCCGCTATAGTTATTCTGGTTACATTGGACTGATGAATGTATTTACCATGCGACTATAGTCAGCGTCATAATGATATGGGCATAATTCCAACAATGCGTGCGTACGTAAGAACGCTGGTACGCATGTACGCAAGCACATGCGTACCAGCGTTTTTGCGTAAACCCGAAAGTGCGTACAGGACGCTTTCAAACAATAACCGCGCGTCCTGATTGGTCAGTCGTGAAATTGTCACACGCATGCATGCATGTCGTTCGCGCATTTCATGCATCTGGAGGCAGCTCCTCGACCAACACGAAAAACACTCTCGCGTGAGAAAGCTTGAATTTCGCCAAAATCGTTATGACAGTGACTATAAGAGCGGGTATGAATCGAGTTACCACATTCACATAAAATCGTCGACAACGAGCCTCTACCTGGAGTCGAACCCGGGAACTCGTTGGTGAAAGGAAAGGAAGGGAAGACACACTGCAGCACCCGTTCCCCCATAGGACCAATTTTGTTTATTTATTAATGGGAACCCGACTTTTTAAGAATTGATTTTTAAACATAGAGTAACATAGCAGACAGAATCAAAAACAGGCGCGGCATAAATGCACCAGGAGCCTAGTTCGTGTTCGCATTAATCTGCCATTAAACAAACACCAGAGCTGAGTGATGTCACAATACATCGTGGATAGACTGATATCGGTACTTCCCCTTTTCAGCAAGCTACGTCCTTTGGGAATATGTCAAGATTGACTTCTCTCTGTATTATTGATAGTGGGGTTTTCCTTAACACTTTCCACGCGGTAGGCGTCTGCAGACGACATTCACAAATTTCACAAAATGTTTCAAAACCGTCAAAATTATTGAATGTCATTACCATATTAAAATCATCATGACAAATCCATTGAAATAAGTACAAAAATACCTAGTGTTGATTCATTAATTCGATAGACCTTGAAAGCTGGGACATATTTCTGATTTGTGTTTGTTTTGTATCATCATCATCATCAGGGTGTAATTCGCTCGCTTGAGAGGAACCCCTCCCTAGAATGCCTCCACAGACTTCTGTTTCTGGCTAGTCTTGACCATGTAGTTCCCAGCTGTCGGGTAAGGTCCCTTCGAACTCCTAGGCAATGCGCGCGCATTCCGACAGGCAAGCTTTTGTTTGGCAGGCAAAGAGCGCGCATAATAGGCAGGTAAGCTTTTATTACTTGCCTGCTGTGACGTTACAGGTGACATTGTCTATAACTAACAGAGAGTCATTGACCAAGAATGATTAATGGTCAGGCGTGACTATAACAAATCCTGTTTACATAGTTGTACAACAGTCGTTATTATGATTGATTGCCGAAAAAGTATGAGTTGGTGTGAAAGGGCTTATTGCTTTTGATGCATTTATTTTGAGGGTCGGTAAACTGCTTTATATTATATGCATTTTGTTTAATCAATTCCTACAGTCAGTATACACGAATAAAGTATTCGCCTATTTTGTTCTCGAGGTACAATACGAGGCATAAACGTCATTGTAAACTGGTCAGTCATTCGTCCAAGTCAGTCATTCGCCCAACGTATAATTTACGCTCTGTATTCGTTGAACCGAACAATAGCCTTCCCACAGTCTCCACATTCGCTTCTCTCTCTATGAACCCTTCACACTCTAATGCGTTGAAAAGCATGATCTTTTACATAATGTTAACACGTCCTTTCGGGCAATATGGCTAAAAACACACACAGAAACTGCTTTTTGAAAATATAATTGTCTTGCTTGTCAGGAAATGCTAATTTTCCCACCGAGAGTCATATTCTAGCAGGAACTAAATATCTTGAGTTTTATGTATTTCTGAACCCCGGTTCGAACCATTAGCCTTACACTTTACGTTGTGGAGTTTGGCATATGGTAAACTGTGGTATATCGTGAATATGGTAATGGCAGCGCCCATTCGGCTTACATAAGCTAATATATTTATTTATGAACGCTGACTGTTCTAAAAACCTAAAATATTTATTGCAGAGCAATTATTCATTTTATCCCTTAAAGGTATCTTTTTTCATTTTCAAGAAGACCAGCCATCGAACTAAAGGTGACGGTCTGGTCTAGACACGACTGGCCAGGGGCTTTAATATCGACGTCCATACTGTCAATGTATCAATCTGTTTAATTCTTAATCTTGTAAAACAAAACACCGAGGGAGCCACTTGTATATATAAAAAAGATGGATATCAAGCTCAGACATGAACTTTCAGTATGGATCCCAAGTATTTGTTACCCTAAACCGGTATTTTGTCTACATGTTTTATGTTTAACACACATTGTTACGCTAAGAATCAGAGCCGATGATTTACAATGATGTATGCTCAACACCATATCCATTTATAATATTTTTCTCTTTTGACATCTAAGCAATGGACGCGCGTACAATGCCCCCTCCGTGACAAATACCTCATTTTTGACTCGATTCTTTGAAGCGCGATATCCACCTGTAAATTCAAATACACCCTGCGGAAAATTTACGGATAATCCGTTTGTGTTCATTCAATGGCTACACTTTCACATTAGGCATTTGCCACAGGTACCTGTTATTCAATGAAAGCATTGACTTGTTAAATTCTTGGTTCGTTTCCCACGAACATAAAACCAGTTATTCAGTTAGTGGGAGTTATTGTTAAGTTTCAATGCCAATTGTTGGTTTGCTTGCTTGTTAATAAAAGTTAGAATATCCTGACATTTCTTTTAGACCATTAGGTAATTTCAACCTGTAAACAGATTTTCATAACATTTTTTGTAATACGTTTAGATAAGTTAATAACGTGAACATGTTATTGTTAGTCCTTTTCCAGTCTCATTTGGTATTACATACGGTTTGATTAGTTATTCATTACAGTTAAACCCGTCGTTCTACCATCGCCTGTTATTCCAAAATAGCAAAAGTACCCTCGGACGAGGTAATACACGATATAAACAAATTTCCATTTTTTAAAAATTATATTGACTATGAATGACGAGTGTTTGGTATTATACAGCGAGCAAACACTGTTTTCTTACAACTAGTCTAGTAACCGTGTCATGCTACGGCTGTAGCTTTATGAGAGGTACTTGACCGGTTTATGATACGGGTATTGAAGGAAACATGCTAACTGAAAAATGCTACTAAAAGCGAGTTTGACGTCATATCAAGCGGATCCAAAATTCGAAAAGTTATCAACCTGAGGAAAGAATTGTTCAAGCGTTTTCAAAATAGCCGCCTTGATACATCTAAGTAAGAAATATCATACCAAATGGTTCGCTTTAAGTATAAGGTTTCTAAAATCAAGCATAGATTTTCCGTATTTAAAGTGTTCAGTTTCAGAATAATCGACAAAACATGAAGGACGTTGCCCCTGTTGTTATGCAGAGTAAGTAACAATGATTTATATAATCTTTACAAGCACAGGAATATATTTTTTTCTGATGGAAAAGTGTATTTTAGGTCCCAGACAAAGGTATACCCGTATCGTTCAATACTGGAACATAAAAGTTGCCAGTATCACTCGATACTGGTACGATTTTACTGTTCCAGTATCGGACGATACTGGATCACCAAATTGTGTTCTAGTAGCGCTCGATACCTGAACGTTTTTGTGTTCCAGTATCGGACGGACTGTTCCAGTATCGTACGATACTGGGTGTTCCATCCAATATCGTCCGATACTAGTACAGTCCAGAATCTGGGACCTAAAGTACACTTTTTACAAAATGAAACAATATTGTTAAGCTAAGAGAGGTTTAATTTGGGTGCCAAAATTGCTCAAATTTGATTTTCTTTTTCACTTGGCATCACACGAACCATTCTGATGAACTCGTTCATATACGACGTATATTAGCATCTATTGCCTTCCAAGTAACGAGAAGAAGGCTAATTTGCTTAGAGCTTTTAAGCTCTAAGCAAACTAGCCTTCTTCTCGTGGAAAGTGTTAAAACACTTTCCACGCGACATGCGTCGGCAGACGACATTTCAAAATTTCACCAACAAAATCAAAATATTCAAAATATTTTGTTTCATTTAGAATCACTATGAGAAATGCATTTGAATAAGAATAAAGATGCCTGGTATTGGTTCCGTAATCTTTACAATAGACTTTGACATTTGGAAAAGGTTTCTGAAAAATCTGTTTTGTATAATGGTTGAACGAATAACCGCGATGGAAAGTGTTAATAGGCGTGTCCAATTACATTAAAACTGATTTTTAACTAGCATAAAAGCAGACACAACATTATATCATAATCAAAAACTGACGTGGCACAAACGTGCCAGCGGTTAAAATAGGAGCCTCGTTATTTCTTGAATTAAGTTGGTACTGAAAAAATAACAGAGCCGGATGCAGTCAATAGTTAGGTCACCCAAGCCCTATATGAAAGCTAAGATTGTTAGACGGGATCAGTCATCACAAACATGCACAAACACAATAGGCTAACGACCTTGCTATTGTCAACACTCCCTACACAGAGGACTGCAGTGCAAATCTGTACGATTTTCGTCATGTATGTCTATGGCGAATTTCATTCCGTGGTATGAAGCTATGGAGTTTCCGTGGTCTTCGCTATCTCCAAGCAGATAGAGCAATACGTACATGGACTTTTCTGTAGACGAGGGTTCATTTCATGATTTAGTGAGGTTTTACGACATAAATTTGGTCACAAAACGTGTTTAATACTATACATTTTACCGTTCTGCGGATGTTATGGACCCTCCTCTAAAATTCTACATGATTTTTAACACGTTTCTCAGTTTTTGAGATGCCCAAATAGACCATTTTCCGAAGCTATTTCTAGCAAATATTGCAGTCACTGTGACTCCATTGTTTTCTCGCGTATAACACATTATGACATGCAGCGTGACCTCCCTACTGGCTGGATGCTGTCACAGAGTAAACATATGTAGACTGCTTACAGCCAGGTACATATGTCCCTTGGGTATTGGTTTTCTCTTTATTAGTCGGTTGTGAAGGTTTTCCTTAGATGGTAAATTTACTTTATTTATGATATTTCTTTATTACCTGGTAATCAGAAAACTAGACCATTATTTACGTTGCACTGCCCTGAAGATCAATCTTTTGACCATCGATAGTTATCTGACCATTTGTAAGTGTTTAGATACTTTATCGGCGCAGTTTATATTGCATGATAGCCTTATCTACAAGTATATTAAAATTATGTATAAATGAAATTTGAATGAATATAATGTGACGACGTGATGGGCTGAATGGTTGCATTCGTTATTATGATTGATTGCCGCAAAGAAACTTTTGTATGTGTGAATAACTTGATCAAACAGTACTACTAGTCACGAAACTAAGCATTACATGGTAAGAAAAAAATTCAATGTATATTGACCATTGACCTATGATATTGAATAAAACGAATTTTAACTGCGTATCCCAAAACGATGATTATTTGAAATTCGCGCTCGGTAGTTTGTGTCGAAATGCTGATGGAATAGCCTTTCCTGATATGTCATCGTTACTAAAACCGCGTCATTAGCAGAAGGTCGTTGCACGTAATCACGCAGGAATCCAATGCATAAATCAAAAATATAAGTATAATATTGTTCCATTCTTCCTGAAGTGCTGCAATAAATGTTTGTCTATTGACAGGTGGATTGTCTCTTCTTGATACACGTCATATACACCCGTTATTAATGACTTCATTGTTTGTTTGGATATGAGTTTGTTTTGACTCTCTGAAATGTTTTTAACTTTATGTTGCTGAAATTGTTTGCTGTGACCTGTGATGCAAGACGTTGTCTGAGTCAGTGCACATTTCTCTTGTGTCATTGAAGCAAACAATTGGTTATTGACTGCCATTTGAAGCAATACATTGCAGTAATATTGTATCCAAATTTGGTACATTTTTATGCACTGAATTTTATTTGGTGATCTGATAAAATGTTATAAGTTGTTTTTTTGGCTCAGTGTATTATATATAGAGATTTTTGATTGATTATCAGTACTGATGTCATATAAATTACACTTAAAATAACGGCAAACCGGTGACAAGTCGTTCTAATATCGATTGTCAAAAAAATGGGTCGGTGTGAAAGAGCCAAAAAGATCACCTAGCCCAGACACGTCTCCGAGCTTTAATGTCGGCGTCCAGGCGTTTTAACACTGAACATGTAGTAATGTCTTTAATGTTTAATGTTGAAAAGCTCCCAGGGCGCCACTTGTATATAAACCTGGTTATCAAGCTCGGGTATATACTTTTGGAATGGACCCGGCCCAGCCTGTATAAGTATTTTCTCGCTACCACCTGCGTTACCCATTAGAAAACATAAACCAGAATTTAAACGGTTTCCTACAAAAGGTTTTTTTGTTGTCTCTTTTTTATATTGACATAAGGTCTGATTATTGATTTTGATCATTTAGCGGTCATTTTAACATTGTGGTAGCCATCTTAGATATTTCAAAAGGTATTTTGTAGCCTAATTGCATTTCAAAAGAGTGATGTTGCATTTCACAAGTGTTGAAAAAAAAACCCACCTCACAACATTTCTTTTTTCATAAAATCTGCATGATGATACAAAGCCAATCATTTCAATTCAGAAAAAAAATGGTTGGAACTCGCCTAACTCAAGTTTTGACCGTTTTTTAAAATTTAAATGAGCATAGCTCTTAAATAACAGCAATTATATACCCCCATCTAAATTGCCTTTGGTTATCAATAACAATATTAATTTTGCACCAGGAAACATAATGTCACAGCAGCGTTTATTCCTATCCTGGAGATAAAAGTAATTGTATATTTTCATCGTTACAGTCTGCGCAGAGAGTTCGGTGTCCGTATAACGGTATAATATATGTAATTTTTAGAAGTTTCGATTATAATACGTGTCAACCTAAAAGTGATTTTTGTTTGGGTACCATTGCACGTATTTGGTTTATTATCCCGAATAAAGGTTCATCTCGTATACCATTGTTATACGAATAGTTGCGAATTCGCCTCATAGATGGCAATTACATAATAATTGATTAATACTCTACGGGAAAAGATGTTGTCTGAAGTAATCTGTAAGTTGTCCAAGTGGTTGTCAGTAATACCTTGGATGATGCAGTTTATAAAATAATAATCTTCTTTGGCCAGTTGTTTGATAAAAAGTAGTCAAATAAACCCCAAGCGTTGATCTTTAACAACAATGACAGAAGTGCGGTCGACCTTTACCAACCAATGCCATGTTACGTTCATTACGGTTTTACCTTTCTGGAATCATTCATCTCCGGCGATTAGCTTATTGTCATTTTAACCATTAGTGTTATTATCATTAGCATTGTTCTGTGTAGTAGGGTTTGCTAGGTCAAAAACCTTAGAAAGGTGGTAGAAGAATTGAAGTAATCGTTCAGACGAAACAATTAGTTATTAAAAGACGAAAGAAAACAATTACTCATTCCATTAACCCTCAGGCATGTCAGGGAAGAAAGAGGGATGATCGGGTACGCCGGCGACGAGGGTCGAACCTGGGTCCTTACTCCTTAGTTGAAGTCCCGTCCTTACCCTTTTGTGCCACGGGTCTTCAAAAATCTTAGTATTCAGCATATAATAGCCCGCATACTATTGTGTTTTGTGCTGACGAAGGTTAGGGTTAATTTAGTATGAATTATTTTTTCGACTACATACAAAGTTTGTGCAACACTATTATTGGATATTACAAGACGATATTACAATATGTTGTATTATGATCAGTCGCACAACATATATTTAGGGCGAACAAAGCATTGGAAAAGTGTATTTTAGGTCCTAGATTCTGGACTATACTAGTATCGTATCATCCGATACGGGAACACCCAGTATCGTTCAATACTGGGACAAATCACTACTGGTAGCATGTGTACCAGTATCGCCAGATACTGGAACATCAAAACGTTCCAGTATCGCTTAATATCGGACGCTACTGGAATTGTACCAGTATCAAGCGACACTCGCCAATTTCATGTGTCAGTATCGTGCGATACCAGTATGAAACATTGTATTGTTGTTTTATGTTAAATCTGTTGTAATGCTCTTGGAAGAAAAAGGCTCCCACGTGCACAGTGCCCACTGAAGAAAAGTAACGGGTGAAGTAAATGTACTGTATGCATTTTTATCCTACCATCGCCTGAATTTAGTGACTAGATATATTCCGTATCCGACCCTGGTATCCGGTCAGTAAGGAACTGCGCATGCGTTGTAGTAGGGTTGTTACGCCGACGTGACGATCGTCGGATTGTTCATCAACAATATGGCGTTTCTGTCAGCGTCAAAGCCGGTCCCTGCGGTAAATCAACAAATCATTTGTTCTTGTTTTGTTTAAATAGTGTTTTAGTAGGATAAAATCGTTATTAGGTGTGAGCCCGAGTCCCGATACAGACTCCGAGACTAGATACGTATCCGACCCAACCTCACTTTATATCTATAATAATATCCATCCAATATGTAGGCATATACCACACGCGTCTATGAGTTATTAATATAACGATACAAATTAACAAACCCTACTACGAACAATTATTGGTTAATGTAACAGGTTGCGTGATGACAAATATAACATTGATTGACACAATACACCAACCCAATTACGGCCATGGTAATTAAGCAAATGAGGTTTTCCAGCTAATCATCTGAAAGAAGTACCATTATGAAATTAAAATCAGGTTGTTTTGTAATTGCTACACGCTAAGTAACGTGAGGGTCCAGATGAAATTTTGAATCTTTATACGGTTTTTCAAAATATAATATTTAAAAGAAACACAACATTTTAAGAACAATATGATAGCAACTGTTAGTCAATTAACACTAATGTTAGTGCACTAACACGAATTTTGACCAAGGGACCAAGAGGGGGCGTGTGTCCTAGGGATCCACCCTAGATTTTTCGTGTATTTTACTACTATCGCGTCCTTTTTTCCCAGTATTTTTGGTATTTGTCAAACTCCTGAATACGCCTGACGCACACTAATAATAATTTTCTTTTTAAGTGTGTGTATATGCATGTAAATAGTATGTAAATAAACACTAAGATTTAAGATATAAATATGCAGCGATGGAAATACCCACATGACTTTCCACCCGGGGTTGACTAGGAACTACATACTGTGTGGACTTAGCATATTTCTATTAACCATAGACGGTTACCGTCTATGTTCTAACCCAACATTTATAAAAAGAAATAAATCAGTTAAAAAAGTGGTCCTGATGGGAATCAAACCATGGACCTCTGCAGTGTAAAGCTTGTAAGTCAACCTCTAAACTAGCAAGGGGTGAACTGGCCAAGACATAATTTTATTCGCTCTTATTGTTACGGAATAAAGCTATATTACTGTTATAATCAGTACATACAATATTATTAATATTGCTGCGACACAGTCACATGCTCGTCAACCCCAGGTTGAAAGTCATGTGGGTATTTCCACTACTGCATATAAATATATAAAACCATTTATCTTCTGACAACAAGAAATTTAGTATTGCGCAATGTACTCTGTACAATTCAATGATGACACTCTGCTATTAACTTTTCAATACCTATGAAAAATACAAAATTATATTGAATGAATTTTAGTGTTAAGCTATAGCCTATTATTAGATATAGGTCTACTTAAAAGAGTATCGAATTGTGGAGTGTATGGTATGCACGCAATCGCCATTCAAAGTGACATCATTTTCGCCAATTTGTGACCTTCAAAATCAATTTTTGGCCCTAATTTGAGGAGGATGTTGGTTTTAATTTCTGAAATGTTGTCCGTGTATAAGTTTCGTAAACAAAATCCATCCGGAAAGGGGTTTTCTTAAGAGGGAGATACCTCGGTCATAGTGTTAAAGGATTCTTGTATTAATACTGAAGCCTTTTTCATTTGCCTGCAAGTTATTGACAATTGTCGAAAATATCCCAAAATTTACAAATTGTCCAACTGTTTCATTAAAAAAAAAAAGACTGAAAGTCTCTAAAACTGGTTCTACCTCTATGTAAGGATCACGATAACAAATCTTGATTTTGAAGTTAATCTCTTAGTTTTATATGCATCGGTGCAAAAATATTCAATATTCATATTAACTGGTTCTACCTATATGTAAGGATCACGATAACAAATCTTGATTTTGAAGTTAATCTCTTAGTTTTATATGCATCGGTGCAAAAATATTCAAAGGAAAAAAGCAAATCGACAGGAAATCTGTTGCGTCTACCATTCCATACGGTTTGAAATTAGTCAAATTAAACTGGTAGAACTCAGTTGGTTATGTACGGTATTAATCAAATATATATAAATGATTTTGCCATTTCAGTTAGTATTAAATTATTGTATTCCCCACTCTTGGCTTCAGCATCCTATGATATAAACGTTTATTACTTTTTGCTATGTTTTCTTTCACTAACTTAATGTATTTATTCAATACTAGTAATGCCATTGACCGTTCGAAGCCTTCGAATTTAAACGAGATTAATATATCATTGGATTTCTAAGGGTTCCGGGAGCAATTTGCCTTTTCCATTAAGTAAGCGATTTCAAAACAAGATATCCAATTTAACATTTGTTTTGTATAGTATTTGTAGTGTTTTGATTTATTCTTTACCTGTAAATTTTTAACGAATTAATTGCGGTTACGAGTTAATACGACTCCAACAAGATGTTATGAGAAAATATAATAAACCTCATGAACTGTATACGAAAACTTGGTAGAAGCAGATTCGTGACGTAGCATAATCAGACAGTCGATTGATAAAATCTCAGTTCTAGTATTTCAATAACGGAATTCACAATTCACATCCCTGCTTCGTGAATGGAACGATCCTCGACGCTCTCGTGTTAAACTGGGCACACCATTTCGCTTGAAGTACCATTACAACTAGTAACGAAATTCAGTATTGGATACTCACGTAAGAGTCCTTGGATCAATGTATGTAACAGTAGGGTCGTCAACGTTCTACCTCAGACGGGCCTCCAAAATCAACACTTAGTGGAGCAAATTTAAAATGTCGGGCCGTTTTTTGCGGCCGGTGCGCGGTAAATTTGAGATTAAAAGCGTTAGCTTTGAAGGCCGTACTTCGACACCTCGTCAAAGGTAAGTACGAGATTATTTAACCATTGTATGGTTCTGTTGTAAGATATTGTAGTGGTATAGTGTGTTACAGGTTCATTGTTTTAGAATCTTATTCATTCGTAGACATACTATTCGGCATGTACAATAATTTTGTCTATACTTTTGGATATCACTGATATGCAGGCATTGAAATGCAATGCAATGTATCAGAGTTCATTACAATCCAAGAAATGAAATGTCTACTATACTTAATATGAATGCTATCTGGAACGTGTTTGATATTAGTTGTCACTCCATGTGCCGCCCGTGCTACACAATTATGTATGACGGTACACAAAATGGGGGTACAATGGGGGCACATGGGTATTATTCACGAGAGGACTGCATGCCGGTGTTTGTAAAGATGTCTCTTTTAGTCAGCGTATTTAATCTTCACTGTGTTTAGCCCTTGGTTAGTTTCTGGCGGTATGAAGTACAGTAAAACGAAATGTGTTGTTTATAATAATACGAAACCAGCTGAAACAGGTTAGAGAGCCCCAATCGGGATACCCGAAGGTATACAGAGGGATGAGCAGAAATGCAGTCACATAGAGAAGCTCATCCCAACTGAAATAGCGAAATGTTTTAGTTAATATTGATTATCTACTTCGAATCTTCTTATGTATTTTGAAATGCTACCTTAATGTTTTCTAGAAAGATTTGGTCACCTCAGTAGGGTATCTTTGCGCTTTAAGGGTAATCCTGAAAAGATTTATCACAGCTATTAATCTATTTAAGTTTTAAAAGTAAACATATAGCAAAAGTACCTAAAAGGGTATTTGTGCAGCTTTTAATTTAACGTTAAATGAGTTAACTGTAGGGAGTAATCATCTCTTTTTTCGCATATTCAGCTGTACACGATTCACCCATCAACAGAATCACTTAAGTATGAAACTTCCCCATGGGCTTTGATTAGAATACTTGATTTTAAGTTGTCAAACATTGCTATATTATTATGTTTCCGTGTCACTACATTGCTCGGCCCCGTCTTTTAACTACTGGTAACAGTAATTTTATAATCATATTATAATATGATGGAAAACAGACATTTGTAGAAGTAGAACCACTTAAATATACCACAAAAGAAATGATGTTCACCAATCAAATCGATGCTTTGTGTATTGAATCATTTACAGATAATATGCTTCCGGAATCAATGACTTCTAATCTTGCACTTCTTTTAACACTTTCCACGCGGCTATTAGTTTTACACAAAAAAACAGATTTTTCAGAAACCTTTCCCAACTTTCAAGTCTATCTCGAGAATTACTGAACCAATACTAGGCATGTTTGTACTTATTGTTATGCATTTCTCATGGTGATTCCAAATATGGTGATGAAATTTAATAATATTGACATTTTTGAAACATTTTGTGCAATTATGGAATGTCGACTGCAGACCCTACCACATATTTTGATCAAAGACCCACAAATGTATCCGGAATCAAAGTGCCTTAGGCCACTCTGCAAAACTAGTGCGTAGTCATATGTATAAGTGACTTGTACGTAAGAAGGAAAAAGTGTATTTTAAGTCCCAAATTCTGGACTGTACGATACTGGTACAAAGTCAGTGTTCTAGTATCGTCCGATACTGGGACATATCAAATGTTCCAGTATTTATTGATACTGGTATACTAGTATCTGGCTGGGACCTAAAGTACACTTTTCCCGTAAGATTTAAACGATGAAGATATTTCCATAATGAATATAAAATATTTGCATTTGTCTTAGTTCGATTCTTATGGGTGCTTGTACGTATGGTGATGCTGAACATTACATTAGCCCCTGTGAGCCATACCGACTAGTTTCATGAACCAATCCACGAAGGTCTTCTGACAACAACATCAACATGTACGGATTTTTTTGTGGCACTAAGATATCATAAATGCAACATTTCTTCTGACCCAATAATCTACTTTTTTGTGCTATCCATCATAGACCTTCATTATTTATGTATTCATGCGCCTTAAACAGCCCAACATGTAAATTTATCAGTAAATCTTGAGCTTTTTATATAAAGTTGTTATAAACGAGCTGGTGATTACTAATATGTCATTCATTCGTTGATAGTTAAGTAGCTAAGTGATTGTATCTCTCTGTTGTATCACACTATATTATACTGCATACAGTCATCAAAAAAGTAACTTTATAGGTAATAAATCGGCTTATAACTCAAAAAATATATATCCTACTTAAAATTAATAAATTATGAAGTTATTAAAAAAATTATCTTCTTTAACATGAGATATTGCATGCTAGGATTGGGTGATTATTAAGGAAGTGACACTCCAAAATGTAAGGTGAAGTCCGATTTTCATTTTCACATTTTTCGATTCTACACGCGGACCCAGCTACGGGTACATTATCGATTACCGGTAGTGCAATTGGAAATGGTTGGGGATGCATACGCACGGGTGGGATTAGTCGGCCGTATTGTTCCGATGGATCAATACGCCACACACAAACGCTACCTGTCATACTCTCCCCGTGTTGAAAAGTAAAATGTGAAAATGAAATTGTGACTTTACCTTACATTTTGGATTGTCACTTCTTCAATAATCAACCGATTCTAGCGTGCAATATCTTATATTAAAGAAGATACATTTTTTCAACAACTTTTTACTTTAATATTTTTAGATAGGATATATATATTTTTAGAGTTAGAAGCCCATTTATTACCTGTATATATATATTTTTTGATGACTGTATACTACTTCGAAGAAAAATCGATCCATGCTTCTTAAACAGGAAACATGTTTTCTTCTATCAGTAAATCTTGAGCTTTTTATATCAAATTGTTATTAAATAGCCGGTGGTTATTAATATGTTATTCATCCGATGAGAGGTAAGAAGCTAAGTGATTTTATCTCTCTGTTGTATCACACTATTTCGAAGAAAAATCCCATACTATTTAATGGTTATTTTGAAAGGTTTTCCTTGTTGAAGCCCTGTCAAACGAAAAGAATTAGCAAGTTGTGATGAGATAATGCATATTGCATATACTAGAAATGAATACAATAGAATTGAATACATTGAATACGTTCGCATTGTGGTACAATTTCACGTTGGGTGAAACTTATTTCAGCTAGTCTATTTATTTTCGAAATTTGTCCATTTTTAGAATTTCTGTTAATTATTTTGAAACAACCAGATGACGACTCATCTGTTACCATGGTTACTAGTGATCTTTTACTAGTGATTTAATCAAATAACTTTGTAGGTAACTTACGTTGCAACGTTGCTTTAGTTTTACCTTTCTTTTCTCGGAATACATCAGAAGAGTCACATTTACCTTTAAATGTAGGCACAGACATTGTCGAAGCTCATTTTGCTCGATCTTAATCTGCATACCTTTTATTCCTCATCTATAATCTTACGTTATAGAAATAGTCAATGCTTTCCCTATGATAATTGTCAGTTTGTAAATTGTGTATTGTTTCTTTCTATAAAATCGCTTTTAACATAACTATGTACTTGTTTTGATGTAGCGACTATCCGCCGAGTCGGTAACGTACACTAGTCGTTGATATGCCGGTCGCCAATGTCAGTGTTTTGTTTTAATGATCTCATTCACGCTTTATGGGGCTTACAACAAAATACAAGACACGAATCCTGAGTGGCTCAATTCTTAACACTTTCCACGCGGCAGGCAGCTGCAGACGACATTCCAAAATGTCACAAAATGATTCAAAAATGTCAACATTGTTAAATTTCATAACCATATTTGAAATCACCATGTCAAATGCATTGAAATGAGTACAAACATGACTAGTATTGGTTCAGAAATCCTTGAGATAGACTTTGAAAGTTGGGCAAGGTTTCTGACAAATCTGTTTTGGATAATGGTAAAACTAATAGCCGCGTGGAAAGTGTTAAATAGAAGAAAAAAAGAGAGACTAGGATTGAAAGTTTAAGCATTATGGTATATCAAACGGCGGCTAACCAGTCTATATACAATACTAAAATAAACTTACCAGAAAATAAAGCCGCACTGCAATGCAAACCTTGTACGTATAATTGCAAAAGACTTATACGACAGTCGCCAAAGTAATATTTTACATTATCATAATACAGGCATCAATAAAAATAGAAGAACAAATGTCACCTATACGTCAACGGCAATACGACATGAATCCTAAATAGTTCATATTCCCAATTCTTATTTAGAAAAAAAAAGAGAGACTAGCATTTAACATTTCAGTATCACGGTATTCTAAACGTCTAACCAGTCTATATATACAATATTAAAACAAACTAATCAGGAAATAAGCCGCACTGCAAAATTTGTACGTATGGCTCACACTTATACGATAGTCGCCAAAGTAATATTTCGCATTACCATACATACAGGCATCAATACAAATCGAAATGAAATCAATGGAAAATACTTCCATAATGGTATTTGCATTCGTTTCAGTTCAATTGTATTGGTGCTTTACGTATGGTGATGCAAGATATCACTTTGTCGACTATCGTATAAGTCTTACGTACAAGTCACATACATACATGTATACGTAAGGGCCATACGGACTAGTTTTTCAGTGCGGCCTAAACATACTTAAATTTCTTAAAGCATAGATTCAAAATTATTCGATTATGAAATTGTTGATCACAGCACACCATTAATCCATACACGCCTGACCGCTTTTGATAGCACGCAGTGTTCAATACAAATCAATGACATCACATACAAAATTAACTAACATAAAAGCAGCTAGTCTGGTGGTTTGTTTACTGCTTGCTTTTAGAATATATTCCATCCGTAACAATTTGCATCCGAGTAAATGTATCGTGTAGGTCTTACGTACAAGTCATATACGTACATGTATACGCCAGGGTCATACGGACTAGTATTTCAGTGCGGCCTAAACATACTTAAATTTCTTAAAGCATAGCTTCAAAATTATCCGATTATGAAATTGTTGATCACAGCTCACCATTAATCCATACACGCCTGACCGCTTTTGATAGCACGCAGTGTTCAATACAAATCAATGACATCACATACAAAATTAACTAACATAAAAGCAGCTGGTCTGGTGGTTAGTTTACTGCTTGCTTCTAGAATATCCGTAATATTCCATCCGTAACAATTTGCATCCAAGTAAATGTATTATTAATACAAGTATAGTTTATCAATAATAACCACATGTTTTGCAAAATGGCGATGGCTTCTATTATTAAGACAACAGTCGTAAGTCCAGAGTTTCAAGTTTCGTATTTATGTGTGGTTGAAAAGTCTGAATTAGTAAATCATAATATATAGAGGCCTTTTTCAAGCGTGACCAGAACAATGGTGTTTGTATTGTAACCACACTCTTCAGTCACTTGCAAGTAATGTCTGTCCTCCAATCATTCTTGGTCATTAACTGCCTGTTACCTTTAGATAAATGTTCATGTCTTGACAATTTGATACATACAGGGAGTGTCAAAAAATGTCCCATGAAGGAGAAATAATATAATTGAAAATACAACCCATGTTTTGGTTTTCAAGATTTTACAAGAAAAGTCTATTGGTAAGCCCTATTTTGTCCTCTATCAAATACACCTTATCCCATAAGTTTCACCCATTAACTCCCGAGATATATGATCAGTTTAGTAACAAGAGTACGAATCCCACTATTGGACAATAATTGGATTTTCAACTAAAAAAAATGCCTTTGAGATTACAATGATGATCTATGGACACTATGAAAAAATATTTCTGCTCTCAAACTATCAACATGTAGGTCAATTACACACTGAATGACGATACTAATAATTTATTAGTAATAAAAGACTTCTGTGCACATAACAAGTGGCCAAAGCTGAATTTGACATGCCGCAGTAGATTGGCCCTAATTTGATAACGAAAGCTTCCAAATGGATAGAAATATTTTCTTATGACACACTACAGATTGCTGAACATGATTAGTACTATTTCATGTACAATTGCTATATCTGTCATGATCTAAAAGAATCATGTTTCACATGGGACACTTTTTTGACACGCGCTGTAGTTTACTAGTTCCTTATACCCACATGATGGCAGGTATGATGGGACGCTGACAGCCTCAATATATAGCGTTTCAATACACCTGTTCAACAATCCAATTATCTATCATTATACACGGAGTTTGAAATAGTGTATGGATGGATCTTGATTTACATTCATCAAAAAAGTAACCTGCCCGGTAAATGTGCTTATAAATCTAAAAGCATAACTTATAAGTATAAGTCTTAAGTTGTTGAGAAATGTCTCTTCTTTAATACGATATATTGCGCGCTAAGAATGGTTGATTATTTAGAAAGTTACAATCCAAATTGTAAGATAAAGTACTATTTTCATTTTCGTAAATTAATTCTAACATTAATCAATAATTTGCTCTTAATTAAGTACGCGTGTAGAAAAGCAAAATGAGAAAATGGAAACCGCATTTTATCTTACTTTTGATACTGTAACTTCTTTGATATCAATCCATTCCTCCCATGCGATATCTCAAATTAAAGAGGTGAAGCTTCTCTCAACACATTTAGAATTTAAATATCCATTCTTCAGATGCAGTATCTCAAATAAAGAGCTACAACTTCTCCACAATCATAATTTATATTTTGATGCAGTTGCAATACTATATTTTAACCATTTTAAGAGTGCTGTATTCATTACCAGAGCTTACCTGGAAAGGTTTTTTCAGCCTGCTGTATATTCCAGCCGTAACAATTTATATTCGGTGAATGTATTGCGATTCAAGTATAGTTGATAAGTAATAACCAACATGGCGAAATGTCGATGGCCTCTATTGTCATAGCACAGCCACAGGTACAGAAGTTCTTATATAATTGTGATGTCGTACATTCTGAAATAGCATTATTGTTTAGACAGCGATTCAGGCATCTGTTAACACTTTCCATGCGGCTATTAGTTTTACCATATTATACAAAACAGATTTGTCAGAAACCTTTCCCAATTTTCAAGTTCTATCTCAAGGATTACTGAACCAATACTAGGCATGTTTGTACTTATTTCAATGCATTTCTCATGGTGATTCCAAATATGGTAATGAAATTCAATCGTTGTTGACATTTTTGTGAACATTTGGAATGTCGTCTGCAGCCGCCTGCCGCTTGGAAAGCTTTAACAATAGAAACCATCAACCTTTCGCCATGGTGGCTGTTAGTGATCCACTTTACTTGAATTACAATACATACACCTGAATACAAATATTTACGAGTGAAATAATTTCTAGTAGCATGAAGCAAAATAAGTATTATAGTTCTAAAACAGTAATAAATACGCTAACAAATTCTAAAATTACAGCTATACCTTATAAATATCCAATTGTCGATGAAGAACAGTGCACTAATATGTAAACGGGGTAAAAACGACCATTTGTAGCACTTGATTAAGTACCCTGTACTACTCAGCTTGCCTTAGAACGTGAACCAAAGGTCGGGGCAAACGGATTTGGATAGGTGGTGAGACTAGCTTGAACCTGACACTATTGGACGACCTAGCACACATAACGTTCCAGTAACCTGTATATTTTGCGATATATTTGTTGACAGATTTGCAGGCCATGAAGCTAGTACTTGCTCCATTGACACCCTGCTGGACCCTTGCATCGCCAAAAGGTAGTCTACTACAGTCTTGCCAGATGTCTTGCCACATATTGACTTTTAGCCCCCATTGGGCTAATTTCTAAAACTAAAATCTGCTCTAGGGATACTATATCGTGACTTTTCTCGAAACTTGAACTTTTGATTTGACAATATCTGAAATGGCAGTAGTTTTTAAACAAATTGAAGTTCAACGTTTGAATTTCCTAACACAACAATTTTCAAAAGTCGCACTTTGTGCTTCTAGTTCCACCCAGCAAATTATCCAAGGAATGATACCGGACCAACAGCAATAAAAAGATGGTGTGAAATAAATCAGAGAAATGGCGTAGGAGGGGGAAGATTTATTTCCCTTGAAAAGCGTGGTTAGGATAGTCTTAAACTGTTAAGGGGATAGAAGCGTAATCTAAATGATAGTTCAATTTGCACCTTTTCATACGGCTTGGAAATTGACTATTGACAAAATCAGTTCTGTGAGCTTGGGGTTTGTTCATGCAGAACAACTCTTCCTCTGTACACAGGACAATTACAAGAGATTTTGCTTCAAAATGCTTTCGTGATGTCTATAATAAACGGGTTCCTACATGTACGTGAACTGATATGTTTAAGGATCTCATTTCTTTAGTTGGTTCTGGAATAGTTGTTTCACATAATAAAGCTGCCCTATGTTCTGAAGGAACACTACGCATATAAGGGTTCAAAAAATGTACGTTTAGAAAAATTAAAACGTTTATGAAAAGGATTTCGCTTGGCTACCCATCAAAAGTGTTTTTTTCCAATAGCATGTTCATTTCCAATTAAAAGAAAGTATTTTCTTTCTTTAGCTGGTCCTTAATTGAAATTAAAAATAAAATGATTTTATTTCATGCATGACTAGCCAATAGTGTCCATCATTCACGTCAATAACTTCCCTGTATCGTTGAAAAGTGCCACTTTTCGGAAAACATCATTTTGGGGAAATGTGACTGTTTTGGGAAAAGAAAACATGGTATTGAAAAGGGAAAACTTTGTAAGGGCTAACCCATTTAGTAAAGGTTTCAATCTTACAAAACGCATAACTGTGTGTGGATTTATGCACACAAACTGGTATAGAATCTTGAAAAGTTTTTTTCTTTTTTCTTCTTTTAATTTATGTGAAATGTGACTATTTTGGGAAAAGTAATAATGATATTGAAATGGAGACACTTTCTACGAGTAGCCGAGTGTTTTTGCTTTTTAAAAGTGTTTCAATCTCTCAAAACGTTCAAAACGTTCAATTGTTTGTAGAGTTATGCAAATAAACGTGATCAAATTTTAAGGATGGGGACTTTCTGTTTTTGAACCCTTTATTTCTCTGCCTCTGATTTCGAATGCGAATACAAAGTGCTAGACCAGATACAAGTTAAGCTTGTAATACTTACATTTAAATTATAAAATTACAGCTACAACTTAAAATATATATCAAATACTAAAGTTGTTGAGGCAATTTCCTAATAGAATGATGCTATTTCAGACTTCATAACAACACAATTGTATGAACTCTTATATCTGCGATTGTGCTCTAACAATAGAAGTCGTCGACCTTTATTCATGTTAGTTATTATTAAAACCAGTTATTATTTAACATTTCTGTGCTCTAACAATAGAAGTCGTGGACCTTTAGCCATGTTAGTTATTATTAAAACCTTTCGTTACGCGACATCGGTAGCAGGATTGGGCCCGTTATGAATACATTATACTTTATGCTGGAAAATATTCAACGTGAAAAACATTGAAAAGAACTCAAAAGGTATCAAACATTACCGTGTGTATTTTCAACGAATTGCAGTGGATGAATATATAATCAAGGTCATTTAATTTAAGGGGTTTTTAATATTAGTTTTTTACCATATCTTTATATGCTCTGAAGGATAACCATTTCAATATACGCCTTGTAGTATGTCTTTGGAAATGTCAACGATCAACGATTTCTTATTTCCTCAAATAACTTAAGCTTTTCCCTGTTGTGCCCATCATTTGAAACTCCTGGTTACGCAATTGGCACAAAACAATCGATGTTAAAAACATTTCAATTTCATACGCGAGGAATTCAATGAATCAGAGTAACAGCTGAATATGCGATGGCATGCTCTAAATTACTTTTGTGTAACTCACAGTACCAAATAATCTCCCTATGCTTTATCTGGTTAAGAAGTCAAAATTAAATTTTGTTTTATCAACGATAGAACAAAATGAAATCATTGTTTTCTTTAAAAGTCTAGATTATGAATCCTGTCCACTAAAATAATAATGTGTTGTGGGGTATGTGGGGTATGTGGGGGTAGGTGTGTAGATGTGGGGTGGGTGGGTGGTTGCGGTGTCATGTATTTACCCGCTACGCTACAGCAGCCCTCCTGAACTCTAAACGGTGGATACAGTTTTTGTAACTCATGAGAAATAATACCAAATATGAACAAACCGAGAGGTTTTTCAGCACAATATAGGAAAAAACCTATAAACGTCAAATAATACAAAACTTTATGAATATACGCAATACGAGCGTCCCAATCAAATGCCATCCTTAATTGCTACGCACAGATAAGTGCAAGTCACTAATAAACATTAGTCACCCCGCGTATAATGCCTATCAAGTTCGATCATCAGAACAAGCTCGCGTAATGCCGAACGCACGGCGTATTTGAACAACGAAGTATATAGTTACGCGACATGAATGGATCGTCTTTGCACGATCTTTTAACCAGACGAATCAATTTGTAATGGGGAAGCATTGCTAAAATGCCGTAAAGTGTAGTTTGTTTTAATTAGTAATTAATAGTTCAAGTCACGTCCGTATCCTTAATTAACGGTTTTGAATCAGGATAATTAATTTGATCAATTATTTTGTCGATAACTATACATAAAAGAATAAAACATTTTATTTGGGGACCTCGGAATCACTCGGAGCTACGCCGCTCGTGCAATTCCTTGTTTCCAAAGTAAAAATGTTTTGATTATTCACAGTTACCTATAAACAACTGATTATCCAATCAACATATACCTTTTGCAGGATACTTATTACTAACGATGTGTAGCAACATACATTTGAGTTCACATGTTGAAGAACATAAATTACATACATAATGGGCTCATGGGCAAACTATTCCTTACTATCGTGTAGTTCAATCGAAATGACACCATGGCACTATACATCAATCTGATGACTTTAATTGTTGTGAAAAACAGACCCACTTTATGTTGATATAGTTGGAAATTGGGGATCATAGGGTCACTTTGAAATGCCGACATGATCAATGAATAAATTCTGATGTATAGCAACGATCCAATAGGCAACAACTTACCAAATACTCAAACTAATCCACGTGTACTAGTACTTCAGTGTAGACAGTAAAGCCCAAACTGATGAAGCCGAAACTAATGACATGCCTCGAGTTACAATACCATCAATAAAGACAAATTAATCAAAACTGCTACTTGAGGGATCAGACTACGCAATCAAATTATTCCGACCACCGATCACCCTGCACAGGAATTTTATCCTGATAAGGTGTTATTTTATTCATGACTCAAGTTTTTGTGGCAAACGTGTGAATTAACGTGAACAATGAATAAATAGAACAGTTCAGTGTATTCTGTTATTATTATCATTTAAAAAAAAAGGTTACATACTACGGCAACCATTGGAGCGGGCTTTAGACGAAATACAAAAAAACTATAGTCTGATTAATTATTGAACGAACAAGCTTCCCCTAGCGTATACGTAGCTACGAGATATGCGATTGATTTAGCGAGCGCAGGTACTTGCGCGTATGTTTGAACTCAATAACTTTCACGCAGCATACGGAGCGTGTGACGCGTACGCATTATGCATGCAGCAAACGCAGCAGACGCTGCTTGGACTTGTTTACGCACTACGTTATTCCACTTTTGTTTGTTCATTTACTAATTAGATTAAAACAGTATTCATACCCACATTTTCCTTATTCACCGTATGTTCAACACTCACTTGCAAGTATGTTCAACACTCACTTGCAAGTATGTTCAACACTCACTTGCAAGTATGTTCAACACTCACTTGCAAGTATGTTTAACACTCACTTGCAAGTATGTTCAACACTCACTTGCAAGTATGTTCAACACTCACTTGCAAGTCTGTTCAAAAACTTTCAATATTCTATAGTCATGTCTGATGACTGCCTAATGTGCATTATTTGCTCTGGGATCGTGTCCTGAATAAGTTGAACTAAACAATATTCTATTAGGTAGTACCAACACGATGAATAAACCTGACACAGAATCTATTCTCAATGACAACTATACCCGTACCCCCCCCCCCCCCCCCCCTTAAATATCTAGCTGACAATATGCGTGAATTATGTATGGGAGTTTGACGGGAGAATCAATATTTTTTGCCGACTCAAATGATGAGCTTGACACTACTGAGACACCTTCATTTGAAGTCCAGGTTTTTCACATCTGAATTTCATTTGTACAAGAATTTAATAAATCATCATAACACCTGTATATTCACTGGCACCACTTTTTTTTAAATGTTTACAAGTGTTTGCATACATATGTCTACTTCACCTGATAAGTGAATCTAGAAAAAGCAAATATTGTTTGTTTTTCTGTATTACTAATATTTTATAGAAGCGTGTAAACCTGACCTGAAGTAAGAGATTTATTTGATATCAAGGCTACGATCTTCAAACTCAATTCAATAACAAATGTATAACACTTGAAGCCTGTCGCCTAGGGAAAGGATTTGAAACTAAGGATATTTTGACGTCTGTGGCCTAGGGAATTTGAGACTAAGTACATCATATTTTACGTCTATGATTTAGGTTTCAAATATTTTGTGACAATATCTCTCGGTGGGGGTGAGGAGACTTATTCGTGGTTATTTTATTTTTCACGAGTCTGCCATTTAATTATATGTAACCTGTGCATAGATTGCTTAAAACACACGTTAATTAATAAGGCTGTACCAGACGCTGACATGTATCGGCAACTTGCTGTGATCTGATGTATATGAACTGAAAACCAATGTACGATGTACGTCATTTATATGAAGAATGAAAACACCATCTGCACTAGCCTAACATTTCATGGAAGCTTGTACATAACTTGACTTGAAGGAAAGGATTTATGTGATATTCAGTCTACGATTTTCAAACTCAATTCAATACAAAATGAATAGCACTTGATATATGGGGCCTAAGGTAAGGATTTAAGACTGTGCACATCGTGTTTTATATGTGTAAATTTGGTATAACATATTTTGTTGACATATTAACTCTTTTGGGGAGTGAAGAAACTTATTCAAATGCTTATATTGTTACAGACAATGCCTTTTTTATATTCTAAGTCGCTTGTGCATCGAATGATTAAAACAGGCGTTAATGACGCTGAACCAGCTGCTGACGTGTGTCAATAACCTACTGTCATCAGGTTTCTAAATGAATTAAATTGAAAACCAATGCAAATACGATTAATAATACTACCCCATTATTATTTCTGCCGATTTCTGCCGAGGCAATAGCCTTGCAATCAAGGCCTTCTTATTTGTAAAACCATTTCACTATCCAAAACAGTATTTCACACTTTCACACATCAGGCAATGATGTTACCCCACCCAGTATCCACCTGTTATTACCCATCACTGATAGGCCAGAAAGTTTGGTTGCAGGAAGGCCTTGATAGAACGCTAATTTCTTGCCTCACATTTTGGCGGCCAGCCAATCAGTGGACAGTAATTTCATCAGGCAAGAGCATTCACAGCATGCATGTATCAAATGACATACCAGTGTATGGGCCATAGGAACATTGTAATGGGTGTGTACATTATTTTACTGGGAGAGAATATCCTGAATGACAAATAACATTTACAATTCATCAATCTAATTAAAGGACATGTCCCAATCTCAAAAATGACACACCTAGATTAAATAATTATTTTGTATATTTAACACTAAATTGATCATTACCAAAATAGTTTGGCATTCTTCAAAATATGCTACCCCTAAACTCCAAGTGTACTGTACAGTTGTCAGTTATATAAGGGTGTGGAATTATATAACAATCAATTAGCTTTCTGTCAAGTCTCAGTGGCGGCCATGCGGTTGGTGTATTGGGAGCTCAGTGCTTGACAGGAAAGAGCCTAGGGTGTAATTATGTTTTGTCAAAATATCTATCAATGAAACAGTTACTAAATATACATGTCATTGTCATGAATGATAAGTGTGTGGTGTATGGTGGTCATGACCCTATATGAGGACACGGCATCTCTCACACATTGTCCCAAATACATACATGTAGGGTCAATGAGATATGCACTAGCTCTACAAAATATTATAGTTTCGAATCAATGGAAAATATGACTTGTACCAGGAATTGGGAGAGAGAGGGTAGTGAGTCTGAGACTTGAAATCAAGTCTACCGAGGCAATTGACTATGAAAAATAAAAACACCAACTTTATCAGACTAACATTTGTATAAGAGGTTTATTTATCTTAATAAGGAAACATCATACAAATAAAAATGTACCATTACAATCAATATCATTTTTATTCTGTCATAGACTACAGATGCATGTCAGGAACTTAAGGCACACTATTCTCGTATTTCATATTCATTCCCCTCATCCCCTCTTATTAGCTGACCATCTGCGCACACCAATGAATCAATGTTTTGCCGACTCGAATGCCGAGAATGACCTTCCGTAGCCCCCTTGTCCTGGTTATGTTTGCAACTCATAGATTTAGTACAAGCATTCAATAATCATCAGAACACTTGCGTATTTACCGCCACGTCTTGACATCGTCTATTTTGAATCAATGTTTGCTAACATCGACGACTTCTGCCAAACGTATGTGGTTCTTTCGTTTGCCTACATTCATCTAGTTCATTTGGTGAGTGAACCTTTCACCGAAGCTTGTTAGCCTGACTTGAAGGAAGAGATTTATTTGATATCAAGGCTTCGATCTTCAAACTCAATTCAATACAAAATGTATATCACTTGACGGATGGGGCCTAAAAAAGGATTTGAAACTAAGTACATCGTGTTTTATGTCTATGATTTAGGTATCAATTTTAGGTATCAATTTTAAACTTATTCCAATGGTTATATTTTTACGACTCTGCGTTTTTATTTGACATCGACTGTGCGAAAAATGCTTAAGACACACGTTAATTACTGATTCTGAATTACCGCTGACGTGTGTCAACAACTTGCTGTCATCAGGTGTATGCATGAATTGAACTGGACACCAATACACAAAACGCTGAACAATACTTATTATTATTTCTGCCGAGTCCATTGACATGTAAAACGTCAATCCAGACTAACATCTTACATTTGAGGTTTTCTTACTCCTCATAATACGAAACATGACATGGTCAGGAGAATACTGTATAATTTGTATTCTGTCAAAAACTAGAGATACATGTCTGGAACTTAGGGAACATTATTCCCATCTTTTGTATTTATACCCCTCATCTCCTCCTATTAGCTGACCATCTGCGCGCATCATGTATAGACGAATCAATGTTTTGCCGACCCGAATGACAAGCTTGACCTTCCATGGGCCCATTATCCAGGTTATGTTTGCAACATATAGATTGCGTTCTTCTTTATTAACAACAGACACATCTCGACATCGTTTCATTTTCAATGTTTGCTAACATCGACTGGTATGGTACTTTTGTTTTTCATATATTTATCTAGTTCACCTGGTTAGTGAACCTGGCAAAATAAATACCGTTTGTTTTATGTTCTCAATATTTCATAGAAGCTTAAAGGACTTCTTTGATATCAAGGCTACGATTTTCTAACTCAATTCGATACAAAATGTATAACTAGTGTAGTCTGGTACAGTTTGGATCGTGACATTTTTGATACAGCTCTGTAAATTGGCACACATACTCTTTGAAATATACCTAATCATGTTATAAGGGGTGCCAAAAAATCAGACTTTGTTATTGTGGTCATTGGCCACGCCCATTTTTTAAAATAATGAATACATTATGTTTAACATAAACTGTATGTAAATATGTCGAGTGTGGTATCAAATTAAAGCTTACAATCTATACATGATACTCTGTGACTAAATAATACCAATGATGTATTTAACATGAGACACGCCCTTTTTAAGGGTGTTTGAATATGATCAATATAAAGACTGCAATAACTGTTATTATATTGAAGCTTATCTGAATAAAGATAGGTAGTATAGGAATTCATACATATCTGTATTATACGAGGTCACAGACAGACCAATAACGGGTTTTTACATAAACCACGCCCTCCCTTTTCTCACAATAGGGCCTTTGTTAAATACAAAAAACACACACATTTTCAACTTTACAAAATTCAGAGACATATATTATTTCTGAAAATACCAGTATACGCATCGACCACGCCTCTTAAAGCTTCAAAGCTATTTAAATGTCACATACCCCCACCCCCCTCCCCCTGCACAGGGATGCATGATATTCCAGCTCGTCGACACTTGCAGCTGCGGGAACAATATGGCTGGGACTTGCAGCCATATTTAAGTAGTTCTCGACAGGCCTTTGATGCATCAATGAGTGTCGTCCAGAGTGGCAGAATACTGACAAGTTGACACCTTTGAAATATGGAAGTTGAACAACTCTTTGTTCTTGGAATCTCTTAGAAAAACTCGTAAGTTTCCGGGCAGCTTGGTATGGCATCCTACTTTTCTACGAATTCCTTTCCTTTTTTTGCTGTTTTTTCTCTGATATCTTTAAATCAATTGAACGTGGTGTTTTCGATATCCTCAATGTTACGTAGAGTTGAAATAACATTCTCGTTGATAAAGTTCCGAGTGTCTAGGCCAGAAGTTCCGAGCAGTCATCAAGAAAAGGGCTACCCATATTAGTGATTGTTAAACTGAGACTATTGACCTGTTGTTGAAAGGCTTCCTGGGTAGACAGACCTTGTTCATGCTGGTTGAAAGTCAGGCTACATCTTCTGCATTATTAATAAGCTGGAACTCAAATTCTGAATACAACCTCATTTGCTCGGGTCCAGCCACCATCCATCTATAACTGGACTCAGTCAGTCATAGTTTAAGGGGGAGCAACAACGTCAGGCTTTTGCTTTTAGTTGTTCCTCCTCCATCATATTATTTGTTAAACTGTCATTGTATTTTGTCTTTGTTGATATGATGGAAAAATAAATATTGAATTGATTGAATTGAATCTTCTAAAGGCAGATGGATTTTCCGTAAGTCCCACTGCACCACCTGGACCTTTCATTGTGGTATTGTTTTGTTCATGAAGCTTGGTCCATTGGTACGAACATTTGTTCCTTGTCTTTGAAATTAACCATAACTGCTTCAAATCTTCCTCAATATTCAGTGATTTTATATCCCGTATGTGTATGGGAGCCAATCGGGCATCGGTCTATGGCAAAGAACCAAGGAGTCCACGCCTCTAAGGAATCCACATAATATATGTTGAAGTCTCTGGTGCGATGGATGCAGGGGAAAATAAGAACAAGGATCTCAAATTCAAGAAAGATATTCCAATATTGAAAGGTTGACTCTTTTCAACCATTATCTGTTTCCATACTTCAAATGTAGCACCATCTTGAGAATCGATGTGCTGCCAGGCATCTTGTTGTAGTTTTGTAAGAGTAAGTGCTGTATACTTGATGACCATGTCTGGTTCTAGTTAGGCGAGCTCCCGTTAGGAAGTTATCGGCAGTGCCAAAGGTTGCAACTCCTGCTTCGCACAAGGCAGTTGTCCAACCAGATTGAGTTATCTAGAATTTCCCCTGTGGTATTCCATATACACCCATTTAAATATGTAGGCCACCAAACATGAAGACGTAGTGTTGCTCTCCAAGGGTCTGCGGCCAGGTCCATTGAACAAAATGTGTCACGGCAAATAGTGGTTGATCAAATACTGTGGTATGGAGTTGCCCTGGATTGATTAAGTTGTGATTAGCATTTGCACTTTCATACCGTGTTTGACCATAGCGATTGTCGCAGCCTTCTCGTTGAACAACGGCAGAAGAACATTAATGGCAGGTGGGTCATCCAGCACAGATGCTGATGCTGCATGGTATGCAGACCATGAGACGGAGTCATCTTTTTGAAGCTGTTTTTTGCTTGATAACTGAATGGTCTGTTCGATCCATTTGGTCTCCTCGGCCTTTGCCATACATAGTTGATATTACACTTCAGTAAGGGTTACCTTTAGGAACAGCAGCATTGGAAACTTTGCAAGACACTGCGGGCACAGTAGTATAAACTGTCAGGCAGAGAGTATTTACTTGATGGAAGATCTGATTCTATCACAATGGGTTCCCTACATGTATCCGGTTTTTTAACGTGGTTTGAAATTGAAAGATACTAATTCCCTTGGCGTGAAATGAGCCTTGAGCAGTAATGTGTAGATGTTGGATCATAATCTGAATTAACAAGAGCTTCTGGTGTGAATATAACAACAACGTACATTAGATAAATGCGCATTGTTAAATGTATTTACAAAAAGAAGGAAGATACATGTACTAGTGGTCGTCATGCGTCACATTTTTGCTTACTTTGTGTTCGCATTAATCAACTTTAAAATGTTATAGCTTTTGAACCGTAAGACGTAGTTCGTTCATTTTTTCGCACAATGTTTATATAGTATCTGGATAAATATTTGGATGATCTCATTTATAATACTTTATTGGGTCAAGATAAATTTAAGAAAAACGCCGTTTCGGTGAAATAAATTTAATTTATTTTATGTTTTTTATGTTATTCGTATAGTAAATAAAGTATGTTAAATTCATGTAAACCTGTAAACATGGGTACTGTGCGATAGAACATTTTGTTAGCTTTAATATGAGACTATACACAACAAAATTGATGATTCTTATTGATTTATACAGACGAAAGATTGAAAGGGGGTATATAGGAACCGCAATTTTGACGTTTTCACGAAAATGACGTCATCGCATGGTCACAATTTGTGGCACCCCTTCCTAAATTAGGTAGTACATCCTAAATAACATACGTACCAATTTATAGAGCTGTATCAAAAATGTCACGATAAGGCCTTAAATCTACCGTACCAGACTACAGGGTGTATCAAAAAAATTAGGACACTTTTTCGTGACGGTGTAATACTTGTTATAATCATTGAACCATGACCAATTTAGTCTCAATGTAAAGCCCAATTAATTATTATGATATCCTGAAAATGTGAGATCAATCCGATGAAAAATAAGAAAACTAGCACAATTTGCGTAAACCATGTCATTTACTGGTTTGTACAATGGGATTTACATGTATAGACCAGTAAATAACATGGTTTACGTTTCAATACGTTACAATAATTATAAACATAGAAAATAATTTATCAGTCAATAGCAAAGATTAGTTTGGTAATCCATTTAATTCTGGCACAAATCAATACTGGATAAATAATCCACATATCAGATGCATGCATATTCTGTGCAAATTAAAAAAGTTCTCGAACCCACTGTAGATGGTTCATTACCATGATATTGGCATAAATAGTGTGCGCGTTTATGTTACTCTACTGTTACTGTGTGAATGACCATTGTACATACTACAAAATAGATTGCCTTGCCTAATAGGTCACAATTTCTTTAATTAATGATGGATTTTTCTCATCTCTTCAGGATTTTATCTTTATCGGTTGTACTTTACATTGAAATAAAAATTGGTCATGCTTCAGTGATTTAACAAGGATTTAAACCATCATCAAAAAGTGTCCTAATTTTGTTGATACACCCTGTACACTAAACACATTGAAAACGGTTTTTTTATGTCTATGATTTAGGTGTCACATATTTTGTCACAATATTCACTCTTTTGGGGAGTGAGTGAACTTATTCAATTGCTTATATTGTTCACGACTCTGCCTTTTTATTCTATGTCACCTGTGCATAGAATGGTCATTAACAGATGTTTTAATGACGCTAAACCAGCAGCTAGCGGGTGTCAGCAACTTGCTATCATCAGGTTTATAAATGAGTTAAACTGAAAACCACTACACAATACAAGGTTGAACTTCCATTATCATTAAATAAACCCGAATTAGGGCGCTATTTGTCAAGGATTTGTTGCAGTATGGCTTCTCGTCATTTAAACATTAAAAACCAGAAAACAAGCTCGTGGTTGAAAATACCGTTGGTATGACCTCGTCAGGTACACAATAATATGAAGTATTAAATCAAAATAGAATTATAATTGGTAAAGTGTAGTGTTTAATTTCATTGCTGTCTTTTAAGCAAAGTTATATCATATTTGATTGTGCGTAGTGCTTCAAATACGTTTAAAATTCAATTTTCTATTCAAATAGTAATATCAATATTACGAGACCAACCTCTTGCATAAACAAGGTGCCATCTTATTTTGTAATGGAGGTTCACTGTACGTTCGTATGACTTGTGGGGGGGGGGGGGGGGGTGAACATGTATCAACAACTTCTTCTTTTAAGAAGGAATTTAGAATGAATTATACAGAAAACCATTACCCAATACGTTAAACAATACTTTCATTATTATTTTTGCCGAGTTCAATGACAGTGGAAATAAAAAAATCAACTCTTTTTATCTCATCAGACGGACATCTCATATTCAATCAAGGTTTTCTATACACATCAAAATATGGAAACATGATAGAGATAAGTGCCCCATGACAAATTAATGATTATTTCCGTTTAAGATGAGTTACACGTCTTAGTTTTAATACTTTCAACGCGGCTATTGGTTTTACAATATACAATACAGATTTTTCAGAAACCTCTGCAAACTTTTAAGGTCTATCCAATGGATTGCTGACTCAATACGAGGCAGGTGTTGCAAATCTGAATATGTTAATGAAATTCAACAATTCTTAATTTTTTTGAAACATTTTATGTCACTTTTGGAATGTCGTCTGCAGACGCCTGCCGCGTTGAAAGTGTTAAGGTACATTATTTCCATTCCCTGAAATATACACACATTTACCTATGTGATCCCTTGTAACTCGATTATGTCAAAACCGTAAATATATTATGACACCCCTCTTTGACAGAGGTAAAACAATTACAGCGATATTCTGATTATCTTGTGAGCAAATATGACTCGACATTCAGTCGTTTCTGGAAAAATCTATAAATTCATACATAAATGCTATAATATGGCGTCGTTCCTGATCCTAATCAGAATCAGTGAGGTAATTCAATCTGAAAGTCGATATTCTAAAATCGCCGCTTAGAATTCGTCTCGCTTTGTGTCGAGATCATGTAGATTACTAGTATAAGATAATCTAATGCTCCATAAGATAACTCCACTGTGTTCGCATCATCAATTCACTGACTCCAAATTGCCTCATACATATCGTGTTTGATTTTTATTGGCATATTTTATTATGAATCTGTGGTTCAACACTGCGAGCCATTGTTAATTTATAGCGTATTTATGTAATAATATTCTACTAAAACGGAAAATAATGCAGGTACAGCATTTTTTTCTGTCATATTATCACTAATAATGCAACAACATTTGGCATATCTATGTGCGTATAGGTGCCGATGCAACAAAAATGGAAATTACATTTGGGGGGACTATGAAATGTTGATGTTTTTTTTAAATATCGTTGACATTGGTTTTTTTAATACACTGCCGTATTTGTATTTGAGCACCATAATGCACGCTGTTTGTGGGCTAATATTGTTAATATGAAACTAACGACGTATGCAAGAGATCTCTCGCTTTAGCCAAGTGTTCAGTAAAATCTGTTCTTACGTACCTGTGAAGAGTTGTACAAATTATAGTCGTTGGGTTCGTTCAAATAATGACTCAAACATGTACTCGTATATTTATTAGGAATGGTGGAGACCCAGTTCAAAGACAATAATTCGGTATGTGTTTGTGGTTTGTTTGTTTGTGGGTTTGTTATCCTTAGTACTTGGTACCTTAGAAAGCCGGGTTAAAAGTATGGTAAAAATAGCCTATAAAAATGTATGAGGATGAAAAGTATATGGAGGAAAAGAAATGCCCTCTCTATCTATTTCTCCCCTCCCCCGCTATCTATCTCTTTCTTTCTTTTTGAAACTGCATATCTTATGAGTTAATATTTATCTCTCTCTTTCGTTTATGCTCCCTTTTATCTTCATGCTCCCGATAGTGGGATTCATTATTTACAACTCATGAACTCAAGTTACAACTCATGAATATCATTTGCTCTCATTTGCTCATCGAGCGGGACCCGAGCGTAGCGAGGGTATCCCGCTACTAAAGACAAGAAATGAGACGAGAATGATAACCCAGACTAAGAATTTATAGCTCCCAGATTGTACCTTGTCCCTGTAAAATAGAATTTCATCTCCCTATGAATCTTATGATCTGTTCGAGCATACTTAAACAAAAACACGTATTGGTTGGGGCTCATTTACAAAGGTGTATTCATGCATGCAAACCTTTTACGTCTTGTAATTTCAAGGGAGTGTTTACTGTTAAACCATTTGTCTTTTGTAAGTATTTTGTTCTTCTATTTATAGTAACACTGAGTAATGCGATGAGTGGATTTCCATCATTACAGATAGACGGATAGTATACGAACGTCAATTTAAATGATTATATAAAAGAAGACATCCGTTGAAATCCTTTTTAAGACAGTGTAGCATACGAACGTCAATTAGCCTATAACGACAGATAGTATGTATTATATCTGATCAAATCCCTGGGCTTTTTAACTCTTCTTTAAAAATCAAACAAAAAGCTTTATCTTATTACCGATATCCATCTGAGAATATGATCTGTTTGGCCGTTGAATTGACGCGAGTTCTATATTTGCCTGTATGTACCTGTTAACTAAATAAAGACGTTTGAAACTATTACAATACAAGTATGGTCTTCTTTAAACACGTTTAAGGAGTTTGGTAGTGGCATAGATTTATTGACATACATATGTGTTAAGTATATCCTTGTTTTGCTTTGACCCATATTATAGCAGTCTATGGGCCATAATTTCTCGGATTGTTCAATGTATTGTTTAGGGAACACAAGCATCCTCTTAACCCTAACACTTTGGGATGGAAATGTTGAAAAAACTGGAAATGGGCGAAATTTAGCGGGAAAACCAGAATGCCGGCGACGGGATTCGAACCGGGTCCCCCAGAATGGAATTCAGTGGCGTCGTTTATGAACCTAAAAGAATAAGTAAGGTAATTAAATCTTAAATTCGATATTCTATGGATGCCACTCTGTATTGCTTTATGTCAAGAACTAGATTACTATATAAAAAAAAGATACTAGTATTAGGCCTATAATACTCTACGAACTCATCTTCAATATGTTCACATAAATTCAAATTCTCTAAATTTGTTTCAACAGAATGTACTTAACATGCCATACCATATTTCGTTGGATAACATTTTCTTTCCCTAATGCGCGCCCAATTTTGGGACTCGCTTTAGCGCTTTTAAACTTTTAAATGTATCACTTTTTTTTTTAATCGGCAAAATAAAAGGTGTACAATTTTATAATTTGACTTATAATGCAATATTTGGCATACATGATTCAGACAGTTTCTGTCTCTGCGACAAATAGAGCTTATTGCGCGTCAAGATATATCTAATTTTAGTGTTATAAGTCATGAGATTGACTAACTAATCCTGTACTACGGAATTCAAGCTATTTTTGGATTTGGATTTTGGTAAATTTGTTCGTAAAGCGCATGAACTGACAATGGATTACTGTTCTGTCTATATCTGACTGAAACCGACTGAAATCTATTTCTGTACTTTTTTATGCGATCGTCTCCAGGGCTTATGTTTGATGGACATTTCGTTAGGAAAACGGGGCTAATAGGACATTTTATGAAAAATAAGCACCAATACGTATCAATCATTTGGACAACTATTTATACCTGGTTCTGAAAAAGCGACACTTCTAAATATTTCAAGTATACTACCCCGATTAAATATTTATCATCAACATCACTTTGGCATTAAGAAAAGAAATTGCACGAATAGGTGCAGACGTGAAAATGGAAATGAAAATTGGGACATTGCAATATTGATGTTACCAAGTTTGGTGACATCTTTCGTAGTAATACACTATCTGTATATGTGACCCGTCATATGAAAACATACCTCTTGGGTCTTGTATACAATGTTCGATTTTAACATCATCAAAACATGCAAAAAATCAAGCTTTAAATTAAAACCTCGTAATTGAAGTTTAGCCTAAAAAATCAGGAAATATGATGAATTGAAGCTTAGCATTTCCTTTTAATTTCTTCATATTTTTCAAGACATTTGGCTTCATATCTAGAAACTAAAAATACCGACAAGAGGTACGTTTTGATGTGATGGCACAGTGTCACAAATAACAAAATACATCCGTCGTTTGTAAGTCAAGCATGTTACTATGAAATATGAAACTAACGTATGTAGGTAATATATCGCACTTTACCCAAGTGTTCCCTAAAATCCGTTCCTACCTATATGAAAAGATGTGCAAAAATAGTCTTTGCATTATTTCTAACATTATGTCCATTTAGTAAACATATTAAAAGTGTGGAAGACCCAGTAAGACAATAGATGTGACCAGAATGATAACCCATGCCACGATTTATTAGGGACTCAAATGAAAAAGTTTCCAGATTGTATCCTGTACATTGTGTATCAACTATAATTTCCCCGTACCCCGTGTATCTTATTATTAAATTCTACTCGAGCATGCTTCGAAAAATCACGCACTAACATTTGTAAGTGATCAAATACACAAGAGAGTATTGACGCAGACAACCCTTATAATTATAAGGAAGTCCTAAGTGCCAAACCATTGACTTCTCAGGCTAATTGTTCTATTTATAGTAAAATTAGGTTATGCGGTGGAGGAGATTTCCATCATTAAAGACAGTAGTGTATCGAACGTCAATTTGTATGATTATAAAAGAAGACGGATAGTTCGTCCGATGAAAATCCCTTATAAGACAGTAGTATACGAACGTCCATTAGCATAGAAAAGAAGACATTTATTTTATCCCTTCGAATCCCATGGCTTTTTAAGTCTCCTTCAAAATCAAATCTTATTACCGGCTATTCATCTGAGGAATATGATCTGGTTCGCCGTGTAATTGACGCGACTAAGTTATGTATTCCCGCCGAACCTGTAAGCTAAATAAAGGCGTTCGAAATATTGCCATACGAGTATCATCTTTTACACTTTCCGTGCGGCAGACGTCTGCAGACGACATTCCAAAATGTCACAGAATGTTTCAAATATTATGTCAACTTATTGACTGTCCTTACTAAGTTCATGATTGGAATCAGCGTGAGAAATGCATTCAAATAAGAACAAACATGCCCAGTATTGGCTTAGTAATCCTTGATATACACTGCAAAAAGGTTACTTTAAATTACGTTGCTAAAAAGTACTTTTATCATCCGTTGGTTGACGTGTTGATTAGTAAATGTAATAAAATCCCCAGCGTTGAGCAATTCGTCGAAAACAATGTCCTTAAAATGTTGATGGAAACTGTTTCTGTTGCTAAAATATGTTGCGTAAGAATATTCCACTTAGGCAACTGTTGCATGAGCATTGAGTAAAAACACACAACAGTTGATGCAAGTTACGCACATGTGAAATTTAGGCAACGGTTGACTTGTCCAAAAAAGCCAATTTCGTGATTGCGTCATTCAATCATTGTGCACGAGCAACTGTTTGCACGAGCTGAGATCTCTGGATCTGGATAAATTATAATCTGGTAAATAAAACGGTGAATCCGCATCAACATCAGAGTTTGTGACATCTGACAGGCGTTTTGTGAATCAGGTTTTGAATGTTTGAAGCTTGGTGTGTCAAGAAGATGATGTGATATATTGGTCTAAATCTCTGTGGTCGTCCATGTAATAAGCTTATTTCGTCATGTTCGTATAGGTTTAAATACCCAACAAATCACTAAATAAAAGCCCACAACCAATAAACAATAAAACACTCAACAAATGGTTAAAAAATGCCCAACAGTTGAGCTGTTGCATACTTGAATAACTGTTGAGTGAATATAATTGCCCAACATTTGAGTAACTAGAATTGTTCAACTCTTGGTGAAAACATGTTATCCAACGGTAATTTTACTCAACAGTTGAGCGGTTGCATACTTGAACAACGTGTAAAATGTTGAGTAAATATTTAAGCAACCATTTTGCAGTGTAGACCTTCAAACTTAATAATAATAATAATAAATAGGCTCTTATATAGCGCAGAAATACCAGCAAAGGCCTCTAGGCGCTTTACAATAATAAAAAAACAGATACAAGCAATAACAAGCAATAAAAAACAACTACACATTAAAAACCCGACATAATAATGCACATTGATAATTAAAAACAAAGCATTAAAAATGAGTGGACCGGCACTCAACAAGATCTATACAAAAATAAAAACATGCTAAAAGTTTTATAAATACACAATAATAAGTAAAAGAGTTGAATAACATGAATAAAATGGAGTGATGCAGCAGAACACATATTATACAGATGGATAATTGAAAAGATGAGTTTTTAAAAGTTTCTTGAATGTGGCTAGTGATTCGGCATTCCTAATCTGCTGCGGCAACCCGTTCCACAACTTTGGCGCAGAAACAGAGAAAGCTCGTTCACCGTAAGTTGCAGTTGATACAGTCCGCGGTGATTCAAGGAGACCTTTCGATGATGACCGGAGCGAGCGATTAGGTGTGTAGGGTTTGAGTAGTTCTTTTAAGTAAGGTGGAGCAAGTCCGTTTAGCGATTTGTAAGTGAGCATGAGGATTTTGAAGACAATTCGGTCTTTCACAGGAAGCCAGTGCAGCTTATTTCGACGTTGATCGCTGATGTTTACGCGATTTTTGCCATATAGTCCGAGAACAAGTCGCACAGCACTATTTTGCACACGCTGAAGATGGAGATCGCAGAAACTGGAAGACCATAAAGCAGGCTGTTGTTTGCATCAAGTCTGGATGCCACAAAGGCATGTATCAGACGCTCTGCTGTAGGACGGTCGATATACTTGCGAATCCGACCAATTTTGGAGATAGCCAGACACGCCGCGCGACACACTTTATTCACATGTGATGATAGAGTCATGTGCTGATCCATTAGGGCTCCGAGATTACGCACTTCAGAAACTATATCAACTTCCGAATCACCAACATTTATAGTAGAGAGGTGAGCAGGATTCTTAATAAAACGTGAATTTAGACGCAATACCTCAGTCTTTGAGTCATTCAGAAGTAATTTGTTTTCGGCAGTCCATGCTTTCACGCCGCGGATGCAATCTTCAAGGGGAAAGGTTTCTGAAATATCTGTTTTGTATATGGTTAAGCGTTAAGGAAGAGCGGTAGTGGCATAGATTGAATGTGTTAATACTTGTTTTACTTTGACCCATATAGCAAACTTTGCGCCATGATTTCTCTGGAATCCTCCTTAGACAAAGGAGAGCACGTGAAAAAAAGGTTGTTGCCGTAAGGTGATATCGTCGGTTCTGTTGATTATAATGTTGAATGCAACAGCTAGCAACTCCATATGGAACAGCTGTTATACTTATATTCAAAATTTATTGTTTTGTTATTTGATACATGAGAGTCATATCAGAAACAAAAGTGCATCTGCATAAAAAAGATACCAGCCAACCTTTCATGAATAACAGTGTCCGTTGCAATCATATTAAAAGTCTCTACGCTACAAACCTTACCTCGTCTTAAATGTTTAGTACCACACACGTATCTATGCTACAGTTTACATGTTGCTGTGGCTGTGGTGGTAGAAAATTGGCGCAAAAAGAATTTTTACTGTTATATTAGAAGTGTCTTTCTCTTTTGAATGTGTTATTTAGTCGAACTTAATTAAATTAAATTAGCCATAAATAAAATAGCCATGAATTACCAACCCAGCAAGATAATAATGCACGGAACGCCGATCTGTGCTTTAAAGGTATAGTCCAGACATCGTACTAAATAAAAAAGTAGGACGATTTTGCTGTAAGATCCTTTTAGGATCAAATTTACCGTCATTTTGACCAATTTTCTTATGAAGAAATAGGTTGAGAAGACAGGGACAGGGATATGTTATGAATACGCAGCAGCCTCGATGATCTTCCCGCATCGCATAGTATTTCGGCCTGTAACCATTTTTAAACATGGAACTACCGTACAACTTCAACGTCTTCACGTTCAATTCTGAAAGCCCTAGCGTACGTAATACTGATGCGATTAGCGATTGAACAGTACCTCCAAGAAGCTTATGTCTAATGAACAAGTCCCATTGTTTAAAATTCTAATCGCTTCATTATTTTAATTTTGGGGATCAGCAGCGCGTAAAAAATGTGATGCTTGAATAACTTCATATTTAAAATAATGTTATCAACGACTTTGCCAAAAGAGTTAATCCAGTGATGCATAGTAGCCAAGCTTTAGGGCTCCCACGCAGGAATCCCTGGTTCGATTCCTCAACCAACCTACATGTATATCATTATATACTGCTGTTTGTTTTTGTTTTTGTAACATGCTCATTCTGGCAGTGTTCATATATAGTTCACCTCGCCGGATGTGAACCCGGGATGTGAACAAAAGATCCCTTATCAATTTTATATTTTGTAGTATTATGGGATGAACGCTTAGGCTGCTGTGGAATGAATATAGATAGACGAAATGATATTTGTCATGTAACATGATGGATGAAAATGAAATAGTAATTAAAAGGGCGCATAGCTTCAATCTTATAATACGGTGAAAATTATAGAGAGTTATAATACAATTACCGGAGTAAGAGATGTAAAAGAGAGCCTCACTTGAACATCAAGGGCATTTGCTTTTAAACTACCAGGTAATTGGTTGAGCATAAATGTAATTATTGAGTGTAATATTCGTAAATGGAATATTTTATTGAAACAGGAAAAAGAAAGAGAAAAAAATGAAGTTGAATTTAAATAGGTGCTTGGCTGATTGGTTAAGTGATTTAGGTGTAACGGGCATTAACCCTACTCCCAAGGCATGTTTTGGGGACCAACATTATCAGGAGAGAACAACGGGTCAAATTAAGGGGAACATTGCCGGGATTCGAACGCGGATAGACTGCGTGGCCGTCCAGTCCTTATCTAATTGAGCCACGGATTCAGCTAAAAAAAAAAATTCCCTACGCATATATGATAGCCCGCCTGATTGCTTTGCGAGACTGGCCGGGGGCTATTAGACTGGGTCCCCGCGTCCCTCTATATATGGCCGCCATCTTTAAAATGGCGGACCACATTTGAGCACCCTCGCAGGGGCCGTGTGTAAAATAGGGAAGACATAAGGATCCAGACTATGGGGCTATCAGCACCTAGTAGTGTAGTGTTTTGTACTGATGAAGAAGGTTAGTCTTAATAAAATTTTCGTTGAAAAAACCCGGGTACAAGATATGAACTTGTTACGTTTTTAAGGGGTTTAACGTATGTGATTTTGACTGAGCAGATGATGCAGTAAGTTTACATTTCCTCCATAACTGAGAGTCCTAGCTCCCATTCTCTTGATCGGACATCCGGGTTTACTCTCCCGTTTGCCGATAAATTACCCAGGATTCACTCTGATTCACTGTCCGTTACTACGTGTGACACGTTCTGCACATGCGTACACTGGTTTTCCTCTCGCATTTAGTCCCCTTTTGCGAGTTAGCGTGACGTCAGCACGACCATTAGAACAGACTCATACGGATAAACCCTCTTCCTACTGAGTTTTATTGTAAAACGGTTTATTAAGGTTTTATTATTAATTACTAACACGGTTTATTGCGTATAAAAAACCGCCCCTTTGTTGACGTTTTCCTTAATACAGGATTACATTTCTTCGAAAATGAGAAGGAAAAGAAAAAGGAAAAAGAGTACTATTACCAAAATGTCTCAACACCTCTGACCAAGATATAGTGAATGTCGAAAGCTGAAATTAACAAATACATCCTGGTGTGCAATTTGTAAATAATGAAATACTGGTAGGAAATACGATTGATAAGACAGAGTTAGAAGAAAGAAACCTATTATGCATATTAATGAAGACTTTTTCATGAATTATAAAAGAAAAGCTTTATACAGGCTGTATCAAAAAGATTTGTACCGTGGTCTGATCAGTTTTTCAGAATTTTGTTTGATATGTTACGAACCATTTAGACCATTTTGCTTCGATATGCAAAATTATTGAAGTTTCATCTTTTCTAAGAATTTTGATTTACGACAATCGAACATTTTTTTCAGAATTTACAAGCTTTTAAAGGAATATTGGTGTTTTTATCATTTTCATCGAAACGTTAGATCTGAAGCGCACAATTCAAAGTTCCTCCTGACTGCACTCATATATTCACTACTTATAAAGAGTTTGTGCAGTGAACCTATTAAATTTGCGTTGCTGCGAGTAAAACCATGATTACGTCGATCTTCATTTGAATGACAATAGCGGTCAGAAACAACAGCCAATTATCTTCAGATTATCAGATCAATAAGTTGACATAATTCTCTATTTATTAAAATCAAAAATATTGTATTTATCAGAGATTTTATATTTTTAATGCTTTTTTGAAAATGGAACATATCAGAGTACAAATCATTTTGATACAGCCTGTATAAATGGTTGCATTTGCTTATTCATTTATAATACGATAGATGAGATTTGTGTCTCGTTGTTGATAGTGGTATACACAGAAGTCCATTTGCATATTATTAACACTTTCCACGCGGCTATGATTAGTTTTACTATATACACAAAAGATTTGTCAAAAACTTTCTCTATTTTTTAAAGTTTATCTCAAGGATTATACTGAATCAATACTTGGCATGGTTGTACTTATTTCAATGCATTTCCCATGGTGATTCCAAATATGGTGATGAAATTCAAACATTTTGACATTTTTGAAATATTTCGTGAACTTTTGGAACTGTCGTCTGCAGACGCCTGCCGCGTTGAAAGTATAATAACGGCAATGACCGAAGGATCTTGCGCTTGTCTTTTCATTCATGATCGGTTTCCAAAGCTCTTGTTGGGTTTTTTCCACCTGTTATTCGCGCGTAGTTTCTATTAAAGCCGGGCGCAACGGACCATAAAAGGGAATCTCACCCGGCCTATTCTACAATATAGAACGACGACTACTTCATTGCATGAACCGTGTAACCAAATTGGCCTACATCTGAAACAGGTGCGCCATCGTTCTAAAAATCTAAAACACAGTTATTATTCTTAAGATGGCAGCTAATCCGTTACATGTACATAATCTCTATTTATGTGTGTCAACATTGTTTGTTAAAACATTATTAGGGATACAAATATTATAGTAACACCGATAATTGATACCAAAGGTGATATTGAAATTTAATTCAAAAGTCAAAATATGTTTTAAGGTTATCCATTTGTATGGAGGAAGCTTAAAGACACACTCTGTCATTTGGTATAGCTTTAGCGCCCTCATTTCCCATCAAAAGAGGTGTTTTTGTAATACTTTACCCAACGCCAAAAGGAAAGAGCCCTATGTGGCACCGTTTGGCAAATAAATGAGTTTGTTAATAACACTCAAGCCGAACATTTACTATTGCGAAATACCTGCACTGTCAACTAATTAGTTGGCCATTTTCAACAGGTGGGCCAATTGATACAAGATCCTGTGCCATTCATTCATGCAAGCTCACAGAGGTCAATAAAGGTCAATCTTCAGGATTTGTAGATAAAAAGAGACACAGATATGTTAAATGAAATGTGTTGTAATGTTATGTAATTGTATTGTTTCCTTCTATTCAAAAAAAAGGTTAAGTGCGAAGTTTTTTGAGAACTTGAGCTTTGATGAACTAAATAATTATAATTTAAATGTAACGGGAAAAAATGAAAACGAGTCCAAACGTACATTTTAAGCTTTGAAACATCCCAATTTTGTATGTTTATTTAAAAGAAAGTTGAATATGAGGAAATGATTAAAAACACGTGCCAAACTACCTTTTAAGCTTTAAACATACAAATGATTTATGATTAATGATTTATGTTTGATATGTGTATGATATGTAATGAAAAATGAAAATAAATTTCAAATAAAAAAATAAATAAAGAAAGAAACATATTCTAAAACAATCTTTTCAATTTCAATTATTGTTTACACACCCAAACAAACAGACAAATAAACGAACAAACAAATAAGCCAAAATTTAAAACACGTGCACACAAAAACTTGCGTTATTACGAGCAGATAAATGTGTTTGTGTCATTATGTAGGCTACAAAAGGAAAGTTATCTTTGGTGCCAAATAATTCTGCAAGAGTTTTCTATCCAAGTATACATTTTATTTGACATACGCTAGTACTTTTTTTCACCTGAGACCGTAAAGTTATAAAGGTTTAGATAATTGGAACAACATCATATTCCCTGATTTAAAAAAAAACCTGTCGAAACGTAATTCATCGGAAAATCATCCCGAATAAGCTGACCTTTAGCAATATTGGCACAATAAAGTTTTCAGATGTGAACAAGAAAATATCCGTCCATATTACCTTTGCGATATTGTATTTGTCTTTCATATACCCAGGTATCTTATATTTGATGTTTTCTTCGCTGCACAAATACACTGATACTACTCTTTTATTTAAGTTGATTTCCGTTTATATAATGGAGTGACCTATTAAAAATACTAAATCCATTTTGCTTCATATTAAAAAACACACCTTTGAAACAATTTCTGAATCAAAAGAGTTGTTATGAACACACCTTTAGATAAAGGCCATCGGAATCTCTTCAATGGCAGGTGAAATACTGAAAGAACTCTATCGATAACAAATAATAGTACAATCTCAACAATTCTGTAACCCATAAACCTCATTTTAAGAAATGTATCATTGTAGCGTACTGATTGTACATTGTAGGCATTTTGAGTAATACAAAACCACCACGTTGTATTTATAAACTAGAGCTGTTTTCGGGTTTTCGCGGTTCTCGGGCTTTGGGAATTTTGATTTTGAACAAAACCTGACTAGGTCCTGTTAGTACATATCATATGGTTAGTGTGACTGTATCGTGGCTGTAACCATGCGGACTATCCAAATAAGTACAAGTTTCACAGATACATTATACATATAGGGATAATTCAGTTTCTCGATATCGTCAAAATGTGATTACTTCCTTTTGTCGCTGTGGGGCGAATAGGATAACACAATATTTGCTTGAATGAAAGTGCGCTGTATTTGCATCCATTAAAACCTACTATATGTATTATACATAAGCAATAGGCATTAAATATGAGTGAGTGTAATATAGTTGTCTAATTTCATGTCAGTGAATTAAAATAATGAGCTTATAAATGGTATTGCTAACAGGGCGTGTCATAATACCCAGTTGGTGCGAGGGCAATAATTTGATTAAGGGTGCCCCCCCCCCCCCCCCCCCCCCCCCCTCCCACCTCAAATGTCTGACGAGGCGGCAGCAATCCTCAGCCTGGTAATTTAAGTTAAATTCCATTATTTTGATAATGTGCTGCGTGCGTGTTATTCGTTCAATTATTTATTTGACTAGCTCCGAGGACCCAGTAAAAACATGACCTAGTTTTAAACTTCAATTTGTTCAATTAAGTAACCTTAGGATTTGATTCAAAATATATAATTCAAACTCTTCGATAACTACCTTATTTCTGAAAAAGGTTGCTATACTGTTAATGCGGTCTTAGCTCATTATTTACTTCTCAACCGAAACTCGATCGCAAAGCTGCATAAACTTCAATGTTGTAGTGGATTGTTTTCTTATAATGTACTACGTAACCAAATAATCAGCTCGGTTTCAAAGTACCTGTAATTCATTTAACTTTTGTTGTTGTTGTTGTTGTTGTTGTTGCAATGTTATCTGGATTAACTACGTAATCTTAAAAATCAGTTCGAGTTTAAAATACCTGGATCATTATTATTTAAGCTTTAATAAAATGTGTTGTATCTTTGGCATATGATCAACTACCCGATCAAGGCATCTTATTTTCTTTGAAACTTTAACAAATGTTTGCAATGTATTTTTGTTAAATCAACACCCTTAAAACACCTTCTCAACGCGGATGTCGTCTGCAGACGACAGTTTCAAAATGTCACAAAATATTCCAAAGAAATCAAAAGTATTGAATTTCACCATCAAATTTGGAATCACCATGGGAAATGCATTATAACAAATAAAAAATGCCTACTATTGGTTCAGTAATTCTTAAAATAGACTTTGAAAGTTGGGAAAGGTTTCTGAAAACTCTGTTTTGTATATAATATTATGGTGAAACTAATAGCCGCGTGTAAAGTGTTAAGATTCTGCTCCACGTCAGAAAATATGTATGAGTGTTTTTGCTTTTCTATCTACTATAACCCCGCCGCTTGAAGTAGCGATTTGTTTTAAGGGGCTGTTAACCCAAAAAGCATGACATTTATCAAGCACTGTAACTATTAATGTGATGTATATAAAAGTATACATTTTTTAGAAATTAAATGAGTCGGAGAATCCATTTTTGGTATCAAATTTCATTAAAAATGCCGATCTTTTGAATTTTTGACCAAAACAAATCACGTTTTGGTAAAAAAAATGCCGAAATTGCACCAAAATCATCTAAAGACTCTTCTCTTATCTCTTTGTGCCAAAATAGTTTCTCCAACTCATTTCCTTTCCTAAATGGTATACTTTTATATGGATTAAAAGAAAATGAAGAAGTTACGGCAGTTTTATGAAGGCTATGCCTGAGATTTAATAACAGCCCCCTTAAAGGTGAATAACATTTGTGGGGTTAAAAGGACTTCCGGGGAGAATAGAAACACAGTAGTAAGGTTGACACTTATTAAGTTAACGTTAAATACGTGAATCAATCATTGTTGCTTTTTTATAGTGCTTTACAAGACAATACATAATAACTACACAATGACCTTTCGTAAAATACAACATCTATCCCTTTCACCTGTGTGGTTTCGTGATGTAATTATATATAAGTTGTAGAAATAATGGAAATACACAACAAACGTTGTAATGCTCATGGTAGGCATGTAAAACTATACATACAGGGTGTCCCAAAAGTCTATGCACATTTTTGCTCAACGTTTTTAATAGTGAAAAGTTCAGAAAACATATCAAAGTGAAACGCGCACCAGGAAGAATATCCATTCTGAAGTTGGTGGATACATTTTTGAACACAGGAACTGTGCATGATTTGTCTCGATGTGGTAGAAAGACTGGTAGATCAACAAGTCACATTGATGTCATAAGACATGATGCAGTAGTCAAAAGTCCAAAGAGATCTATTCGCCGACTTTCTGCAGAAAACAAGATTAAAAGAAAAAGCAGCGGACAGATATAGTTTGTTATTATGATATGGTCACTGTAATGTAAAATTTTAATTACAATTGACGGATCCCCTTCCGTGTAACCAACTCTACCCGTCTTTTTGTTAATCTCAATAGGTATGGATTTATGAACTTTATTCCTCCGATGTATAAAATCACATTTTTGCAGTAATTCATATTTTACTTCTAGGGTGGCATTACAAACAGATGTTACTCCAATGTTTGGTATCAATATTATTTCCCACATCTCCTCTTTCTAAATATGTATTCATATTTTCAATACGACTTATATTTTGTGAATATAAAAAGTTTCAAAGTCGTGCATAGACTTTTGGGACACCCTGTAGATATGGGTAAAACCCCTTATTAAATGTAGCTCCCGAGATGATAAAGATATTTGAGTTTTGATTTAATAAAGCACAGTTTAGCGGTATTGATTTCTTTTTATATACCCGAGGAGAGTCAAGGTTAACGTTGGTAAAGCATTATTATAGATTGACAATGGACAATTATTACCATGCTATATACACATTTCGTGAATCTGAACATAATGGTTGCCTGCGCATACCGTGATTAACGTGTGTTTACACGCGCATTAAGTACCGTTGATACAGCCTTGATATGGGTTGCTATAAAAAGGATACCAGATTATATCAACCATGTTGATTTATGCTGTATTTTGTTGTATTCAATTCCATGTTAGCACTTTTTTACGCCACTAAGTAATGTTCTGTTACCGGAACAGACAACAAAAGGAATTTTCACCCGGTCTATTCTACATCCAACAGAGTTGGTGCATGGCGCCCAGTTCATAGCATCAATTGTGCTATCAAATATGTAATATCATGAAACAGGTGTATCGTCTTTCTGAAAATCTTAAAAACCAAGTTAAGTTTTCCCGACACTGGTGACTGCTAATGCATTACATGGATAGCCTCTATATTCCTCTACGATGCAAGCAACATACATCTGAATAAACCTGCAAGAGTAAGGATTTCATTTGGGGTGCCGAAATATTTTTGTCAAGCTCTGCTCTGATTTAGTCAACTTACAGTTGTGAAATGTGTATTTTCAATAATAATAATAACATTTTTTGAACTGAAACTGATCATTCTTTTGTTTCCTATAGATTAATTTGTCTAACGACACCACTTATCTGCTACTAATAGACGACCAATAACTATGGATGATATGAACTCACTTTGTTATTGTATATTTGGACCTCTTTAGTAAGGATTTTATTGTCTGAGTCGAGCATTACACAGTCTGTATTTTTCTATTAACTCTGCGCAGTAGATATTAAATCGGGTCGATCTGGTAATAATTAAATTACCGTTATCATGTTACGCGAAGTGACAGCCTCCCTTGAGAAACTCAATATTATGTACTAATTACTCAGTTGCAACTTGAAACTCTAAATGATTATTATCTATAAGGCCGATGAAGCGATGAGATGATGAGAGCTCGCTCGAGAGAGAGATACGGTGCTCCAGGCTTCATGAAAAACAGTTTCAAACATTGAGTACAATTAAACTTGATAAATAATCAAAATATATCAAATGGAACCTTTTGAGTATTTGTATTCCATATGTTACGATGCGATCATGTTATTCATGTATTTCTCAGTGGAGTCAATTATTTTCTTTCTAATTCAGAAAAACTCTTAATGAATATAATGTTTTATTATAACGCTTAATGCGAAGTGATTTGGTAACAAAATACTGATTACACCAAAACGTCGAGCATTTACTGTATTAAGCCCTGTAGCAATGAAACAATTAAATATAAATAAATTAATGCTATTGTGCAATATTTAATTTTGAAGCATCAAATATCATGAGCACTCGATTACTATTTTCTGCGAATTTAACCTGTCATATGAGATTTAGCTTGATTTCAAATTAGGATTTGATGTAATGAACTATTACAAATTCACATGAATTTTTTGCTACACCTGTCTCAAACGAGGTAGTAGTGACGAGCACACAAATTATTGCATTAATTACTAACGGATCATTGACATGACTTTCGGTGTTTCCGGTTGGTTTCACGAGTATAGATCAGGGTTTCTGATTGGATAGTAAGAAGATTGGTTAAGGTTAAGGAGTTTCCGGGTCAGAGGTTAGTCAAAGACAAGGCACGAAAAGGTGGATGTTTTGAAAAGGCTCCGCCGAAGAACTGGCGTTTTAAAACTGAAAGTAAGTTAACTGTAAACGATAGTGAATAAACGAAGAAGATAATGTAATAAGAAGAAGAATCAACAAGTGTTTTCCTGAAGTGTGTAGGAGATTGAGGTAAGCGAGACATGTGAAGTCTCGACAGAGGACCAATCACAGAACACATCAATAAATTGTGTTAGTTATAGTATGACACGGCGTATATCACAAGCCGGTTCTAAGAGTTAAATATAGACAGGTCAATTGCAGCTCAACTGTCTCAGTTGGTAAATCAAAGGGATGACATACGTAGTGGATTATGATCAATAACATGACACGGCGTATATCACTAGCCGATTCTAGCGAGACATGTGAAATCTCGACAGAGGACCAATCACAGAACACATCAATACATTGTGTTAGTTATAGTATGACACGGCGTATATCACAAGCCGGTTCTAAGAGTTAAATATAGACAGGTCAATTGCAGCTCAACTGTCTCAGTTGGTAAATCAAAGGGATGAAACACGTAGTGGATTATAATCAATAACATGACACGGCGTATATCACTAGCCGATTCTAGCGAGACATTGTGAAAACTCGACAGAGGACCAATCACAGAACACATCAATAAATTGTGTTAGTTATAGTATGACACGGCGTTTATCACAAGCCGGTTCTAAGAGTTAAATATAGACAGGTCAATTGCAGCTCAACTGTCTCAGTTGGTAAATCAAAGGGATGAAACACGTAGTGGATTATGATCAATAACATGACACGGCGTATATCACAAGCCGATTCTAGCGAGACATTGTGAAGTCTCGACAGAGGACCAATCACAGAACACATCAATAAATTGTGTTAGTTATAGTATAACACGGCGTATATCACAAGCCTATTCTAAGAGTTAAATATAGACCGGTCAATTGCAGCTCAAATGTCTCAGATGGTAAATCAAAGGGATGAAATACGTAGTTGATTATGATCAATAACATGTGTTAGTTATACTAGTATGACACGGTGTATATCCCAAGCCGGTTCTAAGAGTTAAATATAGGCAGGTCAATTGCAGCTCAGCTGTCTCAGTTGGTAAATCAAAGGGATGACATACGTAGTTGATTATGATCAATAACATCACACGGCGTATATCACTAGCCGATTCTAGCGAGACATGTGAAGTCTCGACAGAGGACCAATCACAGATCACATCAATAGATTGTGTTAGTTATAGTATGACACGGTGTATCACTAGCCCATTCTAAGAGTTAAATATACCCGGTCAATTGCAGCTTAACTGTCTCAGTTGGTAAATCAAAGGGATGAAATACGTAGTTGATTATGATCAATAACATGTCACGGCGTATATCGCAAGCCGATTCTAGCGAGACATTGTGAAATCTCGACAGAGGACCAATCACAGAACACATCAATACATTGTGTTAGTTATAGTATGACACGGCGTATATCACAAGCCGGTTCTAAGAGTTAAATATAGACCGGTCAATTGCAGCTCAGCTGTCTCAGTTGGTAAATCGAAGGGATAAAATACGTAGGGAATTATGCTATTCGTTTAACTATATCATACAAAACAGATTTTTCAGAAACCATTCCCAATCTCAAGGATTACTGAGTCAATACTAGGCATGTTTGTACTTATTTCATGGCATTTCTCATGGTGATATTTTTGAAATATTTTGTGACATTTTGGAATGTCGTCTGCAGACGCATGCCGCGTGGAAAGCGTTAATAGAAATGCGCGCGGTTGGATTGCTGTCCAGTACTGCCTGTCTCAATCAAACCCGATACACATGTCTACTGTGCAAATGAACCATGCAATAACAAGGGTAGTATCAGGAAAAGTTAAGTAGCGATTTGCGGTAAAAATAATTTTAAAAAGCTTGAACACGCACGCCCAGCATGTAAACAAAATATGCGGCCTACGTACTATCATATCATGTTATTCGCAACTAAGCAATGTTGTATTACAAAATCAAAATGTTGCCAGATATTGTAAAAATATCGAATTTTTCAAAAGTATTCAGGATGTACCATTTGACGTGATGCATCACATTTTGTTCCCGATCATAATTATAGGATTATTTAATGATATTCACCTACCTAAAGAGGCACTACAATCATTTAGGCCGATTGGTATTGTATATACATTGCAACCGTTGAACGTCCTATCAATTATCAAATTACTTCACGCAACATTCAAATAGGGAGAATCAACCAAAGCTGTCATTACTAATTCTAGGACAGTTTGATACAAATGACGTGTTACATCTGAGCACTTAAAGTAGCCCTAAAGTAGGGAAGAAACGGTTACATTTGATACGGTGGTAATAAATCTTCGATGAAGTAAAAAATAGAAAGAAAAAAGCCAACACACGACTGAGTTGCTATTTTTAGCAACACTGCCCTTAGAAAGCCGTCAAATACCGAGCAGACAATCAGCAAATGCAAATCCGCGCGCATTTTGCATACAAAATTGTTTTAACTTGTAACTTAAAAGGAGTAATGCTGCCGCTGCAAAGCATGTATGAAAAAGGCCTTTCGACACCCATGTCTAGGGTAGACTACAAAGACTGTCGAATTACTGCAAAGAACTTGCACTGTGTATATGTTCGCTGACTCTTTTATGACTTCGAATAAAGAGCGGTGATAAATGTGAATAGTCATGAAAGTGGTAGTCGCTTCTCACTAGCGATAACGACATAACTCTTGTACGTGCGGTTGTAAATAATACTATAACAAATTTCGCACCGGTAAAAAGATAAATACTTAAAATATTCTTGACATTTCAAAATATTGCAAAAAACATTCATTGATTAAGCGATTACCATGACGTCAAGGCTTAAATGCATGAAAAGCCGAATTGCGTAATACACTGTGCGAACCCAGCTAACATATTAATTGAAAACAAGAATTTCAAAAAGAACAAAAGAGGGAAAAGGACTTCGTTGAATTGAATGGTTGATTAGCCCGACTTCAAAAAGGAATTGGAATTTAAGCGAACCTGTTGAGGGCAAGAAACATAATTACATCTAACTGAGGTTATCTTGTATGGAACACCAGGAAAGAGAAATCGTGCACATAATGTAATCAGACGTGTGTCGACCTAATTAAATCTACTGAGGTTATCTTGTATGGAACACCAGGAAAGAGAAATCGTGCACTTAAATGTAATCAGACGTGTGTCGACCTAATTAAATCTACTGAGGTTATCTTGTATGGAACACCAGGAAAGAGAAAACGTGCACTTAAATGTTATCAGACGTGTGTAGACTTAATTAAATCTACTGAGGTTATCTTGTATGGAACACCAGGAAAGAGAAAACGTGCACTTAAATGTTATCAGACGTGTGTAGACTTAATTAAATCTAACTGAGATTATCTTGTATGGAACACCATGAAAGAGAAAACGAGCACTTAAATGTTATCAGACGTGTGTAGACTTAATTAAATCTACTGAGGTTATCTTGTATGGAACACCAGGAAAGAGAAAACGTGCACTTAAATGTTATCAGACGTGTGTTGACCTAATTAAATCTAACTGAGATTATCTTGTATGGAACACCAGGAAAGAGAAAACGTGCACTTAAATGTTATCAGACGTGTGTAGACTTAATTAAATCTACTGAGGTTATCTTGTATGGAACGCCAGGAAAGAGAAAACGTGCACTTAAATGTTATCAGACGTGTGTAGACCTAATAAAATCTACTGAGGTTGTCTTGTATGGAACACCAGGAAAGAGAAAACGTGCACTTAAATGTTATCAAACGTGTGTAGACCTAATTAAATCTAACTGAGGTTATCGTGTATGGAACACCTGGAAAGAGAAAACTTACTTACTTACTTAATTCGAGTTTTGTTCTCGATCTACAATGGCTCTCCGCACTTTCCTGTCTTGCATTGCTGTCTTTAAGTCACCGACATCCAAACCAGTGTCCTGTTTTAGCACATCGATGTAAGTTAGGGCAGGTCTTCCAGGTTTTCTTCTCCCATGCTTTGGTATCCAGTGAACCAGCTTTGACACACATTCTTTACTCCTAGAGCAGTGGCCTGAGAATCTTGTCCTTCTCTTCCTGATCTTTTGGGTGATTTTGGGGAGGTCTCCATACAGCTCTGTGTTAGTGTTATGTTGCTTCCAGAGAATGTTGAGGACGGCCCTCAGCATACGAGTATAACAGCCGTCAAGTTGCTTTGCTAGCTTAGGGGTGGTGGTCCATGCCTCACAGCCATATAGTAACACAGATTCAACAGTTGCGGCGAACAGGCGAAGTTTGAATTTTCTTGGTAGGGTGGATTTTCAGATCTTGTTCAGCTTCCCACAGGCTCTCCAAGCTGCTGCTTTGCGTTGCTTGATATATGTTTCAGTGCTTGACATCCAGGCACCTAGGTATTTGAAATCGTTTACTTCATCTAGTTTGGTTCAATCATTTGTTCTGATTTCCACCGCACTTGTTTGGTTGTATGCCATGCACTTTGTCTTCTTTGCATTCATAGACAAGCCAACTTTAGCCACTGATGTCTCGACCCTCTGAAGCAGATCTTGTGCCTGGTGTAATTCTTCAGACAGCAGGGCAATATCGTCTGCAAAGTCAAAGTCTGTCACTGCTACAGGTCCAATCCTTCTGCTTCTTCGCTTTTCTAGGTGGAATCCAAGCTCTTCTTCCTTTCCTGTTATAGCCATTCTCAGGGCGAAATCTAGTACAATAACAAACATATATGGGGCAAGGGTGTCACCCTGAAGTACACCAGCTAAGATTTCGAACAGATCTGTTTCTCCATCTGGAGAAATCACTTTAGCCATGGTTCCCTCGTACATGTCTCCAACAGCATCGACGATCTGTCCTGGTATGCCATAAGCGTGCAGAATTCTTAGCATTTTGCCACGATGGATAGTATCAAAGGCCTTCCTGAAGTATATGTATGTTATTATTGCTTGTAGGTTATTAGCCTTCACCCCTTCAATCAGCCTTCTCAGTGCCAGTATATGCCCAATAGTAGTTCTTCCTACCCTGAAGCCATTTTGGTTAGTTCTTAGATGTTTATCCAGCTCAGGACGAATTCTATTTAGGATCATCCGGTTATAGGTTTTCGCTACGATAGAGCTAAGACTTATATACCACGATAGTTGCCGCCCGGGCTGAGGTCTCCTGACTTTGGAATGGGCACAATGTTGAGGATGGACCATTGGCTCGGCTTCTCTCTATTTGTAATTGCATCATTGCAGAAACCTAGCACAATATCATCTAGAGCACATCTTTTCAATACTTCTGGCGGTATATTGTCCTCTCCACAGGTCTTCCCTTCTACCAATGAATTCTTAGCCTTGTCATATTCATCTTGGTCAAAAGGCCCTGTTCTGATATCAAGATCTACAAAGATTGGTGTTATTTCTTCATCCTCTTCACATATATCAGGTGGCTTTCCCAGTAGGTTCTGAAAGTGGTTGAACCAATTGGTGACCCTCTCCTTTTGCGTGTATCCTTTCAGCTGACCTTTTGTTGATGCCTTTCTGCCTGTGATTTCATTGATTAGTTTCCAACTTAAGCCATTCTTGTATGGAACACCAGGAAAGAGAAAACGTGCACTTAAATGTTATCAGACGTATGTCGACCTAATTAAATCTAACTGAGATTATCTTGTATGGAACACCAGGAAAGAGAAAACGTGCATTTAAAACGCCTCCTTTTTATTATTTGTTAAACCTTCACACTCTCCGATTTCACTTAAATCTTTAAACCTAATTTTTCTCATTCGTTTATGTAAACACAATGGCGCAGCAAACAGTACATCTGAATCCAGTTGTAAGGCAATGATCAAACACAACCATTTGAAAGTCATTTCATTTTGATTCATGCAAACACCAAGTCCACCAGTTTCGGTTTAAGACCAGACATTTGATATATAGTACACAATAGCATCGGCACACTGACTTTCATTTCAAGAAGATGTTTTAAGCAAGCCCAGAACTGTATGTATCCAATGAGATATCCACAACTGAGGTCATCTTCTATGGAACACCAGGAAAGAGAAAAAGTGCACTTAAATGTAATCAGACGTGTGTAGACCTAATTAAATCTACTGAGGTTAACTTGTATGGAACACCAGGAAAGAGAAAAAGTGCACTTAAATGTAATCAGACGTGTGTAGACCTAATTCAATCTAACTGAGGTTATCTTGTATGGAACACCAGGAAAGAGAAAACGTGCACTTAAATGTTATCAGACGTGTGTAGACCTAATTAAATATAACTGAGGTTATCTTGTATGGAACGCCAGGAAAGAGAAAATGTACACTTCACAGTGTAACTAGTCAATAAAAAAATCATTTTGTACAGGCAAAGGTTTGTCCAATCAACTTGCAATAAAATGACACACCTCTACTGACTGCTTTGTCTAAATGTTCATGACCTCAATTGACCCCAATTTTCAACCAATTATTGTGAGCTAACTGGTCGTACGATTTTAAATCTGAGTCAGTCAAAATTAAGTTTAATATCTCCTCTTTATGATTATGCTACTCATATGGTCGACTTTTTTTAGATTCAGTCGACTTTAAGCTCAAAATTGTGTGTTTTAAATGTTGAAAATGAACCCTCACTATACTCCCCACCATGGCAGTTAGTATTGATCCACTCAAGTGTCTATTCACAACCCAATTAGTACCTATTGATGGAGGGATTAAGAGCATGGTCGTTAAATTGATTTGACTTCACCGCTGCTGTGAGGTCAAGATTGGTTGACCTTCTGTTCACTATCTTTAAAATTATAACAACATTTATTTCAATATTTTAATAATTGTGATGACTTTATATTGTTTATTCTTGTGAATTAAATATGCCCATAAATAATTTGTGTTTGCTTTATACTTGTACAAGTAATGAACATTGTTTTGTTGTATTTAAATTGTAAAGTAATGAATATTGGTGTATGAGCCTAGTAGATTTTTTTACTGATAGTATACTGACTAGTTATAGTGTGCACTTATGTGTAATTAGACGTGTATATAACACTAAACAAATGTAACTAATGTTATCTTTTACGGAACACATGGGAAGGGAAAACGTACACTTAAATGTTATCAGACATCTCACGTGTAGGAATGTATGATACCAATACATGCAGGTTAACACTCTCCACGCGGCAGTCGTCTGCAGACGACATCCTAAAATGTCACAGAATGTTTCAAATATGTCACAATTATTACATTTCATTACAATATTTGGGATATCCATGAGAAATGCATTAAAAGAAGTACAAACATTTCTTATTCTAGAGATAGGCTTTGAAAGTTGGGAAAGGTTTCTGAAAACCCTGTTTTGGAAATGTTAAAACTAATAGCCGCGTGGAAAGTGTTAAATATATGCATTAAACTTGTGGTTAGATTGGGTGTTAAATATTTATATACAATACGCTTTTGTTTATTCTAACAGTTCTCAAGGGTGACCGATGCAACACGTATCTCATCGAAACAAAACCAAAATCATAATATATTGCGTGTTGAAATAGTTTTGATTAATTCTAAACAACCTTTCAGCATTTCTATAAAAGTCAATACTGCAATTATGATAGAAATTAAAGCAATTTGTTAAAAAAGGACGTGTAGCACCAAAACTCTGCGTAGTAGGGGTTTTTTTTAATTTTTAAAACGTGCATGTATAATTGAGCACAGGGAGCGTCAAGTGTGATTATGAATTCTGGATTGCGTATAATATCTAGGATAAACAGGTAATCTGTTATCGGAACACCGTATGGAAATAATAATAATAATAATAGTCGGTTTTTATATAGCGCTTTACACCGTGTGGAACACCGTCTCAAAGCGCTTTACATTGGCTAATTATTATCGCTGCCATTTACATCATCTATCTGGCAGCCGGCTAGGCGCACTTTAAGATGACAGCAGCTACCCAATTTTCGCTTGGGTGGGTGAGGCAATTGAGACTTAATACCTTGCCCAAGGATATAAACAGGTTGATCCTAGCGGGGCTCGAACTCGCAACCTTATGATTATGAATCTAGCGCTGATTCCGCTAGGCCACAAGTGCTCACAAACGAATTTACACCAGTACCAATGTCTTGCGAAAAAAGGCTTCTGTCCAATTTTAAAATATCGTTCACATTAGGGCCTATCTAAGGCGATGTAAACTTGGGCGTATCGTAGGTGTGTAGTCGGAAGCTTGACTCGAAGACTATCGGGCGCAGCAAAAGTAAAGTTTCTCGACACCAGAATAATCAAGAATCATTTGAGTGCGGACTTGAGGTCGCACTTTTGTGGTTAGATTAGGTGCTAAATATGTATATGCAATACGCTTTAGTTTGAAACCGAATCGTCACGTATATCTCAACCATGTCAGCGAAGCAAACCAAAAATACATAGCGTGTTGAAATAGTTTTGATTAACTTTAAGCAACCTTTCAGCATTTCTATGAAAGTCAACACTGCCATTATTGGTGGATATTAAAGCAACTTGTATAAAAAAGGACGTGTAGCACCACAATAGTATTAGTTCTATAATAAGAACATTTCGTTCAATGCATAGCTGTGTCTTTTAAGGTCAGTTTTACGCGTAAATGAAAAAAAACCCTCAGTTATAAGAAGACATAATTAGTTCGGACTGATTAGTGATTTTGAATACGTTCTAGGACATAATTGCACATAGCACGTCCTTCACAAAGAGGATAATCGAACTGGAAGCCTGATTAAACACAAAGGCAACGAAAACACCAGATACCATGATTGGTGTTGTGCATGTGAAGGCTTTGAAAATTTACATATAAGCGTAATGTGTTACAGTGTTATGAAAGAGTTGAATAGAGTTCTAATATTTTGCATGCAATACTCTACATTATCTTTCTTCAGGCAAAATACAATCATTATTCATTTCCATTTTGCTATTGTAGAATTGAGTATGACCCACTAAACATCCGGCGTGCGGTTACGCGTGAAAATGGCATTGTGTCTTGAATCTTTTTTATTAACCTTGTTTAGCATTGACTAAAATATAATTTTAGGTTTGACATTGACAGATATTGTGCTCACCGAAGGCGAGCAGCAAAAGCCATTACTAAAAGTGTCAAAATCACTATTTCTCCTCGCGCAAGAGAAACATGATGTAAAATTGATTTATTAAAGGATGAAGATTAACAATGAGGTTTTCTGCGAGACGTGGACACAATTGAGCATGAGTCTGATGAAGTGCTCAGATGAGCATGAAACGTTACGCGTAAATGTAATTATACGCTTATTATACTATCTACCATGGATTTGTCAAAAGAAAAGCATCCTTCCTACTATTAATTTGTGATTCATAAAATCCTCTGCAATTCAATATACACTGATAAATTGTAGGAGGCCATGTTCAATTCCGTTGCGAGTGTTAACAAGTTCAATGCATATACATGTCTGTCAAGGTCCTTTTCTAATTTACAATAGACATAATTAGCTATGGACTGATTAGTGATTTTAAATTAGTTCTAGAGCAAAATTGGACAAAGCACGTTCTTCACAAAGAGGATAATCGAACTGGAAACCTGATTAAACAAACACAAAACGAAGAACTGGAAATCAGATATTGAGTGTTGCTGTGCTTGTAAAGGCTTTGAAACCTAATAATGTGTTATGGTTATCAATGCTAGAGTCTTAATATTTGTATTCAATACTGTAATTACTTTTCCTAAAAGGCAAAATACAATCACTATCCATTTTCATTTACTATTGTGGAAATGAGAATTCGACCCATAAAACATCCGGTGTACGGTTGCGCGTAAAAATGGCATTGTATCTCGAATCCTTTTTAATATCTTGTTCAGTATTGACTAAGAATATAATTTTAGGTTTGACATTGACGGATATTGTGCTCACGGGATTGTGCTGAAGGCGAGCAGCAAAGCCATTAGTAAAAGTGTCACATTTAGTGACCATTTTCCTCGTGCAAGAAAAGAATCCTGCGAAAACGATACTATTGAATGTCAGAGATGCACAATAAGGTATTCCGTGAGACATGGACGTACAACATTAAGATTATTCACAGGGGATAATCTTATCATTCTGTACCACAACAAGTGTTTAGTTACTTAGAAGGCCTATAGGTAATTTCGAAATCTTTGTGATTTAACGGAAACACGGCACTCGCTATTATAGTATTCAATGGTTCAACTTTCAAAAGACCTTTTTAGCTCTCTGAATAGTTTCCGACGGAAATCTTTGAGAAAGTTCAGTAACTTTTGGGATCTGCCAAATATAAATTGTACTTTGTTTTGATTTTAAATACATAGTTCAGTTACTATTCAGGCAATCGTCACATTAAAGAGAAGTGTTGTCTTCACAATTATAGTATGTATTTAAAAGTTAGAGCTATAGTTTTGGCGTTACCAGCATACCGTATAATTGGTAAATATTTGGAAAGTTCTTTAACATCTCTAAAACATAATAACATCCTCCTAGTCATGTCAGCGATGGGTAGACGATCTTCATTTCAAGTCACGGTACCACGAGTTCGTGAGCTCTTAAACATGTTAAACATGTTAAAAGGAAAATTCATACGAGTGTATTATAAGGCTAACACGCACTAAACGTGACATTTCCTTTTTCGTATGTCTGAAATGCCCCTGGTGACGCTATTTTACCCAAGTGTTCAAAATCTGGGAAAGTAGAAACTACGTTGGTTCTATACTTTAGTGTCATTTCTATTTTGAGATGGGAAACAAACATTTTTATTGATTATTATTAATTATTGATGCCTAAACTCTTAACATCCTTGTAGGAGCAGTACGCCATTCTAATCATCTTATTAGGAAGCATTTGTGTATTAAAGTATATTTTCTCGAAACTATTTGTAGACGCGCTTGAGCACTTTATACGTTCCGGACACGGATACTAAGAGCATTCAACATTTAAACATTGAGTAACGATATTGTCAGCGAAACCGAAAATACGGAATGACTTACTATAGCCTAAGCCTCAAAGTATTGACGCCATTTTGAATCGACACTCCAAATTAAAAGCCCATTCAGTGCTGTCGAAGTGATTTCAATTTTGACGAGTTCGGGTCCGGTTGAAGACACAAACGAGCTAGAATCGAATTGGAAGGTTGAGTCTTTTACACATATTGTTAAAGTCTTAACATAGAATTACTCTGAGAAACGAATCAACATTAGGATTAAAATACCCGACTGTTTTATTGGAATGAGGTAGCTCTTTTTTACGTAATGACTCCGTGTGCCTTTAAGACCTTGTAGGAAAGATCATATTTATGCGAATAGCTAACTGTTGAATACATTGGAATGATTACTGGAGATCAACCTTATATTGACCTTATATTAACAACACATTTTACTGTACAACCTGGATTCTAAATTAGGATATATGCATATGAAAACCAACAACCTTTCAAAATTATTATCGAATTATTATCGTCCACAAGGACTGGGAGACACTTACACTGCATGCTTTAAAACGCCTTACTTTCACACTGTTATAAATGTGCATGAAAGACATGGCCATATGCAAGACGGAATGAAACAGGAAGAATATATAGAATGTGTAATACCGGGACGTGAGTTGATTCAACAGTGATGGCTCGATGTCTTCAGGCTTCCTGTCTAACATTCCGTTCTATTTGTCAAATTCACCAGATTTTTATTGCTAGGTCATGTAGGTTAAGCCCCGTAATCGACAGTATGAGCTCCAAAATGTGTACGTAATTTTGCTGTTCGCGTATAATTATACTATTATACGCAAAACAAAACATGTAAGTCTATTATGGACGGGGGAACCAGCTTTCCAACCAATCGGTACATGTAACACTTAGGAGGCGATATATTTGGTTCTAGATCGACAAGACTAGATATCTTGTTTGAGGGATACTTGATAGAAATCTAGTCCAAATTATTAAAGGTCAAATGCTAGTTCCCCAAGTCCGGCCCCTACAATATAAATGTAAAGGTCGCATATATATTTGTCAGCTACACACGTTTTCTATACATTTTATATTTGTGAACCTTTGAATGTGCATTAGACCGGACCCATGTGACTAGATGTCTATTAACACTTTCCACGCGGCTATTGGCATGATTGGCCATATACAAAACATTTTTTCAGAAACCTTTCTGAACTTGAAGGTCTATCTAAAGGATTACTGAACCAATATTAGGCATGTTTGTACTTATTTTAATGCATATCTCATGGTGATTCAAAATATGATAATGAAATTCAACAATGTAGACATATTTGAACTATTTTGTGACATTTTGAAATGTCGTCTGCAGACGCCTGCCGCGTGGAAAGTGCTAAGTGTCCCTCGGACAAGATATCTTGTCAGTTTTAAAGTGTATGTTTACAGGGAGGATAACGTTAGTTCATATACATGTAAAATGATATATGGATCAAGAGATTCAACTATGTTTCAGTGTCGCACTTGAGTACTTTATAGTCAACCGCACGTTCAACTTTACGTGGTGTAGGGTAAAACTAAGCCACGGAGACACGCTGAACCATTTATATAAACAAATTACTTTTGAATACCTTTGGACAACAACGCACAATCACTTTAACGAAAAAGCTTTATTGACCTTGCCCTAAACCATAGACAAATATGTACGCCGAAAATAGTACTGTAGTGTATAGCTATAACTACCAATTTACCAACTACCAGTTTCTTCATAAACATACCGACGGGAACCCGTAAGCAGGATTATATACCTTATGAATAATAAGTCTCTACATGTTACACCCGATAAAGCCGTAAATAAAATAAAACGCTGACTTGTATCTATAATGGAATTGTATATTTTCGCGTTACAATACATTTATTATCTCCTCCGGGTACAAGTGAACCACGGAGACATGCTGAAAATGACTTGTTCCCGAGAACCATATAACATATTATTTTGAATACTTTTTGACAACAATGTACAATCACTAAAAGAACACAAATTCCATTAGCCTTGCGCTAATCCATAAACAGATCTAATATATACGATGAAAATAGTACTGGATATATTTTCGCGTTACGATACATGTATTATCTCCTCAGGCTTTTAATCGTTTGCTTTCACACTGTTATAAATTTGCATGAAAGACATCGCCACAAGCTAGACAGAGTGAGACGTAAGGAATATATAGAATGTGTAATACCGGGACGTGGGTTGATTCAACAGTGATGGCTCGATGTCTTCAGGCTTCCTGTCTAATATTGCGTTCAATTTGTCAAATTCACCAGATTTGTATTGCTAGGTTAAGCCCCGTAATCAACAATATGAGCTCCTAAAGTTGTACATATTGGCTGTTTAATTGCCTCTTGGGTATGGGGAACTGGCATGTTTTGATTTGTTTGCTGTTTGCATAAAGTATAAAACGTAATCATAAAAAAAATAAAAATAAGTACATTATGGATGGGGGGGGGGGGGGGGGGGGAAGCTTTCCGAACAATCGCTGTGACCTGTAACAATTTAGAAACAATAGATTGGTTTATAGATCAAAATGATCTTGTCCGAGGGATACTTTTAGTATAAATAGTCACAGGTCAAATGCTAGTTCCACGTCTCCTACAACAAAAATATTAAAGTCTTCTATTTTCAATACATTTTGATGTGGGAACCTTTGAATGTGAATCGTTCATATTATAATACTAAATGGATCAAGATATTCAACTGTCGCTCGTCGGGTACTTTATAGTCAACCACACATTTGGGTGTTTGTTTGGTTACCTTTAGTTTAAACTGTAATAGTGTAACTGTTCGTACGACCAATGTTTCTACACAACATACCAACGGGACCCGTGAACAGGATATGGGCCAGGGCACTTGCTATATACTCTACCATCGGTCTCTCAAGCATGGCTCAAGGCTCTAGACTTGATATCATTCTTTGGATAATCTGTTGGGTGGAACTAGAAGCCCAAACTGTGACTTTTGAAAGTGGTTGTCTTAACAAATTCAAAACTTTGTTATAATAACTATAGTGATATTTCAGATTGTGTAAAATCAAAAGTTTCGAAAAGAAAGTCACAATATAGTATCCTTATAGAGCAGATTTTTGGGAAAAGTATACTTTAAGATTTTGGACTGTATTAGTATCGTCCAATACTGGAACACCCAGTATCGGACGATACTGGTACAAAGTCAGTGTTCCAGTATAGGCAGATACTGGCACATATAAAATGTTCCAGTATCGGGTGATACTGGAACATAACTATGTACCAGTATCGTCAATACTGGGTGTTCCAGTATTGCCAGTATCTTACTGGTATCACGTGTACCAGTATCTCCAGTATCGCTCGATACTGGAACACAATTTGGTGTTCCTGTATCGCCCGATACTGGAACAGTAAAATTGTACCTGTATCGACCGATACTGGCAACTTTTATGTTCCAGCATTGAACGATACTTGTATACCAGTATCTGGGACCTAATGTATACTTTTTTATAAGCTAAATGCGGGCTGAAAGTCAACATATGTGGCAAGACTATAGACTACCTTTTGGCCATCCTCTAGGTCTAAGAGCCCAATTGAAAGGTATTGTGTTAAGAAATTCAATTTAATCAATTTGTTTTAAAAACTCGTGCTATATCAGATTTGGTTAAATCTGTAAAGTTCAGATTTCGAGAGAAAATACGATCTAGTATCCCTAGAACAGATTTTTAGATTTAAAAATTAGCCCAATGTGGGCTAGAAGTCAACATATTTGACAATACATGTACGTTACAAGACTGTAGAATACCTTTTGGGTCCCTACATGTGGTCTAGGTTGTAATACATTTTTGAAATATATAATGAATATGTTTAAAATACCCCAGTACACCAACACAACAATTTTGTTTTGCCTATATGGATTCTAGTATACTAAGATTGTGGTCATTCAAATATTTGTCTGTTCCCCTGAGTGTTACATTTCTTATGGATAGGTGGATGAATAGGGTATTGATGATTGGAAGTCAATTTGGCGCTAAGGTTAAAATTGATTTGTGCGGGCTCTGGTTAAAGTCCGTGGTCGTTGCTGGCTCTCAGTAGTGCGCACGCTGGATTGATTGGGTAGGGCGGTCTCCTAAACCATCCGTACCCATTGCTAACGAACGATATTCTCCTAGTAGATAGACCGTTTTTATGTTTTGTTTAATAAAATGATATAGTAAGCGTATGCTTACACTGTATATGAAGTAGGCGCAATACGATTATCTTTATCTCCGTTCGAGCTTGAGAAAATGTTTACGTACATTGTATAGCGCCCTTCATCGTTGCTTATATTATCGTTTGATTATATTAGACATGTTAACACTTTCCACACGGGCCATTGGTTTTACCAAATACAAAGCAGATTTTGTAAGACACATTTCCCAACTTCCAAGGTCTATCTCAATGATTACTGAACCAATACTAGGCATGCTTATACTTATTTTAATGCATGGTGATTCCAAATAGGATAATTAAATTCAATAATTTTGACATTTTTGAAACATTTTGTGAACATTTTGTGAACATTTGGAATGTCGTCTGCAGACGCCAGCAGAGTGAGTTAACTACTGATTGTGGTTTCACACGAGTAAATGACTGTATTTGCTCCTTACATATTTCGAATAGATGATTAAGGACGCAACCTACTATTACTGGAACTTACCATTTATAACTGCTACGTTGCGTGTGAAACCATCACACTTCATCAGGAAACTGCTGCTGCTGATGATGATGATGATGATGATGATTGGCCAATTTATTTTCAAACTACTGGACGATTGAAAACTTTTTTATATTTATATGACGCAACCTATTCTTTAAAGAAAGATTTGGTTCCATTTGAATTTCAAAATCCTTGAAAGTCCTTGGTTGGCCTTTCATGTAGTCCCTCGTAATCCATGAAAAGCGACAAAAGTGTATTTCAAAAGGGAGTGACGTGAAATACATTCATTCATTATTAAAACTAATCTTCTACCCATAAAGGCGGGTCATAGAATGCAATTGATTTCGGTCTTGTCATAGTCGATATCGTTAATCAGAACGTCTCCGAGGCTAATTATTGTATATTATTTATTGATGAAAGTCTTACTTAATTTGATAAGACGGAACTCTCTCACAATTCCCATTGATGGGGTCTTATTGTTGAGAGTAAAGTCATTAAGGTTTGGTCGTGTCTGTGAAACATATAAAATGGATCTGATTCATACAATCATGACGATTAACTGCATTTGACGTATTCTGTTAGTTTCAATAACGACTCTCTAGCGTTTGTATAGCACAAAATTGGTTTGAAATATCTTCTTCGCTCGAAATCGGTCCAATGAAATTTCGTATAGTGCTTTCCCAATAGCTGCTCAAATGCAAAATACAAAACAGATTTTTCAGTAACCTTTCCCAACTTTCAAAGTCTATCTCAAGGATTACTGAACAAATACTAGACATGTTTATGTTCATTTTAATGCATTTCTCATGACGATTCCAAATATGGTGTCGTCTGCATACGACCGCCGCGTGGAAAGTGTTTTTTCTAGAATACACTAGAATGCTTCCTTAAAACGACAAGGAAGCATTCTAGTGTATTCTAGGAAAAGTATATTTTAGGTCTCATACGAGTATACTGGTATACCAGTCTGTATTTTAGATTTTAGATTTGTATAAAAGCGCTTGTACTGTGAATGGATTTGGTGTGTCCGGGGTGTCATGACCATAACTTTGCTATGCAAGAAAACAGATTGAGGAGACACTCGGCATAACAACTACGTGTGATGGCAAACGGAGATATCCTTCATTACGTATTTTGGTTACGCTTTGACAACATAGGAACCACAATATTGAGAGACAGCGAGTCTCAGTACCAATGCGTTCCTTACCTATAATAGAACTTACAAAATGAAATGCTTCAAGTAGGGTCAGTGAACGGAAAAGATAACCATTAGACATGTTAGAGCCCTTGTATCACTACTACCGGCCACCTGAAAGTGACTTTACCATTAGTTATTAAGTTATTACGGCACATGACGAATCACCGGTACTTGCAAACGATTAAGCTGGATTGAAAAGTGAAGTACCTTATCTATTATAGTTTCTAATTTAAGCCTCCAAATTCACAGCTCATTCAACATCTCATTCCGTCATGAACACAGTACAATTGACGTATGAGTTAAGTGCAAATGTAGCGTGTCAAGGGATAACATTGCTTTCAAACAGGGAACATATAAATCAAGTGGCGCATATCGACCTTGAAAAATCTGTTTTGTATAATATGGTAAAACTAATAGCCGCGTGGAAAGTGTTAAAGAGGCGACTCAGTCTAGGCTATGTTTAAGCGAGTCTCATCTCATCCACATGACTCCATGTGATAACCACGAAAACCACGATTTCATGAAAGGACCATGTGACCCCCGGGTGACCCCCCATGTGAAATACATGTGATATCAACATGTATTATTGCAATGGGAAGCAGTATCACAATAGAAGCTATATCTCGGAGTGACCATCTGCAACTTGGTCCATGAGTTTTGTGCCTCACCCGGTCACATACCTTCCATGTGGCATCAATATTATGCCATGCCGCTATGGCAACCGTGGGAAAACCATGTGAAACCAACGTACCTGAAAGAGGCATAACTGGAAATGACTAAATGCGACTTGATCCAGGTCTTGTCTTGAGCCCGGATTTTGACCACAAATATATTATCGGATACAAAATAGAGAGGTGATCTGAGAAGGAGATAACATATGCAATAAAAAAGTTAGACAATATGCAATATTTCTTACCCTGGATTGCCTAATAACAGGATGACTTACCTCGATTCTACAAAAATGTCCAGGCAAGTCTAGTTCCAGGATTACTTTGTATGATGTTGAAGCACCATACACTTATTCTCCAAACTTATTTCATGAATACAGAGAATTGGGTGGATAATATTTGGATGACTTACAATTTCATCCGTGATTGTATTTTATGAGAGCTACTTACATGTATATACATGTTATGAAAACCATATTTGTGGGGATATTTTACATGGACGTTAATAACCTGTCGTGATACTTGCATGAAGGAAGTAAAATATCATCTCTACAACCATAATGAACACAATGGACACGTTTGTTGAATTAATCAAACATTTATTTGATCTACAATTACAAAAACGATATTAGCGAAAATACATTACACGCACGATTTATACGTTTATATTATTGTGGAGGGATTTCCCCAGATGAAGAGCCGGATAGAATTGTCGATTACGTAAGCATTGATCGTGTGTACACTCAACGGAAAATCTTGTTATCGTACAGATTAATTGCGCTGTAAGTAGCGGGATTGACACGCCACCTTGCTATTAAGATTCCATGTCGTATCTATAATACGGTTAATACCTCGAAGGCAGTCACGATCTATATTCTTATGTGACGTTGTAACGCGTGCTAGCGTCGGATAAATCTAGAAAAGCTAGCGTCGATTACAACTATAGCAGCAGTCGTATTTTATATTTAAGTTCATAGAGGTAGAGAGCTACATATCAAGGTTTTGAATTTTAAAATCTGATCTTTGTGAATAATTTTACAGGTGATAATAATTTCTGATTATTTTATGTGGTAATGTTTCAGGATGACATAATTATATGAAAACCTTGTGATTTGGTCAGATCGTTTAATTTTTGACGATGGACACACCATATAATTCATTGATATGGAACAAAAAAACGTCAACAATGAGTTAACACTTAAACGGACACTCCATATTATAATAGGTATTAGCTCAAATTACTAAAATATTCAAATGTCACCTATTCTGATGAAAATCGACACTTTCTATCAATTCTAATATGAAAATATAACCAACCTCTATTCAATTATGGTATGCGAATAATGACATCATATGTCCTTGTCATCACAATATCAAATATATAAATAAGTGGCATCCGCGAAAGAGCAATGACCTCGAGAAATCAATACCTGTGTAACGTTGAAAAGAGTGAAATTGACAATTTGTGAACAGACTCGATGCAACGATGTGTAATACTAATAGTACAATATCGTGCTAGGGATAAATAATACGTTCAGTGTAAACGACCTCTATTATTTAGACGTGTAAAGATGTTTCAGATTCTGAGTTGATTCATAAAAAAATAATGCTTCAATTCCAACAAGAGTGGTTGGCGCTTAAGACATACTGTTTACTTACATAGATATTATGCTTTTTCACTAATATATTTTGCTAAAGTGAAGGGGAATCTATGAGCAACATGTTTCTTTGCCACTTGTGTGTGAATATTGCTACCCGACAGGTTGTACGATGTAAGATAGCACAATAGTCGTATATCAACCACGTATTACCATTTCAGAGCTTATCCCCTCGTATTAGTGGGATCAACTCCCACTGAAATGTGCTATTGGCGCCAAATTCAGACAGCAGAAGTACAGCAATCGTTATACACATTTACCTTCAAAATCAACAAGTTTCTATCATTCAAATATGAATATATAACTGTCCACTATTTAATTATGGTATTCTTAACATCATGTGACCATGTCATCACACTTGCAAATAATTAAGTAGAATCCATGTCAATAATCATATAATATAGTGCTAGGGACGTCACGTCTGTTTGATCTCACATAATTTGTCCGTTTTATTCTGAGAACACCGTTACTTGCTGGCCCGGTTCTGGTTTTAACTGATTCAAGTACCTGAATATACTGGCCATCTTTTGTAGAAATATCAGAACATTTGTTGGTGCCATTTCTGAGAAATAGAGCTTTGAATATTATTATTTACTATAATAGCGCCCTCATTGGCCACATTTCCCATAAAGTTACATGTAAAATGTGTGTAAAGTAGAAAATGCCGATATTTTAAAAAGGGCTCAAACAATTTTCTTGATATTTTCACCGTATACTCGTATTCATTAGCGCTACCTAAATCAGGTCAAACCATAACGGGGCCACTATGTACTCTTTTTTATTCCATAATTTTAATTATAAATCGGACACTCAAACAGCCGTGACGTACGGTGAAAACAAGCTCCCTTTTAAGACATTATTACAAGATGTTTTAGACTCTCGAATGACATCTAAACAAATAGTGCTTGAATGTAATAAGTATAAGTAGTTTACTCTAAAGAATCACTGTTTACCTAGATATACACAGTTTATATTTATGTTTATGCTTTAATTTGTAAAAGTTAAGGAAATTAATGAGAAACAATTTGTCCGCGTAAATTGTGTATAAAAAATTTGGTTGGTACGGCATGGCTTACATTTGGGCATCAGGGGTAATTACATCGGATAAAATAGCCATATAGCCATTCTTATCCTGCATCATATTGGTATCGTAACTGGCTATACATGAGATTGCACATGAGTTATATAATACAAGAAGTGGACCTGGGCTTTATAACTATTTGTGCAGACCTCGAAATGATATGATGCACTGTGGTTAATCAAATCCAATTCATGTTGATCCAAACTTAGATTAAACTCTTACGAATAAGTTTATGCAGCCTTTCACAATAAGACACGTGAGAGATGTATGGAAATATGAAAAACATTAAAAACAAAATAATGTTCAGATTAACTGTAAGAACAGTGATGTAATTAACTCCGGGCATTGACCAGTTGATGATGACCTGTCGACGTACAAAAACGTAAATATAGACTTGAACAATGCACTGACCACTGTATGAATATGAATGTAATAATCTACAACAAGAAACTAACAATCTTGCACCAAAACAAATTCACTAGAAAGACACATCCATATTGTATTACAATATATAAATAACCGTAATATGATTTGAATTATGTGAGGTCAAGTGGCGCAAATAATACACTTTGATGGCTTTGAGGTCTGTATTTACTACTTTTTGAGGTCTGTATTTACTACTTTTTATTGGAAATATCAAATTTTGCAATGTATCTTGCAGTTTGTCAATATAATCGAAACCAAGCCAGTGACGGCAGTTAGTCTGAAGGGGATGGGCGGGGAAGGATACTCATGTGCATGACCGACTCTCGGAGTAACTGTTCATAAGCCAGAAGTCATCCTTTATGGAGCATCAAGTAAGGAAAACGTACACTAACATGCAACTGGACAGTTTTGTAACATACATGTATATTGCAATAGCAATAGGTTATCTAATATACGGAAGGAAGAGAAGTTGAGGGGAAAATATACACTTGTTTCTCTTCTAAATGGACAAAACAGTTGTTAGTGGTAACACGATAGGAGAATAAGGCACTTGAAAAGTAAACTTCCACGATGTAATAGAAAGGGTACAACGAATCAATAAGTCATGTGATACGGAGAACGAGGGAAGGGTAAACTTAGATAGCCCTCATGTCTATTTACATTCAACATTACGTCATGTTAAATTTAACTGTATGTCTTTCCTTCCCCGGTGTTCCATACAAAATTAGATATAAATATGTTAGAATTGTTTAGGGATATGTACGGTTTTTCTTTCCTGTTAAAGGAAACCTCAGTTAGATTTATTTAGGGTCTACACACGTCTGTCAACATATAAGTGTACGTTTTCCCTTCCCATGTGTTCCGTAAAAGATAACATTAGTAAGATGTATTTAGTGTTATAAACACGTCTACATATAAGTTTACATTTTCCCTTTTTTGGTTTTCTATATAATATAAACTTCGATTAGATTTAATTAGGTCTACACACGTCTGATAACATTTAAGTGTACATTTTCTCTTTCATGGTGTTCCATAACAGATTACCTCAGTTACATTTTGGACGTTTAATTGTACATTTTCCTTCCTATCCCATGTATTCATTAATGATATCCTCAGTAGATTTGTTTAAGGGTCCAAACACGTCTGATTACATTTAAGTGTACGTTTTCCCTTCCCATGTATTCCATTTAAGATAACCTCAGCTAGATTGAATTAGGTCTACACATTATCTGGTATCCGATCTGGTAACATTTAAGTGTACGTTTTATTTTTCCTGGTGTTCAATAAAGTTTTTGATCTACACACGTCTGATGACATTTAAGTGTAATCGTCCCTTCCCATGTATATCATTAAAGATAACCTCAGTTAGACGTCTGATTACATTGAAGCGTACATTGAAGATAACATCAGTTTGATTTGTTTAGGGGTCTAAACATGCCCGATTACTTTTAAGTGTACGTTTTCTCTTTCCGAGTGTTCTACAGAAGATAACCTCAGTTAGATTTGTTAAGGGTCTACACACGTCTGATTACATATAAGTGTTCTTTTCCCCTTTCCTTGTGTTTCATTGAAGTGGTTTAATTTAGTCAAATCTGTGCATTTTTGTTACTTTTATGCTTGCTAAAATGTGATTTTCACTTTCATGTTTGCGGTATGTGGCAAATCGCCATCTTGAAACATGTTGGACACAATTTCGACAAAAGATGGTGCCCTAGCAATATTTTTCCCCGTTTTTTCTATTAAAAAAAAAAAAACGCAAGAATTAAGCGTCTCAGTGAAATACGTCTGATTACATGTCAGTGTACGTTTTCCCTTCCCCCTTTTCACTGACTATTTATTATCCCTTGTAAGGGATCTGAGCATACATACATGTACGCTTTCCATCTTCTGGTAATCCCTATCAGATAAACGTTTACATTGGAGCGTTAGGGAGTGTTCTTTAAAATTACAAGGCGTTCCAAGTAGAGATGAAGAATAATAATAAAAAGTATGTTGGTAAAACATTATCAAGTGTATGCAAACATTCAAACCATTCAAACATCTTCGAATTGTTTTTATTTTCGATTAATTCTCAATTTGTTTTCAAAAAGTCGCAAATTATTGGTCAGTCGGACCTGCAGAACTTTCCCCCTCATCATCAAAGATAAACAAACACTTATAAGCCACACTAATATTAAAAGTTCTGTCAATAAGTATATACATTGGTGGCTTGAATACATATTACATCATGTAATAATCGTAAGTAATCAATGTCACATAATCCAGGTGCATGTTGTGACGAGAATGCTCTCTCCCTATTTCCGCTAACAGAATCATCCAGGGGTGTCATAGAGGAGTTCTATAGAATGACCAGCATGCCTAGTTTACGTCATATGACCGGTATTTTCTATCGGTTCATATTTAAATCACATTTTAGTGAAAGTAAGTTTTGTTAAATTTTGAATGATTCTACTGGACAAAATCTAGTTTGCAAAGAGTGAAATGTACACTTCTTTATTTTCTTTTTATAGAGGTATAACGAAATAATGATTTCGGGACACTCGTACAGGCAGTGGATATATCATTGGATACATACAGCAATACAGCAATGGATTCTGGGCTTGTTTAATATGTCCTCTTTAAACGGAAGTCAGTGTGCCGATGTTATTGTGTACTATATATCAAATGTCTGGTCGTTAACCGAAACTGGTGGACTTGGTGTTTGCATAAATCAAAATGAAGTGACCTACAACTGGCTGTGTTTGATCATTGCCTTACAACTGGATTCAGATATACTGTTTGCTGCCATTGTGTTTACACAAACGAATGAGGAAGATTAGGTTTTAGGATTTAAGTGAAATCGGAGAGTGTAAAGCTCTTACAAAGAATAAAAATGAGGCGTTTTAAATGAAAATAAACCAAACTAAATGATCTTAACTTAACCCTAACCCTAAAAACGTGGCAGTGAGGATGGAACGAACAACAAGGTGATAACTTGCAAGCTTCTGGGGGAAATACTTTTGCGCGGCAGGGTACCCCCGGGGTTTAGTACTACATGATATTGGGGGGGGGGAGGTTCAAGGCTAAAAAATCGGGGACCATATATACAGTAGGGAAGGTATTTTGTTCAAATCAGCCATGGTCAAAACGTATTCCACTTGACCCCACATGATTAAATATGCACTTTAAAAAAAATCGGAGGGTGTCTTCAGACCCCACCACTACCCTTATTCCCCTATAGAGGAATACATGGTAAAATGGCCAAATTGTTGTAGCAAAATTAGGTTTCGACCTGAAACAAATTGAAACATAATTTGTTCAGCGCAATGCGTTTCTATAAGGTCCCCATAATGACATACTAAAAGTCCGAAAATATCAGAGTGGTAGAAATATGCCTAATTTGCATAAACTTAAAATGGCCGCTAATTTGAGAATTTTGGCGGCCATGTTTTATTTATGCAATTTAAGATACACATATTAGGGCAGATATGTCTCTGTATGTCCTTTGAGACTTTATACATTCATAAAATATATGCTGAAGCTATTTAAAGTGCCATAACAACTTATCTAATAAGAAATAAGTCCAAAACGATGAAAATGCTCAAATTAGCGGCCATTTTAAGTTCATGCAAATTATCATATTTCTAACACTCTGATATTTTTAGACTTTTAGTATGTCATTATGGGTACATTTTAGAAATGCATTAAGCTGAAAAAAATATGTATCAATTTGTTCTAGGTCGAAATCTAATTTTGCTACACCAATTTGGCAACTTTACCATGTATTCCCCTATAGGGGATAAAGGGTAGTGGTGGGGTCTGAAGACCCCCTCCGAATTTTTTTTAAAGTGCATATTTGATCATGTGGGGTCAAGTGGAATACATTTTTACCATGGCCGATTTGAACAAAATACCTTTCCTATTTACGCCCGCCCTAAATACACACGGGGTTTAGTGGACTAGTGATGCTCCAGATACCTGCGTTCTACTAGGTTCGTTCCTATAGATAAAAAACCCCACATAAACTATGTCAGAATAGAAGATGGCTTCTTCAGTCACCTTAAGTTAATGTAGGTTGTCATAAATACTCATCCAGTTGGTTTGATGACGGCTGATACTTCTCCGTTTTACAAACAGTATGTTTCTAACTAATTATAGACATCAGGGACTTGACTAGCCAAACAGCAATAACTAGATAATATCTGATAAACATGCGAATTATAGCTACTAGATTTTGAGAACAACCAAAGCGATTAAGTAATACTACATTATTGTCATCTTTTTTGCAATTATAAACGTTTATAACATGCAATTATAACATGCGCAACCCTTGAAAATACTTCTAGAGAATACGGCAATTCGTGAAATGATACGTTCCTCCAGGGTGGGTCATGAACGGTCACAATGAATCGAAGAATGGGTGATGTCAAATTTAGTGTCTATTTACAGGAACAAATATGTATAAGTTTACCAGGTTTTAAGATCGCTGATTCTAAAACGTATATTTAAAAAGTTTTAAAATAAAGACACTTTGTGACGTGTGTGCGTTATATTTGCACACTTTTGAGAAGAACAATGATCAATACTGATCACTGATATAAACACAAATTTCCAGGAGAACAGACAAACATTGAAACGTGAAACTGACAACAATATTTGACACGAACTTGCACGAGTGATACAAACGGCTTTCTTTGAAATATGATCAATTTGACAGAGACAATGTCGTATTCTACACGTGTTTATTCTGAACATTTGGTGCTTTAGGCCAGACAGTTGTATGTTTGTCAAAATCAGATCTACTCACATTGTGGAAACTGTATAAATATATTTTGTTGTACAAATACCTAGTATCCGAAAAGTTGATCAAATTTACAGTATCTGAAAATGAATTATAGAAATTTTACAAACTTGTACCTAGTAAACTTATACCTAGCAAGATTGTAGATTTGGGGTCTGTTTGCCATTAAAAAACCGAGAACATCAAACTGTTTAACCAATTTTAACCCCAAATGAGGGTTACCAAACACAGTTTGATATACCTTTGTTTAAATGTGCTTTCATTTGTAATACTTTATTCAGCTATATAAAAGACCCACCATTCAGACATTGCGTATCATGTTATTTCACGATAAAGCTTATGGCAGATGGACACTAAAGATGGTGTGGAAAAATGTGCAATTTTATTTTATTAAATCATTCCTATTTTATTTATAGTCATTGAAAAGAAAACATATAAAGCCAGACTAGAGGACGGATTAGGCAATAGGCCTTTCACCATCATCCGAAGGCATTGCACAAAATACATTACAATCAGACACATAGAAATGAAAACATACAAAGCTGGATATGAAAACCAATTTAAAACTGTGGGATAAAAGGACCAAAAGGGTCAGGATCAAGGATAGTCAGGTCAAAGCATGGTCAGATCTAAATTTGGACAAAAAATCAATGGCCTGAAGACAGAGATCAAATTTAAATGGACGATAACTATTTTGGGAAGTGATTTTTGACTTTTTTATATTAAAATGTTAAAACAACATATAATTATCTTACTATATGCACAAAATTAGGAAAATCTATTTTTGGATGACGGGTTATAGAGCTAGGTTAAATCCAAAGTGTCACAATTGTTAACGGAATAAAGCGAGAATGTTATCTTAGGCGTCTAAGATACATCTTAGACGTCTAACCTTACACGTTCTACGTGTAACCTTACACGTACTACGTGTTACATTACACGTACTACATGTTACCTTACACGTACTACGTGTTACCTTACACGTATTATATTACACGTTTTGTTTATACTATACGCGAGACGCCTTCAATCGTCTAATTTTCTGATTCTCGTTTCTAATGGTTTCAATGATCTATGTTTAACTAATAAAAGAGGTGCTACGTTGCATCTCATTGTTAAGGTGAGAATAAATAAACTACAAAGTAGTCAAGTGTTGTTTTAAAGATGCACAATATTTATTACAAAATATCCGACGAGAGACCTTGATCACGGAGTGGAGAGTGTATGCGAATGCGAAGTCAATTCAAAATAATAACACGGACGATGTGCCTTGAAACTAGGGATTTAAAATATATCAGAAAAGTTAAACCGCTTTCCTTGCAATGAGATAGGAATCACATATCGAAAGTACAAAGTTTGAACGTAGGAAAATAAATTCTCTTAACATGTATAAACCGATTATAAGGACGTTGACACTTGGAGGTGTTGCTATGAACAATGCTAACGTTAAACATTGATTCCATTATATGTTATGTTTGTGCATATATACTACATTATACTGAGCAGGTATGTCAACGGATTTCGATTGAAGTCATTGCTACTTTTATCATGAAACCGATGTTTAAGTAATATCCCATCGTCTCAATATCGAAATGATACCTTGTCAAAAGTGTCGAAACGACATGTCAACTATAAGATAGGTACTTAAAATTGCCTGAATATGACAAGTGTTACAAGGGAACTGTAAGCACAAGAGGAATAATTCATTAGTAGATCATCAGCGCGTCTTGGGAGCCTTCACTTCACCCTTCTTAAGATGATCAATGCTTGTGTAGTTCTTTGAGAAGATGACTATTGAGACAAATATCCTTGTTGCAGAGTAGCTTTATCATCTCTTCCCTTGGCTTAGTCTTAATTCATCTTGGTACAGCTTTATGAGGTCTCTGGGCATCGCACCAGAAATTGGCAGATTTGCTGGAATAAACCGTATACAAAACCTGTTAACTTTGTATAAACGAATGATGGAGTTTTAATAATATAAAACAACTTTTAATAATATCAGCGTTATCGACGAGAATTTCGACTATTTGGACACGATAAGTTCGGATTCTAAACGAGATATGAAGAAGCCATTTTCAGTTGTAACGTCAAATTAGATATCGAGAAATCTCGCGAGAACGAATACACAAATACAAATTGTCACCGAGATGACGTAGGCAAATTTGATCGGTTGAACTGAATCGAAGGATTTGCCTCGAAGAAACGGTTGCTACGTGGTCAACAACTCACGAGGTGTGTTTGAATTGATGTTCTCAAATTAGGGTTAGATTTCTTCCCCTTTCACATCCTTGGTCATGCTAGTTAAAGACGTCTCCATACCGGCCTCGCAGGCACACTTTGTAGAACCGGTTGGTGATTTTACAGTTGCACAACAGGGACAGTTACATGGAATGTAGCGGTGTAAGAACTTACGATCCACATAACTTGTATACATGTAACAGGTGTGATTTGTTCCAGTATTGAACGATACTGGTACATAATTGGGTTCCACGATCGCCCGTCTTTGTACCAGTATCGGACGATGTTAGTACAGTCCAGAATCTGGGACCTGAAGTCCACTTTTTCCGAATCTTGCACTTTATAAACATGCTAAAGTTTTAACTTTTATGTATTTCTTTGTCAGAGTTATAAATACAAAGATCATTGGACAATGTCACACATTCAGGGTCATCTATGACCAAACTAACCCTCTGCAATATTTGTTGTTTACAACAGTGGCCCTTTAATTGCAAAGTAATGTTTATGCAATGATACACTCATAAATGTCACAAATGCATCAAATGCTTGAAATGCTATTTGTTAGCCTATAGTTTTTAGTAGAACATTATTTGACACGAACATGTGATAGATATCTGGAAATAATCGTACTGTTCTTATTCCTCAACGAAGTATTTTCAGAATTATTGGGATACTATAAGAAATCTAATAAGCTTTAAAATGTTATATTTGTGAAGATTTAGTGATGATTCGGAACAAATTCACGATCCCAAAAACACACGTAGTTCTTAAAATCTGTTAATAAGTTCTTCTGGATTGTTTGTAACATAATATTGTACATAGTTCTTGTCTTATGGAAACATCCGGAAAACCAGTGAAAGCCAAATATCCGTACAATCGAATTATGTAGCTCATGTTCAGTTTCTGTATAAATCATGTCCGTGAGCATTTGTCGACCAAATGTTACCCTTGTCTTTTTGTTTCCGCTTAACGTGTCAAATTCAGCACAATGGATACGGGGTTGTAACAGTTATATGTCCGGCGAGTAACATTGACGTCATCAATCGGTTCCAAGCGTATCAAATGTCAGTCGTGTGTTATCTACTATGCGCGTGAGACCGTTATTGAAGTGAAATGTAAAATGTTATCAAGTATTCTATATTCTATATATTTGCCGAACAATTGCATTCCATCTGTATTCCGGACTTTAGTTATGAATTTACTAATACGAAAAACTACTTATCCCGATATATCCACACTGTGGGGACTTAAAGTCTGAAACGTCTTCGTCAGAGTTTTTAACAGTGCCGGGTTCAACAACTTTTTGGATCTGGTCGTGGTTTACGATAACATTTAAATACATTATCTTTCGTTTCCCGCTCTTACGCATTCCAGATACCATTATAAGCATATGTCGTTCATTGAAACATCATTAAGACTTTTTCCTTTTTACGTTTTTTTTCTCTTTTCATACATATCTGGATTTGATCCCTTTTTAACTGTCCGTGCATCAGGTGAATACCATTTTGAATAGATATCACTATTTATATAAAACATTGTCAAATTTAACACAATCATACCTGTTTTACTTATTGCCAACATTATCCCTATTTCACAGATCACAAAATGTAAGTAACTATGAATTAAAAAAAATCAGTAATCTAAATACTGAGCTTAAGAATACGCATGCAATGACGTGTGTGTAAAGAGAATCATTTAAGCTTTAGACGTATGTAAAGAAAAGGGTGTTGCGGAATGCCTCTTAAAACAGGTTCACTGAAAAGTCCCAAAGGCCATATTATAACACCTATAAACTTGCGGATCACATTGAAAAAATCTATTACATCAATTCATGATTGAAAGGGTTTCGTAATCCAAGCTGGGTGATTTCATCGTGGCTAGAGTGAAACAGGTGAAAAGTTCACTAGCATGTTACACTAATTTAAATGGAAATTATGTTGAACATATCCTACTCATTAAATATCGTTTAGACGATTTCGTTATTCGACTTCGAAAATAGGGTAACTTAATACACTTGGTTTTCCTTTTCCCGCGGTGGTTTGATTAATGGATTGACCACGTCACAGAGAATAACTTGAATTTCTACATTGTCAACATTTTAATTATAAATTATAAATATTTTAAGCAGGTTCGCCGTCGTGGATAGAAAAGAGACAATTATGGGAAAACTAGCATACACGAACTCGCCCGGGAATCAAACCCAGGATCTGTTGCTTGCCTGGCAACTGCCTTATCCATTTGGCCACAAGATCTCGCATGGTAAAGCATCTGAAATTCAAACCTAAGCGATCTCGTTTCCCAGTCTCCTGCCACAAGGATTACCCGGAGTAGCTCGGGCCTATACAAGTGTAATAATCAAGTGCCGTCCTCCCTGTAGAGGAAAATACATAAAAACCTAAGCGATCTCAGTTTAAAATATTATATGAAAATGAAATACACTAGCATACATTTCGTTATCTGGTATTGAAGTATTCCAGGGTAGAGCAAACGAACTCTGCATGAATGGGATACTACTGTCATGTGTTACTCATACAAGGAGTACCAGGAATTGGAAAAAGCACACCTTGTAAACATCCTGGACACTCCATTGATAACGACAAGCAGGGAAGGGAAATGTACTCTCAAGCTCCCTTGAAAGGTATACTTGATCTGTCTGAAATATCAGGATTAAGCACCAGAATATGGGAAACGTACACTCGCATGCAACCAGGAAACCTATAGGAGGATTTGTATAAAAAATACAATAGCCAATGTTGCTTTAACAGGAACAGAAACGTATGCTCATAGATGCCATATGCAGGATACCATTATAATTGTCCAATATCAGGTATTGAGAACAAGGGGAGTGAGTGCACTTGGATTACTTAGAGCGGACAGTAACATTGCAAGAGGTTATCTCGTAGGGAAACCAGGAAGGGTATATTTTGATTCGATTTTTTATAAAGGGTTACCAAGAGATACTTCAGTTTCTACAAGAAGGGTTGGTTGTACTTGGATTACCTGAATGTCGTGCACACTGATACTACAGGTGTTATCTGATATGGTGAGCCCGGGAGGGAAAATGTACACTATCATGCACCTCGACACTTTTGTTACAAATATTGTAATAGGAATAGGTTATTCGAAATAGAAAAGCAAGAGAAATGGAGAAATGAAACACTTGGATGTACTTTTTCGCCTCCTAAAGAGATAATACCATTACTAGCAAATGAACGGGAAACAAGGCACATGAAAGGTACAATAGACAGTATACTACAAATCCATAAGCCACGTGATATGGAGAACGAGGGAAGGAAAGATGAAGTTTGGCTCCCATTGACTAATTACATTAAACGTTACGTCCGACTACATTAAAGTTTTTTCTTTCCTGGTGTTTCACACAATATAACCTCAGTTAGATTTATTAGGATTTATACACGTCTGATAACATTTAAGTGTACGTTTGCTCTTTCCCGGTGTTCCATAAAAGATAACCTCCGTTAGATTTAATTAGGTCTACATACGTCTGATAACATTTAAGTGTACGTTTGCTCTTTCCTAGTTTTCCATAAAAAATAACCTCCGTTAGATTAAAGTAGGGCTACACACGTCTGATTACATTTAAGTGTACGTGTTCTCTTTCCTGTTGTTCCATACAAGCTAACCTCAGTTACGTCTGATTACATTTAATTGTACGTTTTTTCTTCTCCAGTGTTTTATAAAGATATACTCAGTTACATTTGTTTAGGGGTCTAAACACGTCTACTTACAATTAAGTATACGTGTTACCTTCCCCGTTGTTCAATAACAAATAACCTCACTTACTTTTAATTATCCGTTGTTTACGGATCTAAGCATGCATTAGGCCAGAAAAAGTTTTGTCACAGAAGAAACCTGAAAAAATGCTATGCGAAATCATTTTTTTTTTTTAACACGAGATGGGCTCTAAGAAGCAAGAAAATTAAAACAATAACATTAGAAGAAGCAAAATCCAATAAATTACTTGAGTCGGTGGTTTTTCTTGAGTTTAAATACTGTTTTAATATTTGGAAACCCATTCCACACAGTCAAAACTGGTCTCACACCATTATTTTTGATACATGCTTGAGGGAACAGTTATGACCACAACACTGTCCACTATGCTTTATAATGCTTTGGCGCGAGTTTTAAAAGCACGGGTCCTAAACAAAACAGGATGCGTGCCCACACCGTAGAACACGGTTCCTGATCATTGTAGATAATTACATAAGCATGTAGTTGTAGTGGCTCGAGTTACAAAATACAGGTGCTTGTTGTGAAGAGAATACTCTCTCCGTATTTCCGCTAACAGAATTATCCAAGGATGTCAAAGAAGAAGACCAGCATGCCTTGATTTGTTGCATTACCAGCATTTGTTAACGTTTAATCTGCTCAAATGGAAATCACTTTTCAGTGACAGTATTTTTAGTAAATTTATAATTATTTTTTGACCAAATACGTTTCTCAAAATGTTATTCTCCATCTTGACTTTGAAAGAAAAACAGTTGTTTCTTTTTCTGAAGATGAGATTATGATGGTGTAATTACTTTGGGACACTCGTACAGGTAGTGGATATATCATTTGGATACAGTAATGCTGCAAAGGATTCTGGACTTGTTGTAAATGTATTCTGTACACGGAAGTCTGTGTACCGATGTTATTGTGTAATATATATCAAATGTCTGGTCGTTAACCCAAAACTGGTGGGTTTAGTGTTTGCATAAATCAAAATGAAGTGACCTACAAATGGTTTATGTTTGCTCATTGCCTTACAGCAATAATCTAATATACTGTTTGCTGCGCCGTTGTTTTTAATACAAGCGAATGGGGAAGATTGGGTTTGAGAGAAGAGCTTGAAGTTCGTACAAACAATAAAAAAGAGATGTTTTAAATTAAAAGAAATAAAACGAAAGCTTCTTCATAATGATAGATTAAGTAAATATCCGGACTCTGCGTGTGACAAATTGCAATATTGATTTTTCAATTGGTTTTAGCTTAGATGTAGATACTTAAATGTTTAATTAACGGAAACAGTAAATACGGAAAATCAGGCAAAATCAGTTATAATTGCACATTATCATCCTTATTTAATAGAATGTGTTGACATCCGATCATAGGCAAGACGTGTCTCTGTTATTTATTATACCAACATTTGCCATGAAAATCAAGCTTATATTGACTTTGTCTGAACTTAGCCTGAATATAAAATTGACACTTACTTCCGCCGAAAGATACCTAAGAATTTTATTGAAAAAAAGTTGACAGAGATAATGTCTTATAGCTTGTTTTGTAAAAATCCGTCCTTCTCACATTCTCAAAATGTATGCATTTATTTCTTTGCAGAAATACCTTTTCGAAAAGAACGCAAAGTTGTTTATGATTTTGTAATTGGAAAATGGATTATGAAAAGATTGCAAGAATGTAGTTAAGTAGACTAGAAATTGATCTGATTTCTATTAAAAACCTGGAAAAGCAAACTAAGAATCCCAAATGAGGGTGACCAAAAATAACTGTATATACTGTATAAAGACCATATTCAGTCAGTGGTTAAATAGAAATATAAAAACCAAAAGGAACACAATTCTGTTTAGTTATAGCACAGATTTATTGTCTTTAGTTTACTCATATACCTGGAAGTAGTTAAAAACAAAGTTAGTTTATAGTTCCCGAGAGGGTGGTGATGCTGTTTAATTTTCAACCTAATGTTTCATATTGAAGTTTTTCCGGGACATTTTTTCCCCAATTTGAAATCGAAGCTCTTTAAAAAAAAACCGCTATGTTAAATACAAGTTTTACGTTGTGATTCGCCTGAGAAACATCAATCGTCTAATGTTCAATTCTAATGATTCAAATGATCTATGTTTAACATACACTTACGATGAGACTTGAAACTATGGATTTAAAGTATATCAGAAGAGTGAAACCACTTTCTTTGTAAAAAGATTCGAATCAAATATCGGAAATAAGTAACAGCGCACGACGTAGGAAAATGAATCCTTTGGAAAATCTATTAACCAAGTATCAGAACGTTGACACTTGGGGTTGTAGCTATAAAAAACAAACATCGATCTTATTATATGTTATGTTTTTGTGTGCATAAAATACTGATTTCGAGTAGAGCTTCTGTCATTGCTTCTTCCATTATGAAACCGATGTTTAAGTAATATCCCATCGTCTCGATAGGGGAAATGCTACCTGTCAAATCTCAAAGAGTTGATACTACATGTCAACTATAAGATAGGTACTTATAATTGGTCTGAATATGACAAGATGTACAGGAGAACTGTAAGCACAAGAGGAATAATTCAATAGTCGATCACCAGCGCGTTTTCGGAGCCTTTACGTCACCCTTCTTAAGATGATCAATGCTAATGTACTTCTCTGAGAAGATTATTGAGACAAATATCCTTGTTGCAGATTAGCTTTGTCTTGTCCCTCTGCTTATTCTTGGTACAGCTTTATTATAATCCGAGGTCTCTGAGCCTCGCACAAGAAATTGGCGGATTTGAAAGAATATACAGTATATAGAACCCGTTTACTCTTTATTAACACATGAAATAATGTAACCAACTATTACTAATATCAAAGTTATCAACGACAATTATTTGATCAAAAAACGTTTGGATTCTAACCCGGATATGAATAAGTCACTTCCGGTTAGTCCTTTTGGTAACATCAAATCACATATCGAGAAATCGAGAGAGAGAGCGACTACACCAATACAAAAATAGTCATAATCGAGATGACGTAGGCAAACTTCATCGGTTGACTTGAGTCGAAGGATTTGCCCCGAAGAAGCGGTTGCTATGCGGTCAACAAAACGCACGAGGTGGGTTGGAATTGACGTTCTAAATTTAAGTTTGCATTTCCTCCACTTTGCCATGCTATGTCACGCCAGTGGAAGATGTCTTCATGCCTGCCTCGAAGTCACACTTTGTCGTACCGGTTGATGATTTGTTTTTTAAAGATGCACAACGACGACAACTAAATGGAGTGTAGTGGTGTAGGAACTTAGAGTTCTTACGTTACCATGCTCTTGTGGCGTAAAGGACACACTACACGAAACAAAATGTGCCCTTGGAAGACGAGGCTAAAAGAAAAGATCCCTGAAAATTCGACAAACTTTCAGAAGTGCTGGTTTGTGATCAATACAAATCATGATTTTTTTTGTCTGCAGTATCTGATATATTTTTTATTTCTGGTCTTTACCTTATGTGAATTTAAAGAAAAATGTAGCTTATTACACCAATCACAGACTGGTCATTTATGTTTTAATGAGTGATTGCTGATTAAATTTGGGTTAAGGATTCAACGTCGCGCATAGTTTTGTATTTACCATATTTGCGAGCGTTTGATGATGTGGTGATACGATATTATAAAACGTCTTTTTCATGTACGTTATAATAACGAAGGACCCGGTTTGAAAATTCACGTGTCGCCTTTCTAAAGATATTAAGTTTGCATTCATATTAAATGGAGTATCGCACATACATCAATTTTTTTAAACACCCTAAAGCTAAGAGCCTATTAATCTATTTATTTATAAAAAAAAAACATCATTGCACAAAATGTCACATCATAACACTTTCCATGCGGCTAAAAGAAAGATCTTTTAGAAACCTTTCCCAAATTTCAAAGTCTTCTCAAGAATCACTGAACCAATACTACGCATGATTGTACCTATTTTAAAGCATTTCTCACGGTGATTCCAAATATGGTATTAATGAATTTCAAATATATTGACCTTTTTTAAAGTTTTGTGAAATTGTTGAACTGTCGTCTGCAGACGCCTTCCGCGTGGAAAGGATTAAGACTCATATATGACTAGAATAATCTTCTCAAATAATATTTATTTACAGCATTGGCCCTTATATATTGTAAAATGGTTATGTAATGAAACACTCAAGACTGTCAGAAAGCCAGCAAATCATCTTAACACGCATCACATGTTTCAAATGCTACTGTTACACGCGCAAATTGTAATTCTAATAAATATTAGAATGACGTCACGTTTGTTAAGATTGAGTGATTCGATACAATTTGACAGTCCTCCAAAAAACAGTTCTTTTTTATGGATACATCCGGTTAAAGACAAATATCCGTACAGTCAAATTGTGTAGTGAAGGTTCAATGTTTGTTTAATCATGTCCATGAGCATTATTCGACCAAATGTCACCTTTGCCTTTTTGTTTCAACTACGCGTGCCAAATTCAGCACAATGGATATGGGGTTGCAACAGTTATATGTCGGGCGAGCAACATTGACGTCATCAATCGGTTCCGAGCATATCAAATGTTCAGTCTTGTGTTTTCTACTACAGCGTGTCCCAAAAAACTGGTTCTAAAACTTTCAGAGCGTATAACTTAAAATATGGAAGATATAGATGCCTCATGTTTAGGAATATAAAAGTAAATATATCTGACATTATTTGGTGATATTATAAGACCAACCGAATGTAAGGTTTTAGAAATACAAAGCTTTGCATACAGCATGGTCAGAACCCATTTTTTCCGATGTTGCCCATGAACCGTCCATGCGTTGCATTTGCGCATCGAACTGACGTCATCAAAGTTTTACCTTTGACTTGATAACAATGACTTACTCAAGGAAATCTTCGTCATAAGGGGGATTAAAAGTGTAAATACCTATGATTTTTGTTAGAAAAATCAATAAATAACCTTCTGAGACACTGGCATCTTAGAAGCAGTTCAAGAACCTTTTCTTCGAAATTGGAAACCAACCGTTAAGTCAGTCATCTCATCAAAGGAATTAGAGGCAGGGCTGGAACTTCAGATTTTTTTCAACCAGCCAATCGGGATCGGGCAAGTAACTCACAAAAATACCTGCCCGACAGAAATTCCACCAGCCTGTGTAACTCTCACACTTGCATCGTGAGTTTGATATTGTTTACCCGTCAATCGGTTGCCGGGGTCCTTTTTCCCGACACAACATTTACCCGCTATGGGCAGGTGGCCGGGTGCTATTTCCAGGCATGGTATCAGGGTAACAGTTGCTCTGTTTTTGTGTATATTCAACGACAAGGTTACTGTAATGGGTATTTAAAATGCTGAATATTGATCCAAAATACCTATAATTTAACCTTTTTCTACCAAACATAGTATATTTCGGAGAATAAACACTATGCACATGATGTACATGTAGGGAAAACTTGCACACAACGCAAATGCAAGGCATAAGGCGGTTTATTGCTAAATTGGAAAAAACGGGTTTTAACCACGCTCTGTTGAAAGCTTTGTATTCCAGAAAGTTGCCATTTGATTAGTCTCACATTTAAACCATTTAAGGTCAGGTATATGTACCCTAATATCTATAAATATGAAGCAGCTACGTTTTCAACTTTTTAAGCTACAATACAATATCTGCAAATGTTGGACCCAGTTTTTTGGGACACGCTGTATGCGCGTGAGACCGTCATTGAAGGGACATGTACAATGTTATTAAGTATTCTATATTCTTCTTGGCAAACAATTGCATTCCGTGTGTATCCATTTAGCTATATGAATCTACTTATACTAAGAACGATATATCCCGATATATAACCACAAAATGGCGACTTGAGGTTTGGAACCTCTAAGCCAGACCCGTGTTTAACAGTGCTTCGTACAACAGCTTATGGATCTGGTATCTGGTTTTGGTTTACGATAAAATAGATACATTATCTTTCGTTTCCGTTTTTACGCATTCCAGATACCATATAAGCATGTATCATTTATTGTACTATCATTAACACTCATTCTTTTTTCCGTTTCGTTCTCCTTTCATACATACTTGGATTGTTTCCACTTGTTGACCGCCCATGCTTTAGGTGAGTACCATAAGACAAGACCATATAAAACATTGTCAAATTTAACACGATCTTACCTTTTGTAACTTCTAAAAACATCTTTTTATCTAGCCGAAAAGTAAATAACTATAAATAAACAAATCACGCATTTGATTATAAAGTGTATTACAGAGATAAACTACAGCTTTGGTAATTTAAACACTGAGTTTACGAATATGCATGCAATGACGTGTGTGAAAAAATAACCTTTTAAACCTAGATGTATGTTAAGACATTTAAGAGTGTTGAAGGATGTTTCAAAAGGTTCACTGATAGGTCCCAAAGGCTATATAACACCTATAGAATACAGATCATGTTGAAAAAAATCCATTAAATCAATTCATGATTGAAAGGGTTTCGTCGTGACCGGCGGGAAATAGATGCTTATATATATATATTTGAAGAAATTCATCGGGATTTAAATGAAAAGTTGAAATTGAGAGTATTTTGAAAATATTCATTTAAATCTCACGTTCAGACGATTTCGTTATTCCTCTGAGATGATTTCGACAGTAATTGGTAATAACTCAACCCACTTGCTTTTCCATGCGACTATAGTCAGCGTCATGATGATATGGACATAATTCCAACAATGCGTGCGTACGTACGTGTTTGCTTACGTACGTACGTGCTTGCGTACATGCGTACCAGCGTTCTTGCGTAAACCCGGAAGTGCGTAAAGGACGCTTTCAAACAATAACCGCGCGTTCTGATATATTGCTTTTGATGAATTTATTTTGAGGGTTGGTAAACTGCTTTATATTATATGCATTTTGTTTGATCAATTCCTACAGTCAATATACACGAATAAAGTATTCGCCTATTTCTATTGGACATGTTGGAGGCACAATACGAGGGCGCGGCCATAACGTCATTGTAAACTGGTCAGCCATTCGTCCAAGTCAGTCATTCGCCCAACGTATAATTTACGCTCTCTGTGCGTTGGTTGAACCAAACAATAGCCTTCCCACAGTCCCCACATTCTCTATGAAGCCTTCACACTCTAATGCGTTTGAAAGCATGATCTTTTACATAATATTAACACGCCCTTTCGGGCAATATGGCTAAAAAACACCGAAAGAAACTGCTTTGAAAATGCTATTTTCCCCACCGAGAGTCATATTTTAGCAGGAACTTATTATTTTAAGTTTTATATATCTTCGAACCCAGGTTCGAATCACTAGCCGTACACTTTACGTTGTGGAGGAGTTTGGCACATCGTAAACTGTGGTACATCGTGAATACGGTAATGGCAGCGCCCATTCGGCCTAAAATAATAAGCGAATACTTTTATTTGTGCACGCTGACTGTCCTAAAAACCTAAAATATTTATTGCAGAGCAATTATTCAATTTATCCCTTAAAAGTATCTTTTCTCATTTTCAAGAAGACCATCCATCGAACTAAAGGTGGTCTGGTCTAGACACTGGCCAGGGGCTTTAATGTCGACGTCCATGTATCAATCTGTTTAATTCTTAATCTTGTAATACAAAACACCGACGGAGCCACTTGTATATTCAAAGATGGATATCAAGCTCAGACATGAACTTTCCGTATGGATCCCAAGTATTTGTTATTGGTGGGCACAGATACCCTAAACCGGTATTTAATTTCCACATTTTTTATGTTTAACACACATTTCTAAATGTTACGCTCAGAATCAGAGCCGATGATTTACAATGCTGTATGTTCAACACCATATCCATTTCCAATATTTTTCTCTTTTGACATCTAAGCAATAGACGCGCGTACAATGCCCCCTCCGTGACAAATACCTTATTTTTGACTCGATTTTTTGAAGCGCGATATCTACCTGTAAATTCAAATGCACCCTGCGGAAAATTGACGGATTGTGTTCATTCAATGGCTACACTTTCACATTAGGCACTGCCACAGGTACCAGTTATTCAATGAAAGCATTGACTTGTTAAATTCTTGGTTCGTTTCCCACGAACATGAAACCAGTTATTAAGTTAGTGGTTGCTGTTGTTAAGTTTTAATGCCAATTGTTGGTTTGCTTGCTTGTTAATAAAAGTTAGAATATCCTGACATTTCTTTTAGACCATTAGGTAATTTCAACCTGTAAACAGATTTTCATAACATTTTTTGTAATACGTTTAGATAAGTTAATAACGTGAACATGTTATTGTTAGTCCTTTTCCAGTCTCATTTGGTATTACATAAAGTTTCATTAGTTATTCATTATAGTAAAACCGTCGTTCTACCATCGTCTGTTATTCCAAAATAGCAAAAGTACCCTCGGACGAGGTAATACACGATATAAACAAACTTCCATTTTTTAAAAATTATACTGACTATGAATGACGAGTGTTTGGTATTATACAGCGAGCAAACACTGTTTCCTTACTACAACTAGTCTAGTACCGTGTCATGCTACGGCTGTAGCTTTATGAGAGGTACTTGACCGGTTTATGATACGGGTATTGAAGGAAATATGCTAACTGAAAAATGCTAAAAAAGCGAGTTTGACGTCATATCAAGCGGATCCAAAATTCGAAAAGATTATCAACCTGAGGAAAGAATTGTTCAAGCGTTTTCAAGATAGCCGCCTTGATACATCTAAGTAAGAAATATCATACCAAATGGTTCGCTTAAGTATAAGGTTTCTAAAATGAAGCATAGATTTTCCGTATTTAAAGTGTTCAGTTTCAGAATAATAGACAAAACATGAAGGACGTTGCCCCTGTTGTTATGCAGAGTAAGTAACAATAATTTATACAATCTTTACAAGCAAAGGAATATTTTTTTCTGAAAAAATGTTGGACAAAGTGTATTTTAGGTCCCAGACAAAGGTATACCAGTATCGTTCAATACTGGAACATAAGAGTTGCCAGTATCGCTCGATACTGGTACGATTTTAATGTTCCAGTATCGGACGATACTGGATCACCAAATTGTGTTCTAGTAGTGCTCGATACCTGAACGTTTTTGTGTTCCAGTCAGTATCGCCCGATACTGGAATATTTTATGTGTCCCAGTATCGTCCGATACTGGAACACGGACTTAGTTCCAGTATTGTACGATACTGGGTGTTCTATCCAATATCGTCCGCTACTAGTAGAATCCAGAATCTGGGACCTAAAGTCAGTTTTTACAAAATGAAACAATATTATTAAGCTAAGAGAGGTTCACACTCTCAGAATGTTGGTTTAATTTGGGTGCCAAAATTGCTCAAATTTGATTTTCTTTTTCATTTGGCATCACACGAACCATTCTGATGAACTCATTCCTATATATATATTAGCACCTATTGCCTTCCAAGTAACGAGAAGAAGGCTAGTTTGTTTAGAGCTAAACACTTGCCACGCGGCAGGCGTCTGCAGACGACATTCCAAAATGTCACACAAAAAAAAATCAAAAGTTTCAAAATTATTTAATTTCATTTAGAATCACCATGAGAAATGCATTTAAATAAGAAATATATGCCTAGTATTGGTTCATTAATCCTTACGATAGACTTTGACATTTGGGAAAGGTTTCTGTAAAATCTGTTTTGTATAATGGTTAAACTAATAGCCGCGAGGAAAGTGTTAATAGGCGAGTCCAATTACATTAAAACTGATTTTTAACTAGCATAAAAGCAGACACAACATTATAACATAATCAAAAACTGACGCGGAATAAACGTGCCAGTGGTTAAAATAGGAGCCTCGATCGTTATTTTTTCGAATTAAGTTGGTACTGAAAAAATAACAGAGCCGGATGCTGTCACAAAGTAAACATAGGTACATACTGATGACATACAATAATACCTACATAAGGAATAGGATTACGCCTTTTCTAATATGCTTTGTATATTAAAGTCACCTAACAGCATGATTACAGCCAGGCACATATGTCCCTTGGGTATTGGTTTTCTCTTTATTATTCGGTTGTGAAGGTTTCCCTTAGATGCAAAATAATACTTTATTTATGATATTTATTTATAACCTGGTAATCAGAAAACTAGACCATTGACTAATTACGTTGCACTGCCCTGAAGATCAATCTTTTGACGATCGATAGTTCCGTTAAGGTGTTGTAACATTCGTTATTATGATTGATTGCCGCAAAGAAACTTTTGTATGCGTGATAACTTGATCAAACAGTACTACTAGTCACGAAACTAAAAGCATTACATGGTAGGAAAATAATTATTCAATGTATATTGACCATTGACCTATGATATTGAATAAAATGAATTTTAACTGCATATCCCCAACGTGTGATCATTTGAAATTCGGGCTCGGTAGTTTGTGTCGAAGTGCTGATGGGATAGCCATTCCCGATATTGGGATGTCATATGGGAGCACTGCATCAAATCAATGCGCAATTCGTGTAATCCTGTAGTAGTTCCGGAAAAGAACGAAGACTAGGCTTGTGAATGTGAGGTTTTCGGACAATTTGTTTTTCCGGGGATGGTATGTTTGTTTAAATGAACGAATGGGACCTATCCGTTGTACCTACAATAATAAAATACGATATTTTTTATTTTATCGACCTAAATAGTGCCAAGGCGTACCTGCCTAAATGGTGAACTGGCATGCCAGAAAACGTGAAAAAGGGAGGGCGCTGTGTGCAGGTCCGTAGCGGAAAATTTAGGTTGATAACCCCTCATGAAACAGGGCTTAAATTAAAGTTGAGATGTTACTAAAATTGGTCATAGGTGACAAGTTGGCCATAAATGTAACCGGAGGGTAGAAAAGGCGTCTTGAAATATGGAACTTTTACACGTATTTCAATGAGAAAGATATTTTATGAGGTGCGCCCATATCGGTACTAAAACCACGTCATTCGCAGAAGGTCGTTGCACGTAATCACGCAGGCATTCAATACATAAATCAAAAATATAAGTACATGGAACAGAGACGTCCATACACTAGGTGATTTTGTATTCCATTCTAAAGCCGATTTTGTCTTAACGCGGCACTTTCGAAAACTTTAGCCTACGGATACGTGGCTTAAGTCAATATTTAGGTCACCCAAGCCCTATGAAAGCTATGAAGATTGTTAAACGGGGTCAGTCGTCACAAACATGCACAAACACAATAGTCAAACGACCTTGCTATTGTCAACACTCCCTACACAGAGGACTGCAGTGCAAATCTGTTAGATTTTCGCCATGTAATGTCTATGGCGGATTTCATTCCGTGGTATGAAGCTATGAAGTACCCGTGGTCTTCGCTATCTCAACGCAGATAGAGCAATACGTACATGAACTTTTGTTTGTAGACGAGGGTTTATTTAATGATTTGGTGAGGTTTAGAATGAAGGATTCCTGTAATTTCGAAGACCACAGATTTGCAAAACGTGATTTTTCCAACATTTTACGACGTAAGTTTGGTCACAAAACGTGTTTAATACTATACATTTTACCGTTCTGCAGATGTTATTGACCCTCCCCTAAAATTCTACATGATTTTTAACACGTTTCTCAGTTTTTGAGATGCCCAAGTAGACCATTTTCCGACACTATTTCTAGCAAATATTGCAGTCACTAAGAACTCTTTGTTTTCTTGCGTACAGCAAAATCTGACATGCAGCGTGACCTCTCTGCTGGTTGGCTTGTATGATATATGTATTTTTGATTGATTATCAGTACTGAAGTCATATAAACTACACTTAAGATAACGGCAAACCGGTGACAAGTCGTTCTAATATCGATTGTCAAAAAAATGGGTCGGTGTGAAAGAGCCAAAAAGGTCACCTAGCCCAGACACGTCTACGAGCTTTAATGTCAGCGTCCAGGTGTTTTAACACTGAACATATTAATGTCTTTAATGTTTAATGTTTAAAGCTCCCAGGGCGCCACTTGTATATCTGGATATCAAGCTCGGGTTCATACCTTTAGAATGGACCAGGCCCTATATGAGTATTTTCTCGCTACCACCTGCGTTACCCATTAGAAAATCTAAACCCGAATCTAAACGGTTTCGTACAAATGGGTGTTTTTGTCTCTTTTTTATATTGACATAATGTCTGATTATTGATTGTGATCATTTAGCGGTCAGTTTAACATTGTGGTAGCCATCTTAGATATTTCAAAAGCTATTTTGTAGCCTAATTGCATTTCAAAAGAGTGATGTTGCATTTCACAAGTGTTGAAAAAAACACCACCTCACAACATTTCTTTTTTCATAAAATCTGCATGATGATACAAAGCCAATCATTTCAATTCAGAAAAAAATGGTTGGAACTCGCCTAACTCAAGTTATGACCGTTTTTTAAAATTTAAATGAGCATAGCTCTTAAATAACAGCAATTATATACCCCCATCTAAATTGCCTTTGGTAATCAATAACATTATTAATTTTGCACCAGGAAACATAATGTCACAGCAGCGTTTATTCCTATCCTGGAGATAAAAGTAATTGTATATTTTCATCGTTACAGTCTGCGCAGAGAGTTTGGTGTCCGTATAACGGTATAATATATGTATTTTTTAGAAGTTTCGATTATAATACGTGTCAACCTAAAAGTGATTTTTGTTTGGGTACCATTGCACGTATTTGGTTTATTATCCCGAATAAAGGTTCATCTCGTTATACCATTGTTATACGAATAGTTGCGAATTCGCCTCATAGATGGCAATTACATAATAATAATTGATTAATACTCTACGGGAAAAGATGTTGTCTGAAGTAATCTGTAAGTTGTCCAAGTGGTTGTCAGTAATACCTTGGATGATGCAGTTTATAAAATAATAATCTTCTTTGGCCAGTTGTTTGATAAAAAGCAGTCAAATAAACCCCAAGCGTTGATCTTTAACAACAATGACAGAAGTGCGGTCGACCTTTACCAACCAATGCCATGTTACGTTCATTACGGTTTTACCTTTCTAGAATCATTCATCTCCGGCGATTAGCTTATTGTCATTTGAACCATTAGTGTTATTATCATTATCATTGTTCTGTGTAGTAGGGTTTGCTAGGTCAAAAACCTTAGAAAGGTGGTAGAAGAATTGAAGTAATCGTTCAGACGAAACAATTAGTTATATTAAGACGAAAGAAAACAATTACTCATTCCATTAACCCTCTCAGGCATGTCAGGGAAGAAAGAGGGATGACCGTGTGCGCCGGCGACGGGGGTCGAACCTGGGTCCTGACTCCTGAGATGAAGTCCTGCCCTTATCCGATTGTGCCACGGATCTTCAAAAATCTTAGTATTCAGCATATTATAGCCCGCACCTAGTATTACTTTTGTGTTTTGTGCTGACGAAGGTTAGGGTTAATTTATTATAAATTAATTTTTGGACTACATACAAAGTTTGTGCTAAATTATTATTGGATATTACAAGAAGATATTACAATATGTTGTTTAATGATCAGTCGCACATTATATATTTGGGGCGAAATAAGCATTGGGAAAAAGTGTATTTTAGGTCCCAGATTCTATACTAGTATCGTATCATCCGATACTGGAACACCCAGTATCGTTCAATACTGGGACAAATCACTACTAGTAGCATGTGTACCAGTATCGCCCGATATTGGACAAAAAATGTGAAGTAAATGTACTGTATGCATTCAAATCCATCCAATATGTAAGCCTATACCAAATTCGTCTATGAGTTATTTATATAACGATTAACAAACCCTACTACGAACAATTATTGGTTAATGTAACAGGTTGCGTGATGACAAATATAACATTGATTGACACAATACACCAACCCAATTACGGCCATGGTAATTAAGCAAATGAGGTTTTCCAGCTAATCATCTGAAAGAAGTACCATTATGAAATTAAAATCATGTTGTTTTGTAACTGCTACACGCTAAGTAATGTGAGTGTCCAGATGCAATTTTGAATCTTTATACGGTTATTCAAAATACAATATTTAAAAAAAAAACACCCTAGAGTTTTCGTGTATTTTACTACTATCGCGTCCTTTTTTACCAGTATTTTTAGTATTCGTCAAACTCTTGAATACGCTTGACGCACACTAATAATAATTTGCTTTTTAAGTTTGTTTATATGCATGTAAATAGTGTGTAAATAAACATATAAAACCATTTATCTTAACAAGAAATGTAGTATTGCGCAATGTACTCTGTACAATTCAATGGTGACACTCTAATATTAACTTTGCAATACCTATGAAAAATCCAAAATTAATGTGGAGTGTATGGTATGCACGCAATCGCCATTCAAAGTGACATCATTTTCGCCAATTTGTGACCTTCAAAATCAATGTTTGGCCCTAATTTGAGGATGATGTTGGTTTTAATTTCTGAAATGTTGTCCGTGTATAAGTTTCGTTGACAAAATCCATCCGGAAAGGGGTTTTCTTAAGGGGGAGATGCCTCGGTCATAGTGTTAAAATAGTCCTGTATTAAATACTGAAGCTTTATTTGCCTGCAAGTTATTGACAAATGTCGAAAAGATCCCAAAATGTACAAATTGTCCAACTGTTTCATTAAAAAAAAAGACTGAAAGTCTCTAAAACTGGTTCTACCTCTATGTAAGAATCACGAAAACAAATCTTGATTTTGAAGTTAATCTTTAGTTTTGTATGCATCGGTGCAAAAATATTTAAAGGAAAAAGGCAAATCGACAGGAAATCTGTTGCCTCTACCCTTTCATACGGTTTGAAACTAGTCAAATTAAACTGGTAGAACTCAATTGGTTATGTACGGTATTAATCAAATATATTATCTTGCCATTTCAGTTAGTATTAAATTATTGTATTCCCCACTCTTGGCTTCAACATCCTATGATATAAACGTTTATTATTTTTGCTATGTTTTCTTTCACTAACTTAATGTATTTATTCAATACTAGTAATGCCATTGACCGATCGAAGCCTTCGAATTTAAACGAGCGTAATATATCATTGGATTTCTAAGGGTTCCGGGAGCAATTTGCCTTTTCCATTAAGTAAGCGATTTCAAAACAAGATATCCAATTTAACATTTGTTTTGTATAGTATTTGTAGTGTTTTGATTTATTCTTTACCTGTAAATATTTTAAGAATTAATTGCGGTTACGAGTTACGACTCCAACAAGATGTTATGAGAAAATATAATAAACCTCATGAACTGTATACGAAAACCCAAACTCGGTAGAAGCAGATTCGTGACGGCATAATCAGACAGTCGATTGATAAAATCTCAGTTCTAGTATTTCAATAACGGAATCCACAATGCACATCCCTGCTTCGTGAATGGCACGGTCCTCGACGCTCTCGTGTTAAACTGGGCACACCATTTCGCGTGAAGTACCATTACAACTAGTAACGAAATTCAGTCTTGGATACTCACGTTAGAGTCCTTGGATCAATGGATGTAACAGTAGGGTCGTCAACGTTCTACCTCAGACGGGCCTCCAAAATCAACACTTAGTGGAGCAAATTTAAAATGTCGGGCCGTTTTTTGCGGCCGGTGCGCGGTAAATTTGAGATTAAAAGCGTTAGCTTTGAAGGCCGTACTTCGACACCTCGACAAAGGTAAGCACGAGATTATTTAACCATTGTATAGTTCTGTTGTAAGATATTGTAGTATAGTGTGTTACAGGTTCATTGTTTCAGAATCTTATTCATTCGTAGACATACTATTCGGCATGTATACAATAATTTTGTCTATACTTTTGGATATCATTGATATGCAGGCATTGGAATGCAATGCAATGTATCAGAGTTCATTACAATCCTAGAAATGAAATGTCTACTATAGTTAATATGAATGCTATCTGGAACGTGTTTGATATTAGTTGTCACTCCATGTGCCGCCCGTGCTACACAATTATGTATGACGGTACACAAAATGGGGTACAATGGGGGCACATGGGTATTATTCACGAGAGGACTGCATACCGGTGTTTGTAAAGATGTCTCTTTTAGTCAGCGTATATTTAATCTTCACTGTGTTTAGCCCTTGGTTAGTTTCTGGCGGTATGAAGTACAGTAAAACGAAATGTATTGTTTACAATATACGAAACAAGTTCCAACTGAAACAGTGTAGAGAGCCACAATCGGGATACCCGAAGGATATACAGAGGGACGAGTATAAATGTAAATACAGTGACATATAGAGAAGCTCATCCCAACTGAAAGAGCGAAATGTTTTAGTTAATATTGATTATCTACTTAGAACTTTCTTCTGTATTTTGAAATGCTACCTTCATGTATTCTAGAAAGATTTGGTCACCTCAGTAGGGTATTTTTGCGCTTTAAGGGTAATGCTGAAGAAGATTTATCCCGGGGATTTATCACAGCTATTAATCTATTTAAGTTTTAAAAGTAAACATATAACAGCGTACCTAAAAGGGTATTTTTGCAGCTTTTAATATAACGTTAAATGAGTCAACTGTAGTAGGGAGTAATCATTTTTTTCGCATATTCAGCTTAATACGTACTCACCCATCAACAGAATCACTTGAAGCGTGAAACTTTCCCACGGGCTTTGATTAGAAAACTTGATTTTAAGTTTAAAAAAACATTGCTATATTATTATGGTTCCCTGTCACTACATTGCTCGGCCCCGTCTTTTAACTACTGGTAACAGTAATGTTATGATCATATTAAAATATGATGGAAAACAGACATTTGTAGAAGTAGAATCACTTAAATATACCACAATAGAACTGATGTTCACCAATCAAATCGATGCTTTGTGTATTGAATCATTTACAGATAATATGCTTCCGGAATCAATATGACTTCTAATCTTGCATGTCTTTTTTAAAAGAAATGCAAGATAAAACACTTTCCGCGCGGCTATTAGTTTTACCATTATACAAAACATTTTGTGCAACTATGGTATGTCGACTGCAGACCCTACCACATCTTTTGATCAAAGACCCACAAATGTATCCGGAATCAACGTTCCTAATACACCTATCAGTTGTAAGACGCACTATACGACCCCCGGGAGTGATGCGTCACTTTACCGAGGTGCGTCAACTTCTCATGTACCATGACGCACCCTGTGTCAAAAAAACGACGGACCATGGCCATCCAAATACGCACCCTCAGTCAATATTTGGACGCACCATTGGTGGATTCTGACGGACCATGACGACGCACCCCACATTGCAAAACTAGTGCGTATCATATGTATCAGACTTAAACGATGCAGATATTTCCATAATGATTGGTCTTAGTTTGATTCTTATGGGTGCTTGTACGTATTGGGCTGCTGAAGATTACATTAGCCCATGTGAGCCATACCGACTAGTTTCATGAACCAATCCATGAAGGTCTTCTGACAACATCAACATGTAGGGATTTTTTTGTGGCATTAAGAATTCATAAATTCAACATTTCTTCTGACCCAATAATCTACTGTGTTGTGCTATCCATCATAGACCTTCATTATTTATGTATCCATGCACCTTAACCAGCCCAACATGTCTTCTTTTATCAGTAAATCTTGAGCTTTTTATATCAAGTTGTTATAAACGAGCTGGTGATTACTAATATGTCATTCATTCGTTGCATAATATAGTCATCAAAAAAGTAACTATACAGGTAATAAATGGGCTTATAACTCCAAAAATATATATCCTACCTAAAATAATAAATTATGAAGCTATTGAAACATTTATCTTCTTTAGAATGAGATATGCTAGGATTGGGTGATTATTAAGGAAGTGACACTCCAAAATGTAAGGTGTAAGTCCGATTTTAATTTTCACATTTTTCTATTCTACACGCGGACCCAGCTACGGGTACATTATCGATTACCGGTAATGCAATTTGAAATGGTTGGGGATGCATGCGCGCAGGTGGGATAGTCGGCCGTATTGTTCCAATGGAACAATACACTCTACCTGCAACACACGCTACCTGCCATACACTCCCCCGTGTTGAAAAGTAAAATGTGAAAATGAAATTGTGACTTTACCTTACATTTTGGATTGTCACTTTTTCAATAATCAACCGATCCTAGCGTGCAATATCTCATATTAAAGAAGATAAAATGTTCAACAATTTATAATTTAATATTTTTAGACAGGATATATATTTTTAGAGTTAAAAGCCCATGCATTACCTGTGTATATCTTTTTTTGATGATTGTATACTACTTCGAAGAAAAATCGATCCATGATTCTTAAACAGGAAACATGTTTAATTTCTTTTATCAGTAAATCTTGAGCTTTTTATATCAAATTGTTGTTAAATAGCCTGTGGTTATCAATATGTCATTCATCCGATGAGAGGTAAGAAGCTAAGTGATTTTATCTCTCTGTTGTATCACACTATTTCGAAGAAAAATCCCAGGGAAAACGAAGACTATTTAATGGTTATTTTGAAAGGTTTTCCTTGTTGAAGCCCTGTCAACCGAAAAGAATTAGCAAGTTGTGATGAGTTTGCATATTGCATATACTAGAAATGAATACAATAGAATTGAATACATTGAATACATTCGTATTGTGGTACAATTTCACGTTGGGTGAAACTTATTTCAGCTAGTCTATTTGTTTTCGAAATTTGTCCATTTTTAAAAATTCTCCTATTTTTTGTTTATACAATGACGACTCATCTGCTACTAGTGATCTTTTACTAGTGATTTAATAAAATAACTTTGTAGGTGACTTGCTTTTAATTTCACCTTTCTTTTCTCGGAATACTTCAGAAGAGCCACATTTACCTTAAAATGTAGGCACAAACATTGTCGAAGCTCATTTTGCTCAACTTTAATCGGCATACCTTTAAATCCGCATCTATAATTTTACGTTATAGAAATAGTCAATGCTTTCCCTATGATAATTGTCAGTTTGTAAATTGTTTATTGTTCTTCCTATAAAATCGCTTTTAACATAATTATATACTTGTTTTGATGTAGCGACTATCTATCGAGTCTGTAACATATACTACATGTAGCCGCTGATATGTCGGTCGCCAATGTCAGTGTTTTGTTTTAATGATCTCATTCACGCTTTATACTTACAACAAAATACAAGACACGAATCCTGAGTGGCTCAATTCTTAACACTTTCCACGCGGGTAGGCAGCTGCAGACGACATTCCAAAATGTCACAAAATGTTTCAAAAATATCAAAATTGTTAAATTTCATAACCATATTTGGAATCACCATGTCAAATGCATTGAAATGAGTACAAACATGCCTTGTATTGGTTCAGAAATCCTTGAGATAGACTTTGGAAGTTGGGCAAGGTTTCTGACAAATCTGTTTTGGATATGGTAAAACTAATTGCCGCGTGGAAAGTGTTAATTAAAAGAAAAAAGAGACTAGCATTGAACGTTTCAGCATCACGGTATATTAAACGGCGGCTAACCAGTCTATATACAATACTAAAATAAACTTACCAGGAAATAAAGCCGCGCTGTAATGCAAACCTAGTACGAATAATTGCAAAAGACTTATACGACAGTCGCCAAAGTAAAATGTTGCATTACCATAATACAGGCATCAATAAAAATAGAAGAAAAAATGTCACCTATACGTCAACGGCAATACGACATACATCCTGAATAGCTCATCAATTCTTAATTTAAAAAAAAGAGAGACTAGCATTTAACATCTCAGTATCACGGTATTTTAAACGTCTAATCAGTCTATATACAATACTAAAATAAACTTACCAGGAAATAAAGCCGCACTGAAAAACTTGTACGTATGGCTCACACTTATACGATAGTCGCCAAGGTAATATTTCGCATTACCATACATACATGCATCATTGAAATTCGAACTGAAATCAATGGAAAATACTTCCATCATGGTATTTGCATTCGTTTCAGTTCAATTGTATTGGTGCTTTACGTATGGTGATGCAAAATATCACTTTGTCGACTATCGTATAAGTCTTACGTACAAGTCACATACGTACATGTATACGTAAGGGTCATACGGACTAGTTTTTCAGTGCGGCCTTAGCGGCCTTAAAGATACTTGAATTTCTCAAAGCATAGCTTCAAAATTATCCGATTATGAAATTGTTGATCACAGCTCACCATTAATCCATACACGCCTGACCGCTTTTGATAGCACGCAGTGGTCAATACAAATCAATGACATCACATACAAAATTCACTAACATAAAATCAGCTGGTCTGGTGATTTGTTTACTGCTTGCTTCTAGAATATATTCCATCCGTAACAATTTGCATCCGAGTAAAAGTATAGTTTATCAATAATAACTACCAATAATAACTATACATGCATTGCGAAATGGCGATGGCTTCTATTATTAAGACAACAGTCGTAAGTCCAGAAGTTTCAAGTTTCGTATTTATGTGTGGTTGAAAAGTCTGAATTAGTAAATCATTATAATTATAGAGGCCTTTTTCAAGCGTGACCAGATCAATAGTGTTTGTAACCACAATCTTCAGCCACTTGCAAGTAATGCCTGGCCTTCAATCATTCTTGGTCATTGTCTGTTACCTTTAGATAAATGTTCATGTCTTGACAATTTGATGCATACATGGAGTGTCAAAAATGTCCCATGAAGGAGAAAAATAATTAAAAATACATCCCATGGTGGATACAGTTCTTGCAGTAACTCATGAGAAATAATACCAATCATGAACAAACCGAGAGGTTTTTCTAAAAACATTAAAAACTTAAACTAGACATGGACTGTGATCATAGATCACGAATATTAGTCGAGCGTGTTACATGTTGGACCCTATCGCTGAACTACCTATATGAACATGGATAGAAGGAATCTTTTTACCAATTCTGACAGTCATCGGTCATTTCCTCCCGAAACAATAGCATTTTGAGTGACTGGAGTGAACATTTTGACCTATAGTGACCCCTTGTTGACCTTTGACCCCAAAATAATGATTGACTTTTCTTCTTGCCTCATCAATACCTACAAAATGAAACATGACCGGTCAAAATCGGAGCATGTCTTACATTTTACCCCTCTTTAGGTCAATAACCTCTAGTGACCCCATATGACATGTCACTTTTTGTCACTTAACAACCTATATGAACATGGAACCAATGGAATCTTTTGACCAATTCTGATAATCATGGGCCATTTCCTCTCGAAAAAATAGCATTTTAAGTGCGAAGATTGAAATTTTACATTTTGACCCCTAGTGGTTTATCATATTTAATATGGATGAAAAAATATTTCTGCTCTCAAATTGAACTAACTATCAACATATAGGTCAATTACACACTGAATGACGATACTAATAAAAGACTTCTGTGCATATAACAAGTGGCCAAAGCTGAATTTGACATGCCGCAGTAGATTGGCCCTAATTTGATAACGAAAGCTTCAAAATGGATAGAAATATTTTCTTATGACACTGTAGTTTACTAGTTCCTTATACCCACATGATGGCAGGTATGACGGGACGCTGACAGCCTCAATACACCTGTTCAACAATCCAATTATCTATCATTATACACTGAGTTTGAAATAGTGTATGGATTGATCTTGATTTACAGTCATCAAAAAAGTAACCTGCCCGGTAATAAATTTGCTTATAAATCTAAAAGTATAACTTTATAAGTATATGTTTTAAGTTCTTGAGAAATTTCTCTTCTTTAATTCGAGATATTGCGCGCTAAGAATGGTTGATTATTTAGGAAGTTACAATCCAAAATGTAAGATAAAGTACGATTTTCATTTTAGCATTTGTTTTCTTTTTAATTCGGGGAAGCTTATGACATGTAATGCGCGTGTACCCTATTGACCATTTAGATCCATCGGAACAATGCGGCCGACTATCCACAACGCATTATTGACTTGTAAATGAGTACTACCAGTAATCAATAATTTGCTCTTAATTAAGTACGCGTGTAGAAAAGCAAAATGAGAAAATGGAAACCGCATTTTATCTTACTTTTGATACTGTAACTTCTTTAATATCAATCCATTCCTCCCATCTCCATGCGATATCTCAAATTAAAGCGGTGACATTTCTCAACAACCATATAATTTAATTTTTTTAACCATTCTTCAGATGCAATATCTTAAATAAAGAGCTAAAACTTCTCCACAATTGTAATTTCCATTTTGATGCAGTTGCAACACTATATTTTAACAATTTTAAGAGTGCTGTATTTATTACCCGAGCTTACCTGGAAAGGTCTTTTTCTGCCTGCTACTATAATATATTTCAGCCGTAACAATTTGTATTCGGTGAATGTATTGTGATTTAAGTATAGTTGATCAATAATAACCAACATGGCGAAAGGTCATGGCCTCTATTGTCAGAGCACAGCCACAGGTACGAAGTTCTTATATAATTGTGATGTCGAACAGCATTGAAATAGCATTATTTTATAGGTAGCGATTCAGGCATCTGTTAACACTTTTTATATCATGATAGGCCTAATTTCAACCATGTGATAGTTTTTACTATCATTATGGCTGGACAAGAATGATATGATATCATGATATAAAACAAATATTGAATGCCTTTTGTTTGTGAAATAGTAAAACTATATCACTCGGTCCAATTTGGATTATTCCATTACACTCGGCTTCGCCTCGTGCAATGGAAAAATCCAAATTTGACCTTGTGATATAGTTTTTACTATTACACGCTCAGGCATTAAATATTTGTATACCATGCGGCTATTAGTTTTACCATATTATACTAAATAGTTTTTCAGAAACCTTTCCCAATTTTCTAAGTCTATCTCAAGGATTGCTAAACCAATACTAGGCATGTTTGTACTTATTTCAATGCATTTCTCATGGTGAATCCAAATATGGTAATGAAATTCAATAATTTTTGACATTTTTGAAACATTTTGTGAACATTTGGAATGTCTTCTGCAGCCGCCTGCCGCTTGGAAAGCTTTAACAATAGAAACCATCGACCTTTCGCCATGGTGGATGTTATTGATCCATTTTACCTAAATTACAATACATACACCTGAATACAAATGTTTACGGGTGAAATATTTTCTAGTAGCCTGAAGCAAAATAAGTATTATAGTTCTAAAACAGATCCATACCAGTGAGCGCGTGTAATAAATACGCTAACAAATTCTAAAATTACAGCTACAACTTAAAAATTGTAGATGAAGAACAGTGCACTAATATGTAAACGGGGTACAAACGTCCCTTTGTAGCACTTGATTGAATACCCTATAATACTCAGTTTGCCTTAGATCGTGAACCAATTACTGGTAACAGTTGTGATCATTTTTTCGTATAATATGATGGAAAACAGACATTTGTAGAAGTATATAGAATCACTTAAATATACCACAATAGAAATAACGATTCACCAATCAAATCGATGCTTTGTGTATTGAATCATTTACAGCTAATATGCTTCCGGAATCAATATGACTTCCAATCTTGCATGTCTTTTAACACTTTCCACTCGGCTATTAGTTTTACCATGTACAAAACAGACTTTTCAGAAACCCTTTCCAACTTCAAAGTCTATCTCGAGAATTACTGAACCAATACTAGGCATGTTTGTACTTATTGTTATGCATTTCTCATGGGGATTCCAAATATGGTGATGAAATTTAATAATGTTGACATTTTTGAAACATTTTGTGCAACAATGGAATGTCGACTGCAGACCCTACCACATCTTTTGATCAAAGACCCACAAATGTATCCGGAATCAAAGTTCCTAAGGCCACATTGCAAAACTAGTGCGTATCATATGTATAAGTGACTTGTACGTAAGAAGGAAAAGTGTATTTTAGGTCCCAAATTCTGGACTGTACTAGTATCGTCCGATACTGGAACACCCAGTGTCGTTCGATACTGGTACAAAGTCAGTGTTCTAGTATCGTCCGATACTGGGACATATAAAATGTTCCAGTATTTATCGATACTGGTATACCAGTATCTGGCTGGGACCTAAAGTACAATTTTCCCGTAAGACTTAAACGATGCAGATATTTCCATAATGATATAGAAATATTTGGATTGGTCTTAGTTTGATCCTTATGGGTGCTTGTACGTATTGTGATGGTGAATATTATATTAGCCCTGTGAGCCATACCGACTAGTTTTACGATGCTGCCTTAACCATCAAATGTCATGAACCAATCCATGAAGGTCTTCTGACAACATCAACATATAGGGATTTCTTTGTGGCACCAAGATTTCATAAATTCAACATTTCTTCTGACCCAATAATTTACTTTTTGTGCTATCCATCATAGACCTTCATTATGTATGTATTCATGCACCTTAACCAGCCCAACATGTCTTCATTTATCAGTAAATCTTGAGCTTTTTATATCAAGTTGTTATAAACGAGCTGGTGATTACTAATGTCATTCATTCGTTGATAGTTAGGTAGCTAAGTGATTGTATCTCTCTGTTGTATCACACTATATTATACTGCATACAGTCATCAAAAAAGTAACTATACAGGTAATAAATGGGCTTATAACTCAATATATATCCTACCTAAAATTAATAAATTATGAAGTTATTAAAAAAAATATCTTCTTTAACATGAGATATTGCATGCTATGATTGGGTGATTATTAAGGAAGTGACACTCCAAAATGTAAGGTGAAGTCCGATTTTCATTTTCACATTTATCGATTCTACACGCGGACCCAGCTATGGGTGCATTATCGATTACCGGTAGTGCAATTGGAAATGGTTGGGGATGCATGCGCGCAGGTGGGATAGTCGGCCGTATTGTTCCGATGGATCAATACGCCACACACACACACTACCTATCATACCCTCCCCCGTGTTGAAAAGTAAAATGTGAAAATGAAATTGTGACTTTACCTTACATTTTGGATTGCCACTTCTTTAATAATCAACCGATCCTAACGTGCAATATCTCATATTAAAGCAGATAAATTTTTCAACAACTTAATTATTTAATATTTTAGATAGGATATATATTTTTAAAGTTAAAAGCCCATTTATTACCTGTATATATCTTTTTTTGATGACTGTATACTACTTCGAAGAAAAATCGATCCATGCTCCTTAAACAGGAAACATGTTTTCTTTTATCAGTAAATCAGCAATTTTTTTATTAAATAGCCGGTGGTTATTAATACGTCATTCATCCGATGAGAGGTAAGAAGCTAAGTGATTTTATCTCTCTGTTGTATCACACTATTTCGATGAAAAATCCCAGGGAAAAAGTAGACTATTTAATGGTTATTTTGAAAGGTTTCCCTTGTTGAAGCCCTGTCAAACGAAAAGAATTAGCAAGTTGTGATGAGATAATGCATATTGCATATATTAGAAATGAATACAATAAAATTGAATACTTTGAATACATTCGTATTGTGGTACAATTTCACGCGTTGGGTGAAACTTATTTCTGCTTGTCTATTTATTTTCGAAATTTGTTCGTTTTTAGAATTTCTTTTTTTTTAAACAACCAGATAACGACTCATCTGTTACTAGTGATCTTTTACTAGTGATTTAATAAAATAACTTTGTAGGTGACTTACGTGGCAAAATTGTTTTTAGTTTCCTCTTTCTTTTCTCGGACTACTTCAGAAGAATCACATTTACCTTAAAATGTAGGCACAGACATTGTCGAAGCTCATCTTGCTCGTCTTTCGGCAGACCTTTTAACCCTCATCAATAATTTAACGGTATAGAAATAGTCAATGCTTTCCCTATGATAATTGTCAGTTTGTAAATTGTTCATTGTTTCTTCCTATTGAATCGCTTTTAACATAAGTATATACTTGTTTTATGTAGTGACTATCCGCCGAGTCGGTAACGTATACTAGCCGCTGATATGCCGGTCGCCAATGTCAGTGTTTTGTTTTAATGATCTCATTCACGCTTTATGGGGCTTACAACAAAATACAAGACACGAATCCTGAGTGGCTCAATTCTTAACACTTTCCACGCGGCAGGCAGCTGCAGACGACATTATGTTTCAAAAATGTCAACATTGTTAAATTTCATAACCATATTTGGAATCACCATGTCAACTGCATTGAATTAAGTACAAACATGACTGGTATTGGTTTAGAAATCCTTGAAATAGACTTTGAAAATTGGGCAAATTTGTTTTGGATATGGTAAAACTAATAGCCTGCGTGGAAAGTGTTAATTAGAAAAAAAGAGAGACTAGCATTGAACGTTTCAGCATCACGGTATATTAAACGGCGACTAACCAGTCTATATACAATACTAAAATAAACTGTATACTAGGAAATAAAGCCGCACTGTAATGCAAACCTAGTACGTATAATTGCAAAAGACTTATATACGATATTTTGCATTGCAATAATACAGGCATCAATAAAAATAGAAGAACAAAATGTCACCTATACGTCAATACGACACGAATCTTAAAAAGCTCATATACACAATTCTTAATTAGAAAAAAAGAGAGACTAGCATTTAACACTTCAGTATCACGGTATTCTAAACGTCTAACCAGTCTATATACAATATTGAAATAAACTAATCAGGAAATAAGCCGCACTGCAAAACTTGTACGTATGGCTCACACTTATACGATAGTCGCCAAAGTAATATTTCCCATTACCATACATACAGGCATCAATAAGAATCGAACTGAAATCAATGGAAAATACTTCCATAATAGTATTTGCATTCGTTTCAGTTTAATTGTATTGGTGCTTTACCATTGGTGATGCAAAATATCACTAATAGTCGACTATCGTATAAGTCTTACGTACACGTCATATACGTACATGTATACGTATGGGCGATACGGACTAGTATTTCAGTGCGGCCTAAAGATACTTAAATTTCTTAAAGCATAGCTTCAAAATTATCCGATTATGAAATTATTGATCAAAGCTCACCATTAATCCATACACGCCTGACCGCTTTTGATAGCACGCTGTGTTCAATACAAATCAATGACATCACATACAAAATTAACTAACATAAAAGCAGCTGGTCTGGTGGTTTGTTTACTGCTTGCTTGTAGAATACATTCCATCCGTAACAATTTGCATCCGAGTAAGAGACAGTATAGTTGATCAATAATAACTACCAATAATAACTAGGGTCATGTGTTTTAAGCTCGCCTCCTTTCGCGTTACACACGGATTTTGGCTTTCGCGACATGATTTTAACTTTACACATTTATATTTGCTTGTATACCCCCCTGAGGTAGTAAAAGTATACATTTTCTGAAGGGAAATTGCATGAGGAAACCAAATATGCCATTACAATTATAGTACGACCAAGAACTAAAATGGTATGATCGGAAATGTTCTGGAAAATATCAGAGTTTTTTTATTTGAGATCCATATACATGTATTTTTTATACCTACCCCTATCATTATTTACTTTACATATTTGAATTCCTCATGAAATTACCCATTAGATGATATATAATTGTCAAAGTTACTACGTCGGTATGGTAATTATACCGGCTAGTGAATATCTCCAATTTTTATTTTATATATTTTTAGAATTTTCAGAAATATTTGTTTAAGGATGAAACCTTCCCTGATATAAACTGCATTTCTGAATTCCTCTAGTTACAAGCTTTCCAAAAATGTATACTTTTGCTATCATAAGTTGAAAACTTTTTCTGTTATAAACATTTTTATAAATCCGGTAAATTGAGGCTGATCATTCATGTTGACTGTGTAGCGAATAGGAAGAAAGCTGATGAGCATGGTCTTATCCATAATTAATTAGTTGTTACAAAGAGTTGACAAGTCTGTTGAACCACATATTTAAAGACTACTAAATATCCTTTAAAATGGGACCAGAATGGTGTTTGTAACATTATGGGATGACTAGTTTTTGTAAAAAGAACAAAGATTATCGCCATTATTGGATTATGCCCATTGAGTTTGTACAGGCGGCACCCCTTCCAGCGGCACCCCTTCCAGCACCACCCCTGGTCTCCAAACATCAAACAGCTGTATCTCACCTTCTGTATTAGCTATACCAATGCCATTTTGCAGGCAGATAGCTTGTTATTAGGGCTTCAAAATGATACCAAATTTGTTGAGATAGCTTTTGTGGTTTTGAAAATATTTGAGGAAAATGACAGCATAAAACTAAAAAATGTAACGGCACCACCCTATTGGGAGTCGAGTTCATAACGCGTGACCCTATACATGTACATGCATTGCGAAATGGCGATGGCTTCTATTATTAAGACAACAGTCGTAAGTCCAGAAGTTTCAAGTTTCGTATAAATGTGTGGTTGAAAAGTCTGAATTAGTAAATCATTATAATTATAGAGGCCTTTTTCAAGCGTGACCAGATCAATAGTTGTTGTAACCACAATCTTCAGTCGCTTGCAAGTAATGTCTGACCTCCAAACATTCTTGGTCATTAACTGCCTGTTACCTTTAGATAAATGTTCATGTCTGGATATATACAGGGAATGTCAAAAAATGTCCCATGAAGGAGAAAAATAATTAAAAATACATCAAGAAAGTTTTCAAGAAAATAGTTATTAGTAAGCCCTATTTGTCCTCAATTAAATACACTTTATCCCATTAGGTTTTACCCCTTTACTCCCGAGATATACGATCAGTTCAGTACCAAGAGTGCGAATCCCACTTTTGAACAAGAATTGGATTTTCAACTAAAGAACATTGAGATTACAATGATGATCTATAGGATACATCAATTTATTGTGTAAAATACATCTCATATTCAAATATTCTGTGGTTTATCATATTTAATATGGATGACAAAATATTTCAAATTGAACTAACTATCAAAATGTAGGAGGTAGAATACTATTGATTTTATTGGTTATGTTCAATTACACACTGAATGACGATACTAATAAAAGACTTCTGTGCACATAACAAGTGGCCAAAGCTGAATTTGACAGATTGGCCCTAATTTGATAACAAAAGCTTCAAAATGGATAGAAATATTTTATTATGACACACTACAGATTGTTGAACATAACTAATACTATTTCATGTACAATTGCTATATTTTTCATGATCTAAAAAAATCATGTATCACATAGGACACTTTTGACACGCGCTGTAGTTTACTAGTACGTTATACCCACATGATGGCAGGTATGATGAGACGCTGATAGCTTCAATAGATAGCGTTTCAATACACCTGTTTAAAGTATAAGTTGTTGAGAAATGTCTCTTCTTTAATTCGAGATATTGCGCGCTAAAGAATGGTTGATTATTTAGGAAGTTACAATCCAAAATGTAAGATAAAGTACGATTTTCATTTTAGCTTTTGTTTTCTTTTTAACACGGGGAAGCTTATGACAGGTAATGCGCGTGTACCCTATTGACCATGTTGATCCATCGGAACAATGCGGCCGACTATCGACACCGCATTGTTGACTCGTAAATTAGTACTACCACTACCAGTCATTAGTACTACCAGTAATCAATGATTTGCTCTTAATTAAGCACGCGTGTAGAAAAGCAAAATGAGAAAATGGAAACCACAGATTTTTCAGAAACCTTTCCCAATTTTCTAAGTCTATCTCAAAGATTATTAAACCAATACTAGGCATGTTTGTACTTATTTTAATGCATTTCTCATGGTAAATCCAAATATGGTAATGAAATTCAATAATTATTGACATTTTTGAAACATTTTGTGAACATTTGGAATGTCGTCTGCAGCCTGGAAAGCTTTAACAATAGAAATCATCGACCTTTTGCCATGGTGGCTGTTATTGATCCATTTTACTTAAATTACAATACATACACCTGAATACAAATGTTTACGGGTGAAATATTTTCTAGTAGCATGAAGCAAAAAACGTATTATAGTTCTAAAACAGTTACATACCAGTGAGCGCGTGTAATAAATACGCTAAAAATTCTAAAATTAGAGCTACAACTTAAAAATTGTAGATGAAGAACAGTGCACTTATATGTAAACGTGGTAAAAACTACCCATTGCAGCACTTGATTGAGTGCACTACCCAGTTTGCCTTCAATCGAGAACCAAAGGTCGGGGCAAACGGATTTGGATAGGTGGTGAGACTAGCTTGAACATGACACTATTAGACAACTGATATTTTTGACAGATCGCAGCAGGCCATGAAGCTAGTACTTGCTCCAAGGACACCCTGCTGGACTATGTCGGGGCCTTTGGCAGTCTACTACAGTCTTGCCACATGTCTTAACACTTATTGACTTTAAACCCCATTGGGCTAATTACTAACGCTAATTTCTGCTCTATGGATACTATATCGTGGCTTTTCTCGAACCTTGAACTTTTGATTTTACAAAATCTGAAATGACAGCAGTTTTTAAAACAAATTGAAGTTCAACGTTTGCATTTCCTAACACAACAATTTTCGTGAACTGATATGCTTAGGGATTTTATTTCTATAGTTGGTTCTGGAATAGTTGTTTCACATAATAAAGGTTAAAAAAAGTAAGTCCCCCCTAAAATTCGATTTGTTTGCTTAACTCCACACACAAATGAGCGTTTTGAAAAATTGAAACGTTTCTGAAAAGGAAAAACGCTTGGCTACCCATCAAAAGTGTTTTTTTCTCAATAGTATGTTCATTTCTTCCAAAACATTCACATTTTTCCAAAATGAAGTTTTCAGAAAAAGTGGCACTTTTCAAAATCTTCTGCAAGAAAGTTACAAAAATGTCTCCAGTGCTGTTTAAAATTAATATCGATTGTCTTTATTTACAATTAAAATAAAGTCTTTTCTTTCTTAAGCTGGTCCTTAATTGAAATTTAAAAAAAAAAAAAAAATTCACGCGTAACTAGCCAATATTGTCCATCATTCACGTCAATAACTTCCCTGTATAGTTGAAAAGTAAACATGGTATTGAAAAGGGAAACCGTAGGAAGGGTTCACCTATTTAGTAAATGTTTCAATCTCTCAAAACGCTTAACTGTGTGTGGATTTATGCACACACACTTGTGTAGAATCTTGAAAAGTGCCACTTTTGTTTAAAACATAATTTATGTGAAATGTGACATTTTTGGGAAAAATAATAAAGATACTTTAAAAATGTAGACACTTTCTATGGGTAGCCAAGTGTTTGCTTTTCATAAGTGTTTCAATCTCTCAAAACGTTCAATTGTTTGTAGAGTTATGCAAACAAACGTGATCAAATTTTAGGGATGGGGACATATTTTTTCAACCCTTTATTTCTCTGCCTCTGATTTCGAATGCGAATACAAACAGTGCTAGATCAGCTACAAGTTAAGCTTGTAATACATACATTTAAATTCTAAAATCAAATACTAAAGTTGTTGAGGCAATTTCCTTATAGAATTATGCTATTTCAGACTTCATAACAACACGATTGTATGAACTCTTATATCTGCGACTGTGCTCTAACAATAGAAGTCGTCGACCTTTAGTTATGTTGGTTATTATTAAAACCAGTTATTATTTAACATTTGTCGCCATGCTTTCGTTACGCGACATCGGTGGCAGGATTGCGCCCATTGTGAATAAATTATACTTTATTCTTGAAAATATTCAACGTGGAAAACATTGAAAAGAACTCAAAAGGTATCAAACATTGCCGTGTGTATTTTCAACGAATTGCAGTGGACGAATATATAATCAATGTATTGGTTTTTTAATATTAGTTTTTTACCATATCTTTATATGCTCTGAAGGATAACCATTTCAATATACGCCTTATAGTATGTCTTTGGAAATGTCAACGATCAACGATTTCCTCAAATACCTGAGCTTTTCCCTGTTGTTGTGGCCCCATCATTTGAAACTCCTGGTTACGCCATTGGCACAAAACAATCGATGTTGAAAACATTTCAATTTCATACACGAGGAATTCATTAAATCAGAATAACAGCTGAATATGCAATTGCATGCTCTAAATTGCTTCTGTGTCACTCACAGTACCAACTAATCCCCCTACGCTTTGTCTGGTTAAGAAGTCAACATTAATTTTTGTTTTATCAACGATAGAGCAAACTGGTACGTTCAAATCATTGTTTTCTTTACAAATCTATATTTTGACTCCTGCCTGCCCACTAAAATAATATGTGTTGTTGGGGTGTGTGGGGTTGGTGTGTTGGGGTAGGGGTGGGGCTGTGTGGGAGGGTTGCGGTGACATGAATTTACCCGCTACGCTACAGCAGCCCTCCTTAATTCTAAACGGTGGATACAGTTTTTGTAACTCATGAGAAATAATACCACATATGAACAAACCGAGAGGTTTTTCAGCACAATATAGGGAAAAAACCTACAAACGTCAAATAATACAACATATTCAAAACCTCATGAATATACGCGATACGTGCGTCCCAATCAAATTTGATGCGTCCCAATCGTTTTTTACTGCTACGCACAAATAAGTGCAAGTCACTAATAACGGAGAAAAAAGTACTGCCGCGTAAACATCAGTCACCCCGCGTATAATGCGTATCAAGTTCGATCGTCAAAACAAGCTCGCATAATGCCACGAACGCACGGCGTATTTGAACAACGCAGTAGTTACACGACATGTGAATGGGTCGCCTTTGCACGATTTTTTGATCTGACGAATCAATTTGTAATAGGGAAGTATTACTAAAATGCCATATAGTGTAGTTTGTTTTAATTAATAATTAATAGTTCAAGTCACGTCCGTATCCTTTATTGACGATTTTAATTAACGGTTTTGAATCAGGATAATTACTTTGATCAATTTTTTCTTTCTTTCGGTAACTATAAAAGAATAAAAACATTTTATTTTGGGACCTCGGAATTTCACTCGGAGCTACGCCCCTCGTGCAATTCCTTGGTTCCAAAGTGAAAATGTGTTGATTATTCACAGTTACCTCTAAACAACTGATTATCCATTAAACATACATCTTTTGTAGGATACTTATTACTAACGATGTGTAGCAACATCTAAATCAGTTATTTGAGTTCACATGTTGAAGAACATAAATTACCTACATAAGTGGGCTCAAGGGCAAACTATTCCTTACTATCGTGTAGTTCAATCGAAACGACACTATGGCAATCTACATTTCAATCTGATGACTTTGATTGTTGTGAAAAACAGACCCACTTTATACTGATACTAATACAATTGGAAATTGGGGATCATATGGTCACTTCGAAATGCCGACATGATCAATGAATAAATGATGATGTATAGCAACTATCCAATAGGCAACAACTTACCAAGTACTCAAAATAATCCAAATGTACTTCATAGTGTAGACAGTAAAGCCCAAACTGATTAATCCGAAACTAATGACATGCCTCGAGTTACAATACCATCAATAAAAACAATTCAATCGATGGCTACTTGAGGGATCAAACTACGCAATCAAATTATTCCGACCACCGATCACCCTGCACAGGGATTTTATCCTGATAAGGTGTTATTTTATTTATGACTCAAGTTTTTGCGGCAAACGTGTGAATTAACGTGAACAATGAATTAATAAATCAGTTCAGTGTATTCTGTTATTATTATCATTTAAAAGAAAGAAGTTACATACAACGGCAACCATTAGGGCATCGGGCTTCCTCATTCACTTGTTCAACACTCACTTGCAAGTATGTTCAACACTCACTAGCAAGTATGTTCAACACTCACTTGCAAAAATGTTCAACAACTTGCAAGTATGTTCAACACTCACTTGCAAAAATGTTCAACAACTTGCAAGTATGTTCAACACTCACTTGCAAAAATGTTCAACAACTTGCAAGTATGTTCAACAACTTGCAAGTATGTTCAACACTCACTTGCAAAAATGTTCAACAACTTGCAAGTGTGTTCAACACTCACTTGCAAGTATGTTCATCACTCACTTGCAAGTATGTTCAGCGCTCACTTGCAAGTATGTTCAACACTCACTTGCAAGTATGTTCAAAATTTGCAATATTCTTAGTCATGTCTGATGACTGCCTAATGTGCATATTTGCTCTGGGATCGTGTCCTGAAAATGTTGAACCAAACAATATTATATTATATAGTACCAACACGATGAGTAAACCTGACACGCCATCTATTCTCGATGACAACTAAACCCGTATCCCCCCTTAAATCTCTAGCTGATAATCTGCGTGAATTATGTATGGGAGTTTCATGGGAGAATCAATGTTTTTGCCCACTCAAATGATAAGCTTGACACTACTGGGACACCCTCATTTGAAGTCAAGGTTTTTCACCTCTGAATTTCATTTGTACAAGAATCTAATAAATCATCATTACACCTGTATATTCACTGGCACCACGTTTTCTGAATGTTTACATTGTCCATCTGCCAAACGCGTATGGAAATTGTGTTTGTCTACATTTGTCTACTTCACCTGATAAGTGAATCTGGGAAAAGCAAATATTGTTTGTTTTTCTGTATTACCAATATTTTATAGAAGCGTGTAAACCTGACCTGAAGTAAGAGATTTATTTGATATCAAGGCAACGATCTTCAAACTCAATTCAATACCAAATGTATAACACTTGAAGCCTGTGGCGTAGGGAATGGATTTGAAACTAAGGATATTTTGACGTCTGTGGCCTAGGGAATTTGAGACTAAGTACATCATGTTTTACGTCTATGATTTAGGTTTTAAATATTTTGTGACAATATCTCTCGGTGGGGGTGAGGAGACTTATATGCTTATTATATTTTTCACTTCTCTGCCATTTAATTATATGTAACCTGTGCATAGATTGCTTAAAACACACGTTAATTAATAACGCTGTACCAGACTCTGACATGTATCGGCAACTTGCTGTCACCTGATTTATATGAACTTAAAACCAATGTACGATAAACAATACTTCCATTTCTGCCGAGGTCATTGATATGAAGAATGAAAACACCATCTGCACTAGCCTTACATCTAAAGTGCTAAACAAAAGTTTGGAAATATTTTTCAATCACAATTTGTTCAAATATCTCGGGATATGTTCATTTAGTGTAATATATCATGTAACGCTGATGTGTTCATCCTTACAATGATATCTAATTTGAAGCAATCCCTTGTTCCAGTGCTCAGCCACATGCTTGAGAACATGGGGAGGTCGCAATCTGAAAGTGCCAAAATTAACACTTTTTTGTGCTTAAAAATCAATAGATCATCACACTACAATGTAATAGTCTATGTAACACTTCATTGAACAGACGACAAAGATGTTCTTTTGAGCACGAAATAGTGTTGATTTTGGCACATTCAGATTGTGACCTTCACATGTTCTCAAGCAAGTAGCTGAGTACTGGAGCAAGGGATTGCTTCACATTTGGTATCATTGTAAAGATGAACACATCAGCTTTACATGGATATATAAAATTTAATGAACATATCCCGCAATATATAAACAAATTGTGATTGAAAAACGTGTCCAAACTTTTTTTGAGCAGTTTATATCAGAGGTTGTCTTACTCATCTTTACGAAACATGATATGAAGTAAAATGCTCCATTACGATCAATTTATCTGTTATTTTGAATTCTACAGATTAGAGATACATGTCTGTACTTTAACGTCATTTATTTCCATATTTTGATTTGTCCCCTCATCCCCTCTTATAATCTGACCATCTGCGCACATAATTTGTGAATCAATCAATGCTCTTGCCCACTAGAATGACAAGCTTGACCTTCCGGTGCCCCCTTATTTAAAGATCCTGTCTATGTTTGCAACATTAACATTTCATTTGTACAAGAATTCATTGATAGGCGGAACACCTGCATGTTCACAGACACGTCTTGACATCGTTTCTTTTTATTTTGAATGTTTGCTAACATCATCGACTTCTTTCAAACGTGTATAGTACTTTTTTGCACATATTTATCTAGGTCACTTGATGATTGAATCTGGCAAAACATATAGCGTTTATTTTTGTGTTTTTAGTATTTCATGGAAGCTTGTACATAACTTGACTTGAAGGAAAGGATTTATGTGATATCAAGTATACTATTTTCAAACTCAATTCAATACAAAATAAATAACACTTGATATATGGGGCCTAAATAAAGGATTTAAGACTGAGCACATCGTGTTTTATATGTGTGATTTAGGAATAACATCATTATTTTCTCGAAATATAAACTCTTTTGGGGAGTGAAGAAATGTATTCAACATTATACAAATAAAAATATTCCATTACAATCAATTTCATTTTTATTCTGTCAAAGACTACAGATGCATGTCAGGAACTTAAGGTACACTATTCGCGTATCTTATATTCATTCCCCTCATCCCCTCTTATTAGCTGACCATCTGCGCACACCATTTATAGATGAATCAATGTTTTGCAGACTCGAATGCCGAGCATGACCTTCCGTAGCCCCTTTGTCCTGGTTATATTTGCAACATATAGATTTATTACAAGCATTCAATAATCATCAGAACACGTGCGTATTCACCGACACGTCTTGATATCGTCCATTTTGAATCAATGTTTGCTAACATCGACGACTTCTGCCAAACGTATGTGGTTCTTTCGCTTGCCTGCATTCATCTAGTTCATTTGGTGAGTGAACCTTTCACCGAAGCTTGTTAACCTAACTTGAAGGAAGAGATTTATTTGATATCAAGGCTTCGATCTTCAAACTCAATTCAATACAAAATGTATAACACTTGACGGATGGGGCCTAAAGAAAGGATTTGAAACCATATGAGTACATCGTGTTTTATTTATGTTTATGATTTAGGCATCAATTTTAGGTATCAATTTTAAACTTATTCAAATGGTTATATTTTTCACGTCTCTGCGTTTTTATTTGACATCGACTGTGCGAAAAATGCTTAAGACACACGTTAATTACTGATGCTGAATTACCGCTGACGTGTGTCAACAACTTGCTGTCATCAGGTGTATACATGAATTAAACTGTACACCAATACACAAAACGATGAACAATACTTATTATTATTTCTGCCGAGTCCATTGACATGATCAACGTCAATCCAGACTAACATCTTAAATTTTAGGATTTCTTACTCATCATAATACGAAACATGATATGGAGGAAAATACTCTATAATTTGTATTCTGTCAAAGACTAGAGATAAATGTCTGGAACTTTCGGGACATTATTCCCATCTTTTGTATTTATACCCCTCATCTCCTCCTATTAGCTGACCATCTGCGTGCATCATGTATAGACGAATCAATGTTTTGCCGACTCGAATGACAAGGTTGACCTTTCATAGCCCCCTTATCCAGGTTATGTTTGCAACATATAGATTGCATCTGTACAAGAAGTCATTAATACTCGGAACAACAGACATATCTTGACATCGTTTCATTTTCAATGTTTGCTAACATCGACTTTTTTGTTTTTCATACATTTATCTAGTTCACCTGGTTAGTGAACCTGGCAAAATAAATACCGTTTGTTTTATGTTCACAATATTTCATAGAAGTGTAAACTTGACTTGAAGGAAGAGATTTGTTTGATATCAAGGATACGATCTTGAAACTCAGTTCAATACAAAATGTATAACACTTGAAGCCTGTGGCCTACGGAAAGGATTTGAGACTAGTGCATTTGACGTCTGTGGCCTAGGGAAAGGATTTGAATCTATAAAAGTACATCGTGTTTTATGTCTATGATTTAGGTATCAAATATTTTGTGATCATATTAACTCTTTTGGGGGAGTGAGTAAACATAATATTCAAATACTTTGTGAGTTCTAGTCCCGCTGGGGCTAACATGTTTGTGTCCTTGGGCAAGAAACTAAGTCTCAATTGCCTCGTTCACCCAAGCGAGATTGGGTACCTGTTAAGGGTAATATTACACGCCAAGTGCTGATATGGTTGAACACTTAGCCAGTTGCTACACAAGTGAACGAAATGATTGTGACGGCAGCGTAATAATAATTGGCTACAGCGCCTCGGAATAGGCTGCCTAGATAGACGCGCTATATAAATTTATTATTATTATTACTATTATTATTAGTGTTATTACCTTTAAACGTACGTTAGGGGGAAAGAGGTTTTTGTTATTCATTCATTATTACGTTGGGGCGAAAATAATGTTTCCCCCTAACGTAATTTCTTTCATAAACAATAATGCGCTTTATTCCGTTATAAATAACAAAGTAAATTACTATTCATGAGCTAATTAATTATGCAAATTTATTCAAATATTCAATAAATTTGCATAATTTGTACGACGGGCTGTCTCTAACAGTGACTAAAGACAGCCCGTCGTACAAATTATGCAAATTTTGTGAATATTTGAATAAATTAGCATAATTAATTAATTTATGTAAATGAATGTTATTGTTAGTTAATCTCATGTAATTTTTCCCCTTATGGTTATCATTAGCGTTATTATTATTATTATTATTATTATTATTATTATTATTATGTACATAGAGACAATTGCCAAATGGCAATCAAAATCTCTCATTTGTTATGTTAAAGACTAGAGATACATGTCTGGAACTGAAGGTACTCTATTTCCATCTTTAGTACTCCCATCATCACGTCTTATTAGCTGACCATCTCCGCACATCATTTGTGGAAGAATCAATGCTTTTGCCGACTCGAATGACAAGCTTGACCGTCCGGTGCCCCCTTATTTGGTATTCCTGGTTATATTTGTAACATCTAAATTTCATATGTAAAATAATTTAATAATGATCGGAACACCTGCATATTCACTGGCAAGTCTTGGCATCGTTTCATTTTCAATGTTTGCTAACATCATCGACGAATTCTGCCAAACGTGTATGGTTCTTTCGCTTGCCTACATTCATCTAGATAACTTGGTCAGTGAACCTGGAAAAATAAATACCGTTTGATTTATGTTCTCAATATTTCAAGTTCATAGAAGCTTAAAGGACTTCTTTGATATCAGGGCTACGATTTTCTAACTCAATTCGATACAAAACGTATAACACCGTGTTTATGATTTAGGTGTCATATAGTTTGTCACAATATTAACTCTTTTGGGGAGTGAGTAAACTTATTCAAATGCTTATATTGTTCACGACTCTGAAATTATATTATATGTCACCTGTGCATAGAATGGTCATTAACAGACGTTAATGATGCTAAACCAGCAACTAGCGGGTGTCAGCAACTTGCTGTCACCAGGTTTATAAATGAAAACCAATACACAATACGATGAACAATACTTCCATTATCATTAATTAAACCCGAAAAAGTAGAACAAATCTACACAAACTAACGAATTAGGGCGCTATTTGTCAAGGATTTGTTACAGTATGGCTTCTCGTCATTTAAACATTCAAAACCAGAAAACAAGTTCGTGTTTGAAAATGCCGTTGGTATGGCCTCGGCAGGTAGACAATAATATGAAGTATAAAATCAAAATAGAAGTGTTTAATTTCATTGCTGTTTTTTATACAAAGTTATAATCATATTTGATTGTGCGTAGTGCTTTAAATACGTCTAAAATTCAATATTCTATTCAAATACTAATATCAATATTACGAGACCAACCTCTCTTATAAGAAAGTGCCATCTTATTTTGTAATGGCGGTTCACTGTACACTCAACACATATTACTTGTGACGATGAACATGTATCAACAACTTGTTGTCATCGGATTTAAGAATGAATTAGACTGAAAACCAGTACCCAATACGTTAAACAATACTTGTATTATTATTTCTGCCGAGTTCATTGACAGTGGAAATGAAAACAGGAATTATTTTTAACTCATCAGGCGGACATCTCATATTTGAGTTTTCCTACACATCAAAATATGGAAACATGATGGAGATATTAAGTGCCCCATGACACATTAATGACACTTTGTTCCGTACAAGATGAGATACACGTCTTAGTTTTAAGGTACACTATTTCCATTGGTTTATTTATTCCCCTGAAATAAACAGAAATTTACCTCTGTGATCCCTTGTAACTCGATTATGTAAAACCATAAATATATTATTGACATCCCTTTTAGAAAGAAGTAAAACACTTGCAGCGATATTCTGATTATTCAGTCGTCTCTGAAAAAATCTATAAATTCATACATAAATGCTATAATATGGCGTCGTTCCTGATCCTAATCAGAATCAGTGAGGTAATTCAATCTGTAAGTCGATATTCTAAAACAGACGCTTAGAACTCGTCTCGCTTTGTGTCACGATCATGTAGATTACTTTATGACAATCTAATGCTCCATAACATAACTCCACTGTGTTCGCATCATCAATTCATTGATTCCAAATTGGCTCATGCATATCGTATTTTATATTAATTTGTATTGGCATATATCTATATACTGTTATGAATCTGTGTTTCAACACCGCGAGCCATTGTTAATTTATATTAATACTATTCTACTAAAAAGGAAAATAATACAAGTACAGATTTTCTTCTGTCATAAAAAAAAAATTATCACTAATAAAATGCAACAACATTTGGCATAAATAACTTAGGCAACTTACCTATTCGACAAAACAAGCTTATTGCATGTCAAGATATTTTAAAGCGAAGAGGGACCAGGTTTGAGACCGTGTGTTTGTAGAAGGTCTTTGTGAATTTGTTATGGTGTGAGATTGCAAGACTTATCTAAAATACCGCATTCTATATGTTAAAGCCAATGGTAGATCTTTCTTTTGGGAAAGAAGCACTACAAACTATAACTGTATAGACCATTTCAAAGTGAGATCGGAAAACCTCGGAAAACAAGTCACTGGACTAGGTGCGTAGTGCGTTCTTCGCAACGGTTGATCGCATTCATAGCATTGGTTGTCAGCCTAGTGGTTTACTATTTTTACATATAAGCGTACACGCACGAGAAGTAAAACTAGTAGCGAGACTATCTTGTTTTTATCAACGATTGTCGCGATACCGGCAACTTCCCGAATCTCTTTTATCAGGTAATTTTTTTAAAAATTAAAACAAACAAAATACAACTGTGTGAGGAAGATAATCTCTCATCAACATTAACGCAATCCACAGACAACGGGTGAAAACACGTTTGTTTTTCTATGGATAACTCGGAGTCATCCACTGATGCCAGAACAAGCTCGGCTGATCGGAAACATTCGGAACCGATCGAATATTTTCGAATTTGAAATGTTCTGTAGGTGGAATCTTATAGACGAATTAATGTTTTGCTGACTCGAATGACAAACTTGACCTTGCGAGGCCCTTACCCAGGTTGTGTTTGCAACATATATATTTCGTTTGTACAAGAATGTATTAATCGTCGGAACACCTGCGTATTCATGTCTTGACATCGTTTATTGTCAATGTCTGCTACTCAAAGTGCAAATGTGGCCTCGAATTTTGCCACCATGGTGTGATATTAAGGATCATTTGTTTGCGTAAGCTGTCCAACAAAATGTTATGCAATAAAAGGGCCACATTTTAGTTTGTGATGTAATCGATGTAATGTTTTTCAAGTATAAAATAAAAAGAAGAAGAAAGAAGAAGAAGAAAAAAGAAAGAAACAGGACGAATACAGTATATTAGTCGTTTCTCGACTAATATAAGCATAAAATCAAAATATAATTCAAATTGGTAAAGTATAGTGTTTAATTTCATTGCTGTTTTTTAGACAATGATATATCATATTTGATTATGCGTAGTGCTTCAAATACGCTTGAAATTCAAAATTCTTTTCAAATACTAATATCAATATTACGAGACCAAGCTCTTTCATAAAAAAGTTGGTAATGGAGGTTCACTGCACGCTCAACACATATGACTTGTGACGCTGAACATGTATCAACAACTTCTTCTTTTAAGAAGGAATTTAGAATGAATTAGACAGAAAACCAGTACCCTATACGTTAAATAATACTTTCATTATTATTTTTGCCGAGTTCATTGACAGTGGAAATAACAAAATCAACTCTTTTTATCTCATCAGACGGACATCTCATATTCAATCAAGGTTTCCTATACATAAAAATATGGAAACATAATAGAGATAAGTGCCCCATGACAAATTAATGATACACATTATTTCCGTTCAAGATGAGATACACGTTCAACGCGGCTATTGGTTTTACAATATACAAAACAGATTTTTCAGTAACCTTTGCAAGTTTTCAAGGTCTATCCAAGGGATTACTGAATCAATACGAGGCATGTTTGTACTTATTTCAATGCATTTCACATGGTGATTCCAAATCTGAATATGGTAATGAAATTCAACAATTCTTATTACATGCTATGGCGAAATTAATATAGTGTGAATTTTGACAGATACATCAGCGTTCTTCAGGTCCAAAAAAATTGACGCAATGATGTTTTTTTAATATTTTAACCAAGACATTTGTGTTCAGGTCATTTCCGGTAGCTGACGCCATCATCTAAATCAACAATTGCGTGTGACCAGGAAAACCCAACTCGTACGTTTTGAAAAGGCTCTAGATTAAAAATGCCTGTGACCCCCCATATATGAGTTGTTGAGTTAGTAGTCATGACTTTTATCTTTAGGTTGATACCACATTTCTAGATACCAGGTGTTTTTTTGTTCACGTGTAAACTTATGGGAGGTGTATTTGGTGGTGTGAACCCTAGAAGTGCTGTGGTTTGATAGGTAGGGGTTGGTTAATAAAGTATTGTCATGCGCATGACATAAGCAATAGATTTACAAATAAATGGGTATAACTCATGAGAGGGCCACGAAGTAATGAAATAATGTGGTTTCTTATAAGAATAAACCATGTGATATAGCTTGGGGCAAGGGTGTTAATGAAGTCTGGTATAAGCTACGGAGCAAAGCCGTAATGGGAACCGGAAGAATATCAACGGAATTGATGGAAGAAATAATATGCGATGGGAATACGGGAGGAAAGCCGGGTTAAAATTATGGTAAAATATAGCCTATAAAAATGTATGAAAAGTATAAGGAGGAAAAGAATGGCCCTGCATATCTATCTATATCTTATGAGTTAATATTTATCTCTCTCTCTTTCGTTTATGTTTCCTTTTATCTTCATGCTCCCGATAGTGAGATTCATTATTTACAACTCATGAACTCAAGTTACAACTCATGAATGTCATTTGCTCATCGAGCGGGACCCGAGCGCAGCGAGTGTATCCCGCTAGTAAAGACAATAAATGGGACCAGAATAATAATCCAGACTAAGAATTTATAGCTCCTAGATTGTACCTTGTCCCTGTAAAATCGAATTTCATCTCCCTATGAATCTTATGATCTGTTCGAGCATACTTAAACAAAACACGTATTGGTTGGGGCTTATTTACAAAGGCGTATTCATGCATGCAAACCTTTTACGTCTCGTAATTTCAAGGGAGTCTTTACGTACTGCCAAACCATTTGTCTTTTTAAGTATTTTGTCTTCTATTTATAGTAACACTGAGTAATGCGATGAGTGGATTTCCATCATTAAAGATAGAAGTATATAGTATACGAACGTCAATTTCTATGATTATATAAAAGAAGACAGATATTATCCGTTGAAATCCTTTTTAAGACAGTGCAGCATACGTCAATTAGCCTATAACGACAGATAGTATGTATTATATCTGATCAAATCCCTCGGCTTTTTAACTCTTCTTTAAAATCAAACAAAAAGCTTTATCTTAATACTGATATTCATCTAAGAATATGATCTGTTTGGCCGTTTATTGACGCGAGTTCTACATTTGGCTGTCTGTACCTGTTAACTAAATATAGACATTTGTCTTTAACTCCTTAAACACGTTTAAGGAGTTAGGTAGTGGCATCGATTTAGTGACATACATATGTGTTAAGTATATCCATGTTTTGCTTTTAACTAAATATAGACATTTGTCTTTAACTCCTTAAACACGTTTAAGGAGTTAGGTAGTGGCATCGATTTAGTGACATACATATGTGTTAAGTATATCCATGTTTTGCTTTGACCCATATAGCAGTCTATGGGCGATAATTTCTCGGATTGTTCGACTTATTGTTTAGGGAACACAAGCATCCTCTTAACCCTAACACATTGGGATGGAAAAATTGAAAACACTACATGGAAATGGGCAACATTTAGCGAGAAAAACCGGACTTGCCGGCGATGGGATTCGAACCCGGGTCCCCTAGAATGGAATTCAGTGTATATTTCCTTGTATAGACCAAGGCAAATGATATTTCTGGTCTTCAAGGGTTATGGTAAGGCAAGAAAACCCCTAACACTTTTGGGATAGAAATGTTGAAAAACTATTCGGGGTAGAAATGGGCGAAATTTAGCGGGAAACTGGACTTGCCGGCGACGGAATTCGAACCCGGGTCCCCCAGAATGTAATTCAGTGTCTTAGTCTACTCGGACAGGGGGTCACGCACCCGTAATTAACAATTCCGTGCGCATTTAGCACCCGCCGTGAGCGCTCGGCGAGATACCGAGGCGACACGTGCTGCCAGAATAGTTTTCAAATGGGATTTCATAAGGGTTCGGGGCTGCTGTAAGGGTTTTTAAATAAATAAGAGCACGTGAAAAAGGTTGTTGCCATAAGGTGATATTTCGAAAATAAGGTTGGATACAACAGCTATAATCCTCATTAACGGAATAGCATCATCTCTGTGGACTCTGGTTATGGATAGAAACATTTAGTAAGTTGATACAAGAGTTTTTCATCATAGACAGAAGTCGTTTATAAAAGGTACCAGCAACTTCAGGGCTTATCTTTGATGGACGTTTTCTTTGGCAGACGAGGCAGACAGGGGAGTTTATGAACAATTATCACCAACAGATAACATTAGTAATCATTTCATATTTTTTGAGAAATGTATGCGCATTTCCATAGTTGAAGCCATTTTAGGAAGTAATAATATGACAATGGCTATGCCATTCGGAGTAATCGTGAAAGCGAAATATGCCTTAAAGTGGCGTCGTTCATGAACCTAACCAGGATTAGTGAGGTAATTCAAGTTTAAACTCGTAATTCTAAGGATGCCACTCGGTATTCGTCTTGCTTTATGTCAAGAACTAGATTACTATGAAAAATACTAGTATTATAATACTCCACGAACTCATCTTCAATTTGCCGCGTTCACATAAATTCACATTCTCTAAATTTGTTTCATCAGCAGAATGTACGTAACATGCCATACCATATTTCGTTGGATAACATTTTCTTCTTTTTCCCTACTGCGCGGCGAATTTTGGGTGTAGCGCTTTTAAACTTTAAAAACGTATCACCTTTTTTTTTTAATTGGCAGAATACAAGTACACAATTTTATGATTTGACTTATAATATTTGGCAATATTTGGCATACATGATTCAGACAGTTTCTGTCTCTGCAACAAATCGAGCATATTGACTTATCGTGAGATTGACTAACTAATCCTGTAACTGCCGAATTCAAGCTAGATTTTGATTTTGAATTTGGTAAATTGGTTCATTCATAAAGCGCATGATGAACTGACAATTGATTACTGTTCTGTCTATATCTGACTTAAATCGACTGAAATCTATTTTTGTTCTTTTTTATGCGATCGTCTCCAGGACTTATGTTTGATGGACATTTCGTTAGGTAAACGGGGCAAATAGGAAAGTTTATGAAAAAACCAATCAGTTGGACAACTATTTATACCTAGTTCTGAAAAAAGCGACACTTCTAAATATTTGAAGTATTCTAAAATATTTATCATCAACATCACTTTGGCAACAAGAAAAAAGAAATTGCACGAATAGGTGCAGACGTGAAAATGGAAATTGAAATTGGGACATTGCAATATTGATGTTACCAAGTTTGGTGACATCTTTCGTAGAAATACACTATCTGTATATGTGACCCGTCATAACAAAACATACCTCTTGGGGTCTTGTATGCAATGTCTGATTTTAACATCATCAAAACATGCAACAATCAAGCTTTAAATTAATACCTCGTAGAAAAGTAGAAACTGCCAGAAAGAAGCTAAGGCAGACATATGAGAAACATGTCACAAACGACAGTAAAGAGTCTGCACAAGAGTTTGAAGCAGGTAAACAAGAACTCGACCAAGCCTATGATGAAGTAAATTCTGAATACCTGGACAAGAAATTAAAAGAAGTGGAAAAGGCAACCCTAAACATGCAACACAGATTATCTTGGGAGCTCATTAATGAAGTAAGTGGAAAGAAAACCTCTAGGAATGGTATCCTCAAAGGAAAGACAAAGGAAGAACGTGTCAATAATTGGTACTGCCACTTCCAACAACTCCTAGGAAATCCACCGGTAGTGACTGATAAAGATGAAGACATCCCAAAGATTTTCGAAGAACTACCAATTAAGTGTACTGCCTTCAATAACACTGAGTACCAGAAAGCCAAGAAATCTATCAAGGAGGGGAAAAGTTTTGGAGAGGACAACATTCCACCTGAACTCCTGACAAGATGCAATCTTGATGATTTAATACTGGATATCTGTAATAAGGCCCTCCTAGAAAAACAAAAACCTGACCAGTGGGCAATATTGAACCTGATACCAGTCCCAAAATCTGGTGACCTAAGTCAAGCAGGAAACTACAGAGGCATATGTCTGAACTCTATTGTGGCCAAGACATATAACAGAATGATTCTCAACAGAATAAGACCTCACCTAGATGAATTACTTCGAACTAACCAGAATGGCTTCCGCGAGGGAAGAGGCACTACCTCACACATTCTTGGACTCAGGAGAATCATCGAAGGTATACATTCCAATAATCTCTCTGCAGTCATAACATTCATTGATTTCAAAAAGGCATTCGACACCATACATCGTGGGAAAATGATCAAGATACTCAAAGCATACGGTGTCCCACAGGTTATAACAGATGCAATTGATGAAACTTACAGAAACACAAGAGCCAAAGTCATATCACCTGATGGCGACACGGAACTGTTCGACATCCTAGCAGGAGTACTCCAAGGAGATACCCTTGCCCCTACCTATTCATAATCATCCTTGATTACTGCTTAAGAATAGCTATCAGTGGGAGAGAAGAGGAACTAGGATTCACCCTCAAGCCTAGACAAAGTCGAAGAATAGGGCCAAAGAACGTCACTGATCTTGACTTTGCAGATGACATAGCGTTACTTTCTGACACTAAGGAGCAGGCACAGAAGTTGCTGAAATATGTTGAGGAAGCAGCACTCAAAACTGGGCTCCACATGAATGCCAAGAAAACCAAATGCATGGTATTCCACCAAGCACAAGCGGTACAGCTAAAAACCTCTGATGGAAGTAACCTAGACAACGTAGAGGACTTCAAGTACCTGGGAGCTTGGGTTGGTAGTAGCCAGCATGACATAAAAGTACGTAAAGCACTTGCTTGGAAGGCCTGCAATGCTCTGAACAAAGTGTGGACATCCAGCCTCTGTCGAAAAATCAAAATCAGACTTTTCCAAGCTACTGTTCAAAGTGTTCTACTGTATGGAGCTGAGACATGGACCATCACCAACAGACTGAATAAATCTCTAGATGGATGCTACACTAGAATGCTGAGAACTGCACTCAACATTAGTTGGAAAGATAAGGTACCAAACAAAGACCTGTATGGAAACTTACAAAAGGTATCAGAAAACATCACAGATCGAAGGATGAGATTTGCAGGACATTGCATGAGAAGAGAAAATGAGATTGTATCCGACCTGCTGCTATGGAGACCCAAACACGGACACACATCTGTCGGCCGCCCAGCCTTAACATACTTGGACAACTTGGCGAAAGACACAGGACTGAGGAATGATGAGGAGATGAAAGCATGCATGAGGGACAGAATAGTTTGGCGAGCCATCACGAAGACCGTTCGAGAACGACATAAGTAGTAGTAGTAGTAATTGAAATTTAGCGTAAAAAATCAGGAAATATGATGAATAGAAGCTTAGCATTTCCTTTTAATTTCTTTATATTTTTCAAGACATTTGACATCATATCTAGAAACTAGAAATACCGACAAGAGGTACGTTTTGTTGTGATGGCACTGATGGGTCACATAAGAGTGCCACAAATAACAAAATACGTCCGTCGTTTGTAAGTCAAGCATGTTACTATGAAATATGAAACTAACGTATGTAGGTAATATATCGCACTTAACCCAAGTGTTCCGTAAAATCCGTTCCTACCTATATGAGAAGAGAGGCAAAAATAGTCTTTGCATTATTTCTAACATTATGTCCATTAAGTAAATATATCAAAAGTGTGGAAGACCCAGTAAGACAATAGATGTGACCAGAATGATAACCCATGCGACTATTTATTAGGGACTCAAATGAATTGTATCTTCTCATTGTGTATCAAATATAATTTCCCCGTACCCCGTGTATCTTATTATTAAATTCTGCTCGATCATGCTTCGAAAAACCACGCACTTATTTTTGTTGGTCAAATACACAAGAGAGTATTGACGCAGACAACCCTTATATACTTCGTGTAATTATAAGGAAGTCCAAGTGCCAAACCATTGACTTCTCAGGCTAATTGTTCTATTTATAGTAACATTAGGTTATGCGGTGGAGGAGATTTCTATCATTAAAGACAGTAGTGTATCTAACGTCAATTTGTAGTGATTAGAAAAGAAGACAGATAGTTCATCCGATGAAATCCCTTATAAGACAGTAGCATACGAACGTCCATTAGCATAGAAAAGAAGACATTTATTTTATCCCTTCGAATCCCATGGCTTTTTAAGTCTTCTTCAAATTCAAATCTTATTACCGGCTATTCATCTGGGGAACATGATCTGGTTTGCCGTGTAATTGACGCGACTAAGTTCTGTATTCGGCCGAACCTGTAAACTAAATAAAGGCGTTCGAAATATTGCCATACGAGTATCATCTTTAACACTCTCCGTGCGGCAGACGTCTGCAGACGACATTTCAAAATTTCACAGAATGTTTCAAATAATATGTCAAAATTATTGACTGTCATTACCAAATTCATGAATGGAATCAGCATGAGAAATACATTAAAATAAGTAGAAACATGCCCAGTATGATTTCAGTAATCCTTCAGATAGACCTTAAAATTTGGGAAAGGTTTCTGAAATATCTGTTTTGATATTACATAGTCAGACCTATTATAGCCGCGTGGAAAGCGTTAAGGAAGAGCGGCAGTGGCATAGATTGAATGTGTTAATACTTGTTTTGCTTTGACCCATATAGCAGACTTGTTGCCATGATTTCTCTGGAATCCTCCTTAGACAAAGGAGAGCACGTGAAAAAAAGGTTGTTGCCGTAAGGTGATATCGTCGGTTCTGTTGATTATAATGTTGAATGCAACAGCTAGTAACTCCATATGTAACAGCTGTTATACTTATATAAAAAAATTAATGTTTTGTTATTTGATACATGAGAGTCATATCAGAAACAAAAGTGCATCTGCATAAAAAAAAATGCCAGCCAACCTTTCATGAATAACAGTATCCGTTGCAATCATATTAAAGTCTCTACGCTACAAACCTTACCTCGTCTTAAATGTTTAGTACCACACACGTATCTATGCTACAGTTTACATGTTGCTGTGGCTGTGGTGGTAGAAAATTAGCCCAAAAAGATTTTTTACTGTTATATTATATACTTTTGAATGTGTTATTTAGTCGAGACATCGTACTAAATAAAAAAGGTAGGCACAATTTTGCTGCAATATCCTTTTAGGACCAAATTAACCGTCATTATGACCAATTTTCTTATGAAGAAATAGGTTGAGAAGACAGGGACAGGGATGTGTTATGAATATGTTTTTGTTTTTGTAACATGCTCATTCTGGTAGTATTCATAGTTCACCTCGCCGGATGTGAACCCGGGATGTGAACAAAAGAAGCCCTATCAATTATATATTCTGTAGTATTGTGGGATGAACGCTTAGGCTGCTGTGGAATGAATATAGATAGACGAAATGATATTTGTCATGTAACATGATGGATGAGAATTAAATAGTAATTAAAAGGGCGCATAGCTTCAATCTTATAATACGGTGGAAATTATAGAGAGTTATAATACAATTAGACTGGAGTAAGAGTTGTAAAAGAGAGCATCACTTGAACATCAAGGGCATTTGCTTTTAAACTACCAGGTAATTGGTTGAGCATAAATATAATTATCGATAGTAATATTCGTAAATGGAATATTGTATTGAAACAGGGAAAATAAAATAAATGAAATTGAATTTAAATAGGTGCTTGGCTGATTGATTAAGTGATTTAGGTGTAGCGGGCATTAACCCTACAGTAACTCCCAAGGCGGGTTTTTGGGACACAAATTATCAGGAGAGAACAACGGGTCAAATTAAGGGGAACATTGCCGGGATTCGAACGCGGATAGACTGTGTGGCCGTCCAGTCCTTAATTGAGCCAAGGATTCATCTTGAAAAATATTTCGCTACGCATAATATGATAGCCCGCCTGATCGCTCCGCGAGACTAGTGCTATTAGACTGGGTCCCCGCGTCCCTCTATATGGCCGCCATCTTTAAAAATGGCGGACCACATTTGAGCACCCTCGCAGGGGCCGTGTGTAAAATAGGGAAGACATGAGGATCCAGTCTATGGGGCTATCATCACATAGTAGTTTAATGTTTTGTAGTGATGAGGAAGGTTAGTGTTAATAAAATCTTCATTGAAAAAACCCGGGTACAAGATATGATTTTGTTGTCAAGGTTTTGTTGCGTATGTAATTTTGATTGAGCAGATGATGCAGTAAATGTGCAGCCCCTCCATAACTGAGAGTCCTCCCATTCTCTTGGTCGGACATCCGGGTTTACTGTCCCGCGCGTTTGCCGATAAATTACCCCGGATTCGCTCTGATTCACTGTCCGTTACGTGTGACGCGTTCTGCACATGCGTACACTTGTTTTCCTCTCTCTCATTTCCCCTTTTGCGAGTTAGCGTGACGTCAGCACGACCATTAGAACGTTACAGACTCATACGGATTAACCCTAGTCCTACTGATTTTTAATGTAACGCGGTTTATTAAGGTTTTATTATTTATTACTAACACGGTTTATTTCGTATAAAAAACCGCCCCTTTGTTGACGTTTTCCTTAATACAGGATTAAATTTCTTCGAAAATGAGAAGGAAAAGAAAAAGAAAAAAGAGTACTATTACCAAAATGTCTCAACACCTCTAACCTAGATTATAGTGAATGTCGAAAGCTGAAATAAGCAAATACATCCTGGTGTGCAATTGGTAAATAATGAAGTACTGGTAAGAAATACGATAGATAAGACAGAGTTAGAAGAAAGAAACCTATTATGCATATAAATGAAGACTTTTTCATGAATTATAAAAGAAAAGCTTTATATAAATGGTTGCATTTGCTTATTCATTTATAATACGATAGATGAGATTTGTGTCTCGTTGTTGATAGTGATATACACAGAAGTCCATTTGCATATTATTAACACTTTCCACGCGGCTATGATTAGTTTTACTATATACAAAAAAGATTTGTCAGAAACTTTCTCTATTTTTTAAAGTTTATCTCAAGGATTATACTGAATCAATACTTGGCATGGTTGTACTTATTTCAATGCATTTCCCATGGTGATTCCAAATATGGTGATGAAATTCAAACATTTTGACATTTTTGAAATATTTCGTGAACTTTTGGAACTGTCGTCTGCAGACATACGCCTGCCGCGTTGAAAGTATTAAGACTATTACCAAAGGATATTGCGCTCTTCTTTTCATTCATGATCGGTTTCCAAAGCTCTTGTTGGGTTTTTTCCACCTGTTATTCGCGCGTAGTTTCTATTAAAGCCGGGCGCAACGGACCATAAAAGGGAATCTCACCCGGCCTATTCTACAATATAGAACGACGACTACTTCATTGCATGAACCGTGTAACCAAATTGGCCTACATCTGAAACAGGTGCGCCATCGTTCTAAAAATCTAAAACACAGTTATTATTCTTAAGATGGCAGCTGATCCGTTACATGTATATAATCTCTATTTATGTGTGTCAACATTTTTTGTTTTAACATTATTGGGAATACAAATATTATAGTAACACACATAATTGATCTGAATTGCCGAGTCATGGATTTAAAAAAATACCATAGGTGATATTGAAATGTAATTTAAATTCAAAATATAATTAAAGATTATACATTTGTATGGAGGAAGCTTAAAGACACACTCTGTCATTTGGTATAGCTTTAGCGCCCTCATTTTCCTACAAAATTGGTGTTTTTATGTTAAGAGCCCTATGTTGCACCGTTTGGCAAATAAATGAGTTTGTTAATAACACTCAAGCCGAACATTTACTATTGCGAAATACCTGCACTGTCAACTAATTTATAGTTGGCCATTTTCAACAGGTAGGCCAATTGATACAAGATCCTGTGTCATTCATTCATGCAAGCTCACAGAGGTCAATAAACAATAAGATCAATCTTTAGGATTTGTAGATAAAAAGAGACACAGATATGTTAAATGAAATGTGTAATGTTATGTTATTGTATTGTTTCCTTCTATTCAAAAAAGGTTAAAATGCAAAGATATTTGAGATCTTTAGCTTTGATGAATTAATGAATTATAATTTAAATGTAACGGGAAAAAATGAAAACGAGTCCAAACGTACATTTTAAGCTTTGAAACATCCCAATTTTGTATGTTTATTTAAAAGAAAGTTGAATACGAGGAAATGATTAAAAACACGTGCCAAACTACCTTTTAAGCTTTAAACATACAAATGATTTATGATTAATGATTTATGTTTGATATGTGTATGATATGTAATGAAAAATGAAAATAAATTTCAAATAAAAAATAAATAAGAAAGAAACATATTCTAAAACAATCTTTTCAATTTCAATTATTGTTTACACACCCAAACAAACAGACAAATAAATGAACAAACAAATAAGCCAAAATGTAAAACACGTGCACACAAAAACTTGCGTTATTACGAGCAGATAAATGTGTTTGTGTCATTATGTAGGCTACAAAAGGAAAGTTATCTTTGGTGCCAAATAATTCTGCAAGAGTTTTCTATCCAAGTATACATTTTATTTGACATACGCTAGTACTTTTTTTCACCTGAGACCGTAAAGTTATAAAGGTTTAAATAATTGGAACAACATCATATTCCCTGATTTAAAAAAAACCCTGTCGAAACGTAATTCATCGGAAAATCATCCCGAATAAGCTGACCTTTAGCAATATTGGCACAATAAAGTTTTCAGATGTGAACAAGAAAATATCCGTCCATATTACCTTTGCGATATTGTATTTGTCTTTCATATACCCAGGTATCTTATATTTGATGTTTTCTTCGCTGCACAAATACACTGATACTACTATTTTATTTAAGTTGATTTCCGTTTATATAATGGAGTGACCTATTAAAAATACTAAATCCATTTTGCTTCATATTAAAAAACACACCTTTGAAACAATTTCTGAATCAAAAGAGTTGTTATGAACACACCTTTAGATAAAGGCCATCGGAATCTCTTCAATGGCAGGTGAAATACTGAAAGAACTCTATCGATAACAAATAATAGTACAATCTCAACAATTCTGTAACCCATAAACCTCATTTTAAGAAATGTATCATTGTAGCGTACTGATTGTACATTGTAGACATTTTGAGTAATACAAAACCACCACGTTGTATTTATAAACTAGAGCTGTTTTCGGGTTTTCGCGGTTCTCGGGCTTTGGGAATTTTGATTTTGAACAAAAACCTGACTAGGTCCTGTTAGTACATATCATATGGTTAGTGTGACTGTATCGTGGCTGTAACCATGCGGACTATCCAAATAAGTACAAGTTTCACAGATACATTATACATATAGGGATAATTCAGTTTCTCGATATCGTCAAAATGTGATTACTTCCTTTTGTCGCTGTGGGGCGAATAGGATAACACAATATTTGCTTGAATGAAAGTGCGCTGTATTTGCATCCATTAAAACCTACTATATGTATTATACATAAGCAATAGGCATTAAATATGAGTGAGTGTAATATAGTTGTCTAATTTCATGTCAGTGAATTAAAATAATGAGCTTATAAATGGTATTGCTAACAGGGCGTGTCATAATACCCAGTTGGTGCGAGGGCAATAATTTGATTAAGGGTGCCCCCCCCCCCCCCCCCCCCCCCCCCTCCCACCTCAAATGTCTGACGAGGCGGCAGCAATCCTCAGCCTGGTAATTTAAGTTAAATTCCATTATTTTGATAATGTGCTGCGTGCGTGTTATTCGTTCAATTATTAATTTGACTAGCTCCGAGGACCCAGTAAAAACATGACCTAGTTTTAAACTTCAATTTGTTCAATTAAGTAACCTTAGGATTTGATTCAAAATATATAATTCAAACTCTTCGATAACTACCTTATTTCTGAAAAAGGTTGCTATACTGTTAATGCGGTCTTAGCTCATTATTTACTTCTCAACCGAAACTCGATCGCAAAGCTGCATAAACTTCAATGTTGTAGTGGATTGTTTTCTTATAATGTACTACGTAACCAAATAATCAGCTCGATTTCAAAGTACCTGTAATTCATTTAACTTTTGTTGTTGTTGTTGTTGTTGTTGTTGCAATGTTATCTGGATTAACTACGTAATCTTAAAAATCAGTTCGAGTTCAAAATACCTGGATCATTATTATTTAAGCTTTAATAAAATGTGTTGTATCTTTGGCATATGATCAACTACCCGATCAAGGCATCTTATTTTCTTTGAAACTTTAACAAATGTTTGCAATGTATTTTTGTTAAATCAACACCCTTAAAACACTTTCTCAACGCGGATGTCGTCTGCAGACGACAGTTTCAAAATGTCACAAAATATTCCAAAGAAATCAAAAGTATTGAATTTCACCATCAAATTTGGAATCACCATGGGAAATGCATTATAAAAAATAAAAAATGCCTACTATTGGTTCAGTAATTCTTAAAATAGACTTTGAAAGTTGGGAAAGGTTTCTGAAAACTCTGTTTTGTATATAATATTATGGTGAAACTAATAGCCGCGTGTAAAGTGTTAAGATTCTGCTCCACGTCAGAAAATATGTATGAGTGTTTTTGCTTTTCTATCTACTATAACCCCGCCGCTTGAAGTAGCGATTTGTTTTAAGGGGCTGTTAACCCAAAAAGCATGACATTTATCAAGCACTGTAACTATTAATGTGATGTATATAAAAGTATACATTTTTGGAAATTAAATGAGTCGGAGAATCCATTTTTGGTATCAAATTTCATTAAAAATGCCGATCTTTTGAATTTTTGACCAAAACAAATCACTTTTTGGTAAAAAAAAATGCCGAAATTGCACCAAAATCATCTAAAGACTCTTCTCTCTTCTCTTTGTGCCAAAATAGTTTCTCCAACTCATTTCCTTTCCTAAATTGTATACTTTTATATGGATTAAAAGAAAATGAAGAAGTTACGGCAGTTTTATGAAGGCTATGCCTGAGATTTAATAACAGCCCCCTTAAAGGTGAATAACATTTGTGGGGTTAAAAGGACTTCCGGGGAGAATAGAAACACAGTAGTAAGGTTGACACTTATTAAGTTAACGTTAAATACGTGAATCAATCATTGTTGCTTTTTTATAGTGCTTTACAAGACAATACATAATAACTACACAATGACCTTTCGTAAAATACAACATCTATCCCTTTCACCTGTGTGGTTTCGTGATGTAATTATATATAAGTTGTAGAAATAATGGAAATACACAACAAACGTTGTAATGCTCATGGTAGGCATGTAAAATACATACAGGGTGTCCCAAAAGTCTATGCACATTTTTGCTCAACGTTTTTAATAGTGAAAAGTTCAGAAAACATTTCAAAGTGAAACGCGCACCAGGAAGAATATCCATTCTGAAGTTGGTGGATACATTTTTGAACACAGGAACTGTGCATGATTTGTCTCGATGTGGTAGAAAGACTGGTAGATCAACAAGTCACATTGATGTCATAAGACATGATGCAGTAGTCAAAAGTCCAAAGAGATCTATTCGCCGACTTTCCGCAGAAAACAAGATTAAAAGAAAAAGCAGCGGACAGATATAGTTTGTTATGGTCACTGTAATGTAAAATTTTAATTACAATTGACGGATCCCCTTCCGTGTAACCAACTCTACCCGTCTTTTTGTTAATCTCAATAGGTATGGATTTATGAACTTTATTCCTCCGATGTATAAAATCACATTTTTGCAGTAATTCATATTTTACTTCTAGGGTGGCATTACAAACAGATGTTACTCCAATGTTTGGTATCAATATTATTTCCCACATCTCCTCTTTCTAAATATGTATTCATATTTTCAATACGACTTATATTTTGTGAATATAAAAAGTTTCAAAGTCGTGCATAGACTTTTGGGACACCCTGTAGTACTATGGGTAAAACCTCTTATTAAATGTAGCTCCCGAGATGATAAAGATATTTGAGTTTTGATTTAATAAAGCACAGTTTAGCGGTATTGATTTCTTTTTATATACCCGAGGAGAGTCAAGGTTAACGTTGGTAAAGCATTATTATAGATTGACAATGGACAATTATTACCATGCTATATACACGTTTCGTGAATCTGAACATAATGGTTGCCTGCGCATACCGTGATTAACGTGTGTTTACACGCGCATTAAGTACCGTTGATACAGCCTTGATATGGGTTGCTATAAAAAGGATACCAGATTATATCAACCATGTTGATTTATGCTGTATTTTGTTGTATTCAATTCCATGTTAGCACTTTTTTACGCCACTAAGTAATGTTCTGTTACTGTAGAGGCTTTATACATGTATGTAGCCAGGCGCGGAACAGACAACAAAAGGAATTTTCACCCGGTCTATTCTACATCCAACAGAGTTGGTGCATGGCGCCTAGTTCATAGCATCAATTGTGCTATCAAATATGTAATATCATGAAACAGGTGTATCGTCTTTCTGAAAATCTGAACCCCCTGAGAACTACCGGCCGATTGGTCAGAAAGATAGATACATTGTTTATTGCGCCAATCAGAGACAGTGTTAGAATAATTGTATCCCTGATAAAGATTGAGTGAAATGTTTTACAAGCTGCATTTTAATTGTCTATTCAAATGAGTATATCTTGCAATACACCAATCAGAACCACTGTAAGATAGGCCGGTAGTGCCCAGGGGGTTAAAAACCAAGTTAAAAGTTTTCCCGACACTGGTGACTGCTAATGCATTACATGGATAGCCTCTATATTCCTCTACGATGCAAGCAACATACATCTGAATAAACCTGCAAGGGTAAGGATTTCATTTGGGGTGCCGAAATATTTTTGTCAAGCTCTGCTCTGATTTAGTCAACTTACAGTTGTGAAATGTGTATTTTCAATAATAATAATAACATTTTTTGAACTGAAACTGATCATTCTTTTGTTTCCTATAGATTAATTTGTCTAACGACACCACTTATCTGCTACTAATAGACGACCAATAACTATGGATGATATGAACTCACTTTGTTATTGTATATATATTTGGACCTCTTTAGTAAGGATTTCATTGTCTGAGTCAGGCATTACACAGTCTGTATTTTTCTATTAACTCTGCGCAGTAGATATTAAATCGGGTCGATCTGGTAATAATTAAATTACCGTTATCATGTTACGCGAAGTGACAGCCTCCCTTGAGAAACTCAATATTATGTACTAATTACTCAGTTGAAACTTGAAACTCTAAATGATTATTATCTATAAGGCCGATGAAGCGATGAGATGATGAGAGCTCGAGAGAGAGATACGGTGCCTCAGTCTTCATGAAAAACAGTTTCAAACATTGAGTACAATAAACCTGATAAATAATCAAAATACATAAAATGGAACCTTTTGAGTAATCTGTATTCAATATGTTACGATGCGATCATGTATTTCTTGAGACAATTATTTTCTTTCTAAATCAGAAAAACTCTTAATAAATTATATATATTTTTTATTTATGCGAAGTGATTTGGTAACAAAATACTGTTTACACCAGAACGTCGAGCATTTACTGTAAAGCCCTGTAGCGATGGAACATTTAAATATAAATAAGTTAAATGCTATTGTGCAATATTTAATTTTGAAGCATCAAATGTCATGAGGACTCGATTACTATTTTCTGCGAATCTAACCTGTCATATGAGATTTAGCTTGATTTCAAATTAGGATTTGATATAATGAACTGTTACAAATTCACATGACTTTTTTGCTACACCTGTCTAAAACGAGGCAGTAGTGACGAGTACAACAATGAATGCATTAATTACTAACGGATCATTGACATGACGTTCGGTGTTGCCGGTTGGTTTCACGACTATAGACCAGGGTTTCTGATTGGATAGTAAGAAGATTGGTTAAGGTTAAGGAGTTTCCGGGTCAGAGGTTAGTCAAAGACAAGGCACGAGAAAAGGTGGATGTTCAAAAAAATTCGCACAGTCCCAAAAAATCGCACAGTCCAAAAAAATCGCACAGTAAATGTACTACATTTACAATTTTGCCTTCTATTTGGCTAATAACCTCCTCTTTTTTCTCAATTTTTTCCTATTTCCTTTTCTTCTCACCCCTTTTTGTATTTTTTAGAGGGGGGGAAGGGGCACAAATTGGATTTTTCCGTCAGGGGGGCATTTGCTCCCCCCTGCCCCCCCCCCCCCCCCCCCCCCCCCCCCTGAGCTACGCCACTGAGCTCAACTGTCTCAGTTGGTAAATCAAAGGGATGAAATACGTAGTTGATTATGATCAATAACATGTGTTAGTTATACTAGTATGATACAGCGTATATCACAAGCCTATTCTAAGAGTTAAATATAGACCGGTCAATTGCAGCTCAACTGTCTCAGTTGGTAAATCAAAGGGATGAAATACGTAGTTGATTATGATCAATAACATCACACGGCGTATTATCACAAGCCGATTCTAGCGAGACATGTGAAGTTTCGACAGAGGACCAATCACAGATCACATCAATAAATTGTGTTAGTTATAGTATGACACGGCGTATATCACAAGCCTATTCTAGCGAGACATTGTGAAGTCTCGACAGAGGACCAATCACAGAACACATCAATAAATTGTGTTAGTTATAGTATGACACGGTGTATCACTAGCCCATTCTAAGAGTTAAATATACCCCGGTCAATTGCAGCTCAACTGTCTCAGTTGGTAAATCGAAGAGATAAAATACGTAGTGGAGTATGCCACGCGGCTTTTGGTTTTACCATATTATACAACTATTCCCAGTCTATCTCAAGGATTACTGAGTCAATACTAGGCATGTTTGTACTTATTTCATGGCATTTCTCATGGTGATTCCAAATATGGTAATGAAATTCAATAGTTTTGATATTTTTGAAACATTTTGTGACATTTTGGAATGTCGTCTGCAGACGCATGCCGAGTGGAAAGCGTTAATAGAAATGCGCGCGGTTGGATTGCTGTCCAGTACTGCCTGCCTCAATCAAACCCTATACACATGTCTACTGTGCAAATGAACCATGCAATTACAAGGGTAGTATCAGGAAGAGTTAAGTAGCGATTTGCGGTAAAAATAATTTTAAAAAGCTTGAACACGCATGCCCAGCCTGTAAACAAAATAAGCGGCCTACGTACTATTATATCATCTTATTCGCAACTAAGCAATGTTAATATTGTATTAAAAATCAAAATGTTGCCAGATATTGTCAAAATATCGAATTTTATTCAGGATGTACAAGTTGACGTGATGCATCACATTTTGTTCCCGATCATAATGATAGGATTATTTAATGATATTCACCTACCTAAATAGGCACTACAATCATTTAGGCCGATTGGTATTGTATATATTGTATATACATTGCAACCATTGAACGTCCTATCAATTATCAAATTACTGCACGCAACATTCAAATAGGGAGAATCAATCAAAGCTGTCATTACTAATTCTAAGACAGTTTGATACGAATGACGTGTTACATCTGAGCACTTTAAGTAACCCTAAAGTAGGGAAGACACGGTTACATTTGATACGGTGGTAATAGATCTTCGATGAAGTAAAAAATAGAAAGAAAAAAGCCAACAGACGACTGAGTAGGTATTTTTAGCAACACTGCCCTTAGAAAGCCGTCAAATACCGAGCAGACAATCAGCAAATGCAAATCCGCGCGCATTTTGCATACAAAATTGTTTTAACTTGTATATAACTTTAAAGGAGTAATGCTGCCGCTGCAAAGCAATGTATGAAAATGGCCTTTCGACACCTATGTCTAGGGTAGACTACAAAGACTGTCGAAATACTGCAAAGAACTTGCTGACTCTTGTATGACTTCGAATAAAGAGCGGTGATAAATATGAATAGTCATGAAAGTGGTAGTCTCTTCTCTCTTGCGATAACGGCATAACTCTTGTACACGCTGTTGTAAATTATACTATAACAAAGTTCGCACTGGTAAAAAGATAAATACTTAAAATATTCTTGACATTTCAAAATATTGCAAAACATTCATTGATTAAGCGATTACCATGATGTTAAGGCTTAAAAGGCATGAAAGGCCGAATTGCGTAATACACTGTGCAAACCCAGCTAACAAATTAATTGAAAACAAGAATTTCAAAAAGAACAAAAGAGGGAAAAGGACTTCGTTGAATTGAATGGTTGATTAGCTCAACTTCAAAAAGGAATTGGAATTTAAGCGAACCTGTTGGGGGAAGAAACATAATTACGTCTAACTGAGGTTATCTTGTATGGAACACCAGGAAAGAGAAAACGTGCACTTAAATGTTATCAGACGTGTGTAGACCTAATTAAATCTAACTGCGGTTATCTTGTACGGAACACCAGGAAAGAGAAATCGTGCACTTAAATGTAATCAGACGTGTGTCGACCTAATTAAATCTACTGAGGTTATCTTGTATGGAACACCAGGAAAGAGAAAACGTGCACTTAAATGTTATCAGACGTGTGTAGACTTAATTAAATCTACTGAGGTTATCTTGTATGGAACACCAGGAAAGAGAAAACGTGCACTTAAATGTTATCAGACGTGTGTAGACTTAATTAAATCTACTGAGGTTATCTTGTATGGAACGCCAGGAAAGAGAAAACGTGCACTTAAATGTTATCAGACGTGTGTAGACCTAATAAAATCTACTGAGGTTGTCTTGTATGGAACACCAGGAAAGAGAAAACGTGCACTTAAATGTTATCAGACGTGTGTAGACCTAATTAAATCTACTGAGGTTATCTTGTATGGAACACCAGGAAAGAGAAAACGTGCACTTAAATGTAATCAGACGTGTGTAGACCTAATTATATCTACTGAGGTTATCTTGTATGGAACACCAGGAAAGAGAAAACGTGCACTTAAATGTTATCAAACGTGTGTAAACCTAGTTAAATCTAACTGAGGTTATCTTGTATGGAACACCATGAAAGAGAAAACGTACACTGAAATGTAATCAGACGTGTGTAGACCTAATTATATCTACTGAGGTTAACTTGTATGGAACACCAGGAAAGAGAAAACGTGCACTTAAATGTAATCAAACGTGTGTAGACCTAATTAAATCTAACTGAGGTTATCGTGTATGGAACACCAGGAAAGAGAAAACTTACTTACTTACTTAATTCGAGTTTTGTTCTCGATCTACAATGGCTCTCCGCACTTTCCTGTCTTGCATTGCTGTCTTTAAGTCACCGACATCCAAACCAGTGTCCTGTTTTAGCACATCGATGTAAGTTAGGGCAGGTCTTCCAGGTTTTCTTCTCCCATGCTTTGGTATCCAGTGAACCAGCTTTGACACACATTCTTTACTCCTAGAGCAGTGGCCTGAGAATCTTGTCCTTCTCTTCCTGATCTTTTGGGTGATTTTGGGGAGGTCTCCATACAGCTCTGTGTTAGTGTTATGTTGCTTCCAGAGAATGTTGAGGACGGCCCCCTAGCATACGAGTATAACAGCCGTCAAGTTGCTTTGCTAGCTTAGGGGTGGTGGTCCATGCCTCACAGCCATATAGTAACACAGATTCAACAGTTGCGGCGAACAGGCGAAGTTTGAATTTTCTTGGTAGGGTGGATTTTCAGATCTTGTTCAGCTTCCCACAGGCTCTCCAAGCTGCTGCTTTGCGTTGCTTGATATATGTTTCAGTGCTTGACATCCAGGCACCTAGGTATTTGAAATCGTTTACTTCATCTAGGTTGGTTCAATCATTTGTTCTGATTTCCACCGCACTTGTTTGGTTGTATGCCATGCACTTTGTCTTCTTTGCATTCATAGACAAGCCAACTTTAGCCACTGATGTCTCGACCCTCTGAAGCAGATCTTGTGCCTGGTGTAATTCTTCAGACAGCAGGGCAATATCGTCTGCAAAGTCAAAGTCTGTCACTGCTACAGGTCCAATCCTTCTGCTTCTTCGCTTTTCTAGGTGGAATCCGAGCTCTTCTTCCTTCCCTGTTATAGCCATTCTCAGGGCGAAGTCTAGTACAATAACAAACATATATGGGGCAAGGGTGTCACCCTGAAGTACACCAGCTAAGATTTCGAACAGATCTGTTTCTCCATCTGGAGAAATCACTTTAGCCATGGTTCCCTCGTACATGTCTCCAACAGCATCCACGATCTGTCCTGGTATGCCATAAGCGTGCAGAATTCTTAGCATTTTGCCACGATGGATAGTATCAAAGGCCTTCCTGAAGTATATGTATGTTATTATTGCTTGTAGGTTATTAGCTTTCACCCCTTCAATCAGCCTTCTCAGTGCCAGTATATGCCCAATAGTAGTTCTTCCTACCCTGAAGCCATTTTGGTTAGTTCTTAGATGTTTATCCAGCTCAGGACGAATTCTATTTAGGATCATCCGGTTATAGGTTTTCGCTACGATAGAGCTAAGACTTATATACCACGATAGTTGCCGCCCGGGCTGAGGTCTCCTGACTTTGGAATGGGCACAATGTTGAGGATGGACCATTGGCTCGGCTTCTCTCTATTTGTAATTGCATAATTGCAGAAACCTAGCACAATATCATCTAGAGCACATCTTTTCAATACTTCTGGCGGTATATTGTCCTCTCCACAGGTCTTCCCTTCTACCAATGACTTCTTAGCCTTGTCATATTCATCTTGGTCAAAAGGCCCTGTTCTGATATCAAGATCTACAAAGATTGGTGTTATTTCTTCATCCTCTTCACATATATCAGGTGGCTTTCCCACTAGGTTCTGAAAGTGGTTGAACCAATTGGTGACCCTCTCCTTTTGCGTGTATCCTTTCAGCTGACCTTTTGTTGATGCCTTTCTGCCTGTGATTTCATTGATTAGTTTCCAACTTAAGCCATGCTTGGAGTTGATATGTGCAGTCTCTACTTCCTGAATCTTGCCATTCAAATGCTCTGACATAACTAGGTTGTAGGTGTCCCCTAGTTTCTTTTTTTTGCAGACTTGTGACCCTCTCTTCTATCATCAGTGGTGTTGTTCTGGTACTTAGTTGGTATTTGCTCCCAACAGGACTTATGTAAGTACACAATTTTCCATTCCTTTTCTGAAACCGAGTATTAGAAATGATAAGGCTCTTCTCTACTGCAAGCTCAACAAGGTATTTTCCATTTCGGCTGGTTTCACTGTGGTATGCACACTTAGCATCTTCCGGTCCTACCCTGACATTGAAATCACCAGCTACCATAAGCACATTATGAGCGGGGATAGAATCTATTGCTCTCCGAAGGTTGTCATAGTGTTTATCAATGATGTCCTCTTTTGCAACATTGGTTGGACAGTAGTTGACTATGACTGTTGTTGCTGGAAAGAGAAAACGTGCACTTAAATGTTATCAGACGTGTGTAAACCTAGTTAAATCTAACTGAGGTTACCTTGTATGGAACACCAGGAAAGAGAAAACGTACACTGAAATGTTATCAGACGTGTGTAGACCTAATTACATCTACTGAGGTTATCTTGTATGGAACACCAGGAAAGAGAAAACGTGCACTTAAATGTAATCCAACGTGTGTAGACTTAATTAAATCTAACTGAGGTTATCTTGTATGGAACACCAGGAAAGAGAACACGTGCACTTAAATGTTATCAGACGTGTGTCGACCTAATTAAATCTAACTGAGATTATCTTGTATAGAACACCAGGAAAGAGAAAACGTGCACTTAAATGTTATCAGACGTGTGTAGACCTAAATAAATCTAACTGAGATTATCTTGTATGGAACACCAGGAAAGAGAAAACGTGCACTTAAATGTTATCAGACGTGTGTAGACCTAATTAAATCTACTGAGGTTAACTTGTATGGAACACCAGGAAAGAGAAAGCGTGCACTTAAATGTAATCAAACGTGTGTAGACCTAATTAAATCTAACTGAGGTTATCGTGTATGGAACACCAGGAAAGAGAAAACGTGCACTTAAATGTTATCAGACGTGTGTAAACCTAGTTACATCTAACTGAGGTTATCTTGTATGGAACACCATGAAAGAGAAAACGTACACTGAAATGTTATCAGACGTGTGTAGACCTAACTAAATCTACTGAGGTTATCGTGTATGGAACACCAGGAAAGAGAAAGCGTGCACTTAAATGTAATCAAACGTGTGTAGACCTAATTAAATCTAACTGAGGTTATCGTGTATGGAACACCAGGAAAGAGAAAACGTGCACTTAAATGTTATCAGACGTGTGTAAACCTAGTTACATCTAACTGAGGTTATCTTGTATGGAACACCATGAAAGAGAAAACGTCCACTGAAATGTTATCAGACGTGTGTAGACCTAACTAAATCTACTGAGGTTATCGTGTATGGAACACCATGAAAGAGAAAACGTACACTGAAATGTTATCAGACGTGTGTAGACCTAATTAAATCTACTGAGGTTATCTTGTTTGGAACACCAGGAAAGAGAAAACGTGCACTTAAATGTAATCAAACGTGTGTAGACTTAATTAAATCTAACTGAGGTTATCTTGTATGGAACACCAGGAAAGAGAAAACGTACACTTAAATGTTATCAGACGTGTGTCGACCTAATTAAATCTAACTGAGGTTATCTTGTATGGAACACCAGGAAAGAGAAAACGTGCACTTAAATGTTATCAGACGTATGTCGACCTAATTAAATCTAACTGAGATTATCTTGTATGGAACACCAGGAAAGAGAAAACGTGCATTTAAAACGCCTCCTTTTTATTATTTGTTAAACCTTCACACTCTCCGATTTCACTTAAATCTTTAAACCTAATTTTTCTCATTCGTTTATGTAAACACAATGGCGCAGCAAACAGTACATCTGAATCCAGTTGTAAGGCAATGATCAAACACAACCATTTGAAGGTCATTTCATTTTGATTCATGCAAACACCAAGTCCACCAGTTTCGGTTTAAGACCAGACATTTGATATATAGTACACAATAGCATCGGCACACTGACTTCCATTTCAAGAAGATGTTTTAAGCAAGCCCAGAACTGTATGTATCCAATGAGATATCCACAACTGAGGTCATCTTCTATGGAACACCAGGAAAGAGAAAAAGTGCACTTAAATGTAATCAGACGTGTGTAGACCTAATTAAATCTACTGAGGTTAACTTGTATGGAACACCAGGAAAGAGAAAAAGTGCACTTAAATGTAATCAGACGTGTGTAGACCTAATTCAATCTAACTGAGGTTATCTTGTATGGAACACCAGGAAAGAGAAAACGTGCACTTAAATGTTATCAGACGTGTGTAGACCTAATTAAATATAACTGAGGTTATCTTGTATGGAACGCCAGGAAAGAGAAAATGTACACTTATGTGTAATTAGACGTGTATATAACACTAAACAAATGTAACTAATGTTATCTTTTACGAAACACGTGGGAAGGGAAAACGTACACTTAAATGTTATCAGACATCTCACGTGTAGGAATGTATGATACCAATACATGCAGGTTAACACTCTCCACGCGGCAGGCGTCTGCAGACGACATCCTAAAATGTCACAGAATGTTTCAAATATGTCACAATTATTACATTTCATTACAATATTTGGGATATCCATGAGAAATGCATTAAAAGAAGTACAAACATTTCTTATTCTAGAGATAGGCTTTGAAAGTTGGGAAAGGTTTCTGAAAACCCTGTTTTGGAAATGTTAAAACTAATAGCCGCGTGGAAAGTGTTAAATATATGCATTAAATTTGTGGTTAGATTGGGTGTTAAATATTTATATACAATACACTTTTGTTTATTCTAACAGTTCTCAAGGGTGACCGATGCAACACGTATCTCATCGAAACAAAACCAAAATCATAATATATTGCGTGTTGAAATAGTTTTGATTAATTCTAAACAACCTTTCAGCATTTCTATGAAAGTCAATACTGCAATTATGATAGAAATTAAAGCAATTTGTTAAAAAAGGACGTGTAGCACCAAAACTCTGCGTAGTAGGGGTTTTTTTAATTTTTAAAACGTGCATGTATAATTGAGCACAGGGAGCGTCAAGTGTGATTATGAATTCTGGATTGCGTATAATATCTAGGATAAACAGGTAATCTGTTATCGGAACACCGTATGGAAATAATAATAATAATAATAGTCGGTTTTTATATAGCGCTTTACACCGTGTGGAACACCGTCTCAAAGCGCTTTACATTGGCTAATTATTATCGCTGCCATTTACATCATCTATCTGGCAGCCGGCTAGGCGCACTTTAAGATGACAGCAGCTACCCAATTTTCGCTTGGGTGGGTGAGGCAATTGAGACTAAATACCTTGCCCAAGGATATAAACAGGTTGATCCTAGCGGGGCTCGAACTCGCAACCTTATGATTATGAATCTAGCGCTGATTCCGCTAGGCCACAAGTGCTCACAAACGAATTTACACCAGTACCAATGTCTTGCGAAAAAAGGCTTCTGTCCAATTTTAAAATATCGTTCACATTAGGGCCTATCTAAGGCGATGTAAACTTGGGCGTATCGTAGGTGTGTAGTCGGAAGCTTGACTCGAAGACTATCGGGCGCAGCAAAAGTAAAGTTTCTCGACACCAGAATAATCAAGAATCATTTGAGTGCGGACTTGAGGTCGCACTTTTGTGGTTAGATTAGGTGCTAAATATGTATATGCAATACGCTTTAGTTTGAAACCGAATCGTCACGTATATCTCAACCATGTCAGCGAAGCAAACCAAAAATACATAGCGTGTTGAAATAGTTTTGATTAACTTTAAGCAACCTTTCAGCATTTCTATGAAAGTCAACACTGCCATTATTGGTGGATATTAAAGCAACTTGTATAAAAAAGGACGTGTAGCACCACAATAGTATTAGTTCTATAATAAGAACATTTCGTTCAATGCATAGCTGTGTCTTTTAAGGTCAGTTTTACGCGTAAATGAAATAAAACCCCTCAGTTATAAGAAGACATAATTAGTTCGGACTGATTAGTGATTTTGAATACGTTCTAGGACATAATTGCACATAGCACGTCCTTCACAAAGAGGATAATCGAACTGGAAACCTGATTAAACAAAAAGGCAACGAAAACACCAGATACCATGATTGGTGTTGTGCATGTGAAGGCTTTGAAAATTTACATATAAGCGTAATGTGTTACAGTGTTATGAAAGAGTTAAATAGAGTTCTAATATTTTGCATGCAATACTCTACATTATCTTTCTTCAGGCAAAATACAATCATTATTCATTTCCATTTTGCTATTGTAGAATTGAGTATGACCCACTAAACATCCGGCGTGCGGTTACGCGTGAAAATGGCATTGTGTCTTGAATCTTTTTTATTAACCTTGTTTAGCATTGACTAAAATATAATTTTAGGTTTGACATTGACAGATATTATGCTCACCGAAGGCGAGCAGCAAAAGCCATTACTAAAAGTGTCAAAATCACTATTTCTCCTCGCGCAAGAGAAACATGATGTAAAAATGATTTATTAAAGGATGAAGATTAACAATGAGGTTTTCTGCGAGACGTGGACACAATTGAGCATGAGTCTGATGAAGTGCTCAGTTGAGCATGAAACGTTACGCGTAAATGTAATTATACGCTTATTATACTATCTACCATGGATTTGTCAAAAGAAAAGCATCCTTCCTACTATTAATTTGTGATTCATAAAATCCTCTGCAATTCAATATACACTGATAAATTGTAGGAGGCCATGTTCAATTCCGTTGCGAGTGTTAACAAGTTCAATGCATATACGTGTCTGTCAAGGTCCTTTTGTAATTTACAATAGACATAATTAGCTATGGACTGATTAGTGATTTTAAATTAGTTCTAGAGCAAAATTGGACAAAGCACGTTCTTCACAAAGAGGATAATCGAACTGGAAACCTGATTAAACAAACACAAAACGAAGAACTGGAAATCAGATATTGAGTGCTGCTGTGCTTGTAAAGGCTTTGAAACCTAATAATGTGTTATGGTTATCAATGCTAGAGTCTTAATATTTGTATTCAATACTGTAATTACTTTTCCTAAAAGGCAAAATACAATCACTATCCATTTTCATTTACTATTGTGGAAATGAGAATTCGACCCATAAAACATCCGGTGTACGGTTGCGCGTAAAAATGGCATTGTATCTCGAATCCTTTTTAATATCTTGTTCAGTATTGACTAAGAATATAATTTTAGGTTTGACATTGACGGATATTGTGCTCACGGGATTGTGCTGAAGGCGAGCAGCAAAGCCATTAGTAAAAGTGTCACATTTAGTGACCATTTTCCTCGTGCAAGAAAAGAATTCTGCGAAAACGATACTATTGAATGTCAGAGATGCACAATAAGGTATTCTGTGAGACATGGACATACAACATTAAGATTATTCACAGGGGATAATCTTATCATTCTGTACCACAACAAGTGTTTAGTTACTTAGAAGGCCTATAGGTAATTTCGAAATCTTTGTGATTTAACGGAAACACGGCACTCGCTATTATAGTATTCAATGGTTCAACTTTCAAAAGACCTTTTTAGCTCTCTGAATAGTTTCCGACGGAAATCTTTGAGAAAGTTCAGTAACTTTTGGGATCTGCCAAATATAAATTGTACTTTGTTTTGATTTTAAATACATAGTTCAGTTACTATTCAGGCAATCGTCACATTAAAGAGAAGTCATGTCTTCACAATTATAGTATGTATTTAAAAGTTAGAGCTATAGTTTTGGCGTTACCAGCATACCGTATAATTGGTAAATATTTGGAAAGTTCTTTAACATCTCTAAAACATAATAACATCCTCCTAGTCATGTCAGCGATGGGTAGACGATCTTCATTTCAAGTCACGGTACCACGAGTTCGTGAGCTCTTAAACATGTTAAACATGTTAAAAGGAAAATTCATACGAGTGTATTATAAGGCTAACACGCACTAAACGTGACATTTCCTTTTTCGTATGTCTGAAATGCCCCTGGTGACGCTATTTTACCCAAGTGTTCAAAATCTGGGAAAGTAGAAACTACGTTGGTTCTATACTTTAGTGTCATTTCTATTTTGAGATGGGAAACAAACATTTTTATTGATTATTATTAATTATTGATGCCTAAACTCTTAACATCCTTGTAGGAGCAGTACGCCATTCTAATCATCTTATTAGGAAGCATTTGTGTATTAAAGTATATTTTCTCGAAACTATTTGTAGACGCGCTTGAGCACTTTATACGTTCCGGATACGGATACTAAGAGCATTCAACATTTAAACATTGAGTAACGATATTGTCAGCGAAACCGAAAATACGGAATGACTTACTATAGCCTAAGCCTCAGAGTATTGACGCCATTTTGAATCGACACTCCAAATTAAAAGCCCATTCAGTGCTGTCGAAGTGATTTCAATTTTGACGAGTTCGGGTCCGGTTGAAGACACAAACGAGCTAGAATCGAATTGGAAGGTTGAGTCTTTTACACATATTGTTAAAGTCTTAACATAGAATTACTCCGAGAAACGAATCAACATTAGGATTAAAATACCCGACTGTTTTATTGGAATGAGGTAGCTCTTTTTTACGTAATGACTCCGTGTGCCTTTAAGACCTTGTAGGAAAGATCATATTTATGCGAATAGCTAACTGTTGAATACATTGGAATGATTACTGGAGATCAACCTTATATTGACCTTGACTAAAGTTATACGTAGACCTAATTATATACTATAACAACACATTTTACTGTACAACCTGGATTCTAAATTAGGATATATGCATATGAAAACCAACAACCTTTCAAAATTATTATCGAATTATTATCGTCCACAAGGACTGGGAGACACTTACACTGCATGCTTTAAAACGCCTTACTTTCACACTGTTATAAATGTGCATGAAAGACATGGCCATATGCAAGACGGAATGAAACAGGAAGAATATATAGAATGTGTAATACCGGGACGTGAGTTGATTCAACAGTGATGGCTCGATGTCTTCAGGCTTCCTGTCTAACATTCCGTTCTATTTGTCAAATTCACCAGATTTTTATTGCTAGGTCATGTAGGTTAAGCCCCGTAATCGACAGTATGAGCTCCAAAATGTGTACGTAATTTTGCTGTTCGCGTATAATTATACTATTATACGCAAAACAAAACATGTAAGTCTATTATGGACGGGGGAACCAGCTTTCCAACCAATCGGTACATGTAACACTTAGGAGGCGATATATTTGGTTCTAGATCGACAAGACTAGATATCTTGTTTGAGGGATACTTGATAGAAATCTAGTCCAAATTATTAAAGGTCAAATGCTAGTTCCCCAAGTCCGGCCCCTACAATATAAATGTAAAGGCCGCATATATATTTGTCAGCTACACACGTTTTCTATACATTTTATATTTGTGAACCTTTGAATGTGCATTAGACCGGACCCATGTGACTAGATGTCTATTAACACTTTCCACGCGGCTATTGGCATGATTGGCCATATACAAAACATTTTTTTCAGAAACCTTTCTGAACTTGAAGGTCTATCTAAAGGATTACTGAACCAATATTAGGCATGTTTGTACTTATTTTAATGCATATTTCATGGTGATTCAAAATATGATAATGAAATTCAACAATGTAGACATATTTGAACTATTTTGTGACATTTTGAAATGTCGTCTGCAGACGCCTGCCGCGTGGAAAGTGCTAAGTGTCCCTCGGACAAGATATCTTGTCAGTTTTAAAGTGTATGTTTACAGGGAGGATAACGTTAGTTCATATACATGTAAAATGATATATGGATCAAGAGATTCAACTATGTTTCAGTGTCGCACTTGAGTACTTTATAGTCAACCGCACGTTCAACTTTACGTGGTGTAGGGTAAAACTAAGCCACGGAGACACGCTGAACCATTTATATAAACAAATTACTTTTGAATACCTTTGGACAACAACGCACAATCACTTTAACGAAAAAGCTTTATTGACCTTGCCCTAAACCATAGACAAATCTAATATGTACGCCGAAAATAGTACTGTAGTGTATAGCTATAACTACCAATTTACCAACTACCCGTTTCTTCATAAACATACCGACGGGAACCCGTAAGCAGGATTATATACCTTATGAATAATAAGTCTCTACATGTTACACCCGATAAAGCCGTAAATAAAATAAAACGCTGACTTGTATCTATAATGGAATTGTATATTTTCGCGTTACAATACATTTATTATCTCCTCCGGGTACAAGTGAACCACGGAGACATGCTGAAAATGACTTGTTCCCGAGAACCATATAACATATTATTTTGAATACTTTTTGACAACAATGTACAATCACTAAAAGAACACAAATTCCATTAGCCTTGCGCTAATCCATAAACAGATCTAATATATACGATGCAAACAGTACTGGATATATTTTCGCGTTACGATACATGTATTATCTCCTCAGGCTTTTAATCGTTTGCTTTCACACTGTTATCAATTTGCATGAAAGACATAGCCACAAGCTAGACAGAGTGAGACTTAAGGAATATATAGAATGTGTAATACCGGGACGTGGGTTGATTCAACAGTGATGGCTCGATGTCTTCAGGCTTCCTGTCTAATATTGCGTTCAATTTGTCAAATTCACCAGATTTCTATTGCTAGGTTAAGCCCCGTAATCGACAATATAAGCTCCTAAAGTTGTACGTATTGGTTGTTTAACTGCCTCATGGGTATAGGGAACTGGCATGTTTAGATTTGTTTGCTGTTCGCGTAAAGTATAAAACGTAATCATAAGTAAAACAAATTAACAACAAAGTGCATTATGGATGGGGGAAAGCTTTCCGACCAATCGCTGTGACCTGTAACAATTTAGAGACGATAGATTGGGTTATAGATCAAAATGACTAGATATCTTGTCCGAGGGATATTTCTAGTATAAATTGTCACAGGTCAAATGCTAGCTCCCAAGTCTCCTGCAATAAAAATGTTAAGGTCGTCTATTTTCAATACATTTTGATGTTGGGAACCTTTGAATGTGAATCGTTCATTTTATAATACTATATGGATCAAGATATTAAACTGTCGCTCTTCAGGTGCTTTATATTCAACCACACGTTCCCGTTTGCAATGCGGACACTAAGCAATGGAGACACGATAAACATGCGTTGCTTCTGTGAACCACCGTATAACACATTACATTTGAGTAACAACATACAATCACTATAGCGCAAAAGCTTACATTGGCATTGCCCTATTATTACACCTATAGACAGATCTAATAATGTACGATGATAATAAAGACCTCAAAAAAAGAAAGTCATACACTTTGTTTATGTCCTATAGAGTGACTTCCGATTATTGTTGTGACCAAACACGTGAAATAGACTTTTAGATGAATATTTTAGGCACAATTTGGTACCAAATTTGCCACCAAACGACAGATATAAGCCATGATTAGATTTTAGGGAAAAGTATACTTTAGGTCTCAGATTCTGGACTCTACTAGTTTTCGTCCAATACAGGAACACCCCAGTATCGGACGATAATGGTACAAAGTCAGTGTTCCAGTATCGGCCGATATTGGCACTGGTATCACGTGTACCAGTATCTCCAGTATCGCTCGATACTGAAACACAATTTGGTGTTCCAGTATCGCCTGATACTGGAACAGTAAAATGTTATGTTCTAGCATCGAACGATACTTGTATACCAGTATCTGGGACCTAATGTACACTTTCGATTTTAGTTTTAAAAATTAGCTCAATGGGGCTGAAAGTCAACATAATTATGTGGCAAGTCATCAAGTCATGTAGCAAGACTATAGACTGCCTTTTGGCCATCCTCTAGGTCCCCGGCATGCTGTCAATGGGTGTTGGATCCGCCCATTCTTGGGTGGAACTAAGAGCCCAATTGAAAGTTCTTGTGTTAAGAAATTTAATGTTTGGACTTCAATTTGTTTTAAAAACTAGTGCTATATCAGATTTGGTTAAATCTGTAAAGTTCAAATTACGAGAGAAGTTACGATCTAGTATCCCTAGAGCAGATTTATAGTCTTAAAAATTAGCCCAATGTGGGCTAGAAGTCAACATATGTGGCAATACATGTGCCAAGACTGTAGAATACCTTTTGGGTCGCTACATGTGGTCCAGGTTGTCCATACGCAAGTACTAGCTCATAGCCAGTCAACCTGTCAAACAAATATATCGCAAAATATACAGGTACAATGGAACGTATTGCATACATGTAGCTCTGATTATCCAAGTTATGATAATTATACAGAATAAGAAGAGCTGTTGAATGAAGTAATAGTATCCACACCGGCATCGAACTATTTGTAATAAAGTTGTGAAATGTGTTTAGGAGGTGGCGGGGTCATTGGTGTTTCAATTCTTATTTATAACTCCCATTTTCTCAGAGTTTCGTAATCATGTTTATCTCGAAAAATTCACCTCTGATAGCCATTACTTTTTTTAGAGAAAAATAGTTTTCAGAATCAGATGGCACACCCTTAAAGTGGTGAGTGTTTACGAGGCTTAAATTGCAGGGTAACCGGATACTGACGATATCAGAGTGATCACCACAACCGACCATATAGTGGCGTGAATCTAGAAGTGTTCAAATTCTTGCTTCCATTATAGTAATGCTAGAAAAAGTGTATAATAACCCTAACACTTTTGGGATGGAAATGTTGAAAATTGATATCCGGGGGTGGAAATGGGCGAATTTTAGCAGGGAAACACTGACTTGCCAACGACGGGATTCGAGCCCGGGTCCTCCAGCTTGGATGATCGTGTCTTAGTCCACTCGGCCAGGGGGTCACTCGCCCGCAATTAACAATTCCGTGCGCATTTATTACCCGCCGATAGCGCCCGGCGAGATAGACTGAAGCAACACGAGCTGCCAGCATAGTTTTCAAATGGGATTTCATGGTGTTCAGGGCTGTAAGGGATAATATGATTCCTCTTCGGGTTTCCTTCACTTGTAAGGTGATATCAGTCTTGGATTTGTGTAAAAGTCACGTGCGATAAATCCAGTTGACTTGTGCTACTCTTCCCGACCGGATACTGGATATGGCTCGTCTTTTGTCTGCTGTTTTATCATTTTGCCATTACGCCGCGACGTAATGCGTTATTACACGTTAGTATTTCAAAACATGAAACCTAAAAATAGCTAGACGATGACAGTAATCCGCTCTCAGGACTGGCTAAGCGTCCTAGACTATCCTGCAAAATATGAAGTTAGTTGAGACGTGATTGATAGTAAAACATTTATAGAATTATTGAATAGACGATACGAATTCATGAATGTTCTATTTTTATCTCTGATATGCCTGACATTTCCTCAAACAGCGTAAGCTGCGAAATATCAGTTTTTGATCCCTTATATTTTCGCAAAATAAAAATCAAGTTTTGATAACCGGTCACTTTACACCATGCCTCACGCACACACATGTTTGGTACCTGATAGGATCAGTATCGATCATATTGATCATACTGCTCTTAATTATAAATGTATTTAAACTACATATTTGTAAAAAACAGAAACAAATGTATGAAATAATATTTATTAAATGATACGCAATATCTAACGATAGCGTCGAATTTGTATTGGAAATTGAGAAATCATCAAAGTACTGTATACTTTATAATATAATAATATGAAATATGACAATAAGTTATGTGTAATCAATCTTTATTCAAGCAATCACTGATACAATTATACAATGCGAGAAAAAAGAAGGTAGATTGAAGCCTAAGCTTTAAAAATGTTAACATGAAGGATGGTTAATAATACCAAAAAAAAATCACATTGACTATTACCTGACCTTTAGTTACATTAATCTAGTGACGGGAATTCAGTAGTGTATCATATTTTTGCTTTTATGTATGTTCTATCTTTTTCGGCGTAAGATGATTTAAATCTCAGATTTGTATATAATAAAAAAATACTTAACCTAGTGTTAATAAATTTCCCTTTGTCACTTGCGTAAAGATCGATGTCGCGTGCGTTCGAGCGTGTTGGGCTCTTTGTATTGACCAGCCAATGAGTGCCCTTGTGGGCGTTTTAGTTTTTCATCCATTCTCTGTCTGTGACTTGCGTTTTCCATCACAGTTTTTGATCATTCGCTCCGTGGTATTTGATGAGAGTACATCTTGTTCTAGCCAGCTCAGCTCAGCTCAGCAAATCTAAATTTTGATATAAATGTGTGTACATTGGATTTACTTGTCCTATTAACCGTAATATTTTTTACAATTTTACCTCCATAAGCCGTACAAATACAATACAAATGATGGCATTCATCGACAGAAAAACCGAAATATACTTCCAAGTGGCAGTACTTTTATTTATCTTCATAATGCTTTTACAATCACTTTCTTTTGCACTGTTACACCATGAGAGAAATTGCCACAAGCTAACAGATGAGATCGAAAGAATAAACAGAGTTTGTAATACCGAATCGTGTATGTTTTTCAACCGTAAGGCTTCAGTTTTTGCAGGCATCCTGTCTAACATTCTGTCAGGTTAATAGAGATTGTTATTGATGGGTTAAGCCACCGGTCTCGTCGATGTGAAGTTGATTGTTATACTTTCCACGCGGCCATTGGTTTTACCATATTCAAAACAGATTTTTCAGAAACCTTTCCCAACTTTTAAAGTATATAGAATTATTGATACATGGTAATGAAATTCAATAATGTTGAAATTTGCGAAACATATTTGTGACATTTTGGAATGTCGTCTCCAGACGCCTACCGTGTGGAAAGTGTTACCAAATATGTGTATCAGTGTCATTGAAAAGGAATAAGTTGACCTTTTTATGCCATTTTACTTTCTTCTTCGCCATATTATGAAGAAAGAGGACCGTCGTATTGAAATATGTTTTGTACCAAGACTTAAGTTTGTTCCCGTAAGGCTTATGTTTGTGTTATTCAACAACTCCCCCATACCTTAAGTACAGTAATAATAATAATAATAATAAAACCATACTTATTGAGCGCATAACACAATGAAGTCCCTATGCGCTATCACAAACAAACAAACAAACAAACAAACAAAACACATAGTAACATGAGTAACAAAAGACAAAACAAAAATAAATTAAACATTAACATTAAATAGGTAAGTTTTTAGCAATGATTTGAACTGTTCAAGAGTTTTGGCGGATTTAACATGATATGGTAAATTGTTCCAAAGTTCAGCAGAAGCATCTTGAAAAGAACGGCGACCATATGAAGTAGAAGGTGAAGACACATGCGCAAGTAGATATTTTGAGCCAGAACGAAGATTGCGAGTGGGCTCGTATTGTTGAATAAGATCTTGCAGATACATAGGAGCAAGAGCTCGAGTACATTTAAATGTTATCAGAAGAATCTTGTAGATAATGCGAGATCTGATCGGTAGCCAATGTAAGTCACGAAGGACAGGGGAAATGTGACAGCGAATCTTAGACAGCGTAACAAGTCGAGCAGCAGAGTTTTGTATCCGTTGAAGTTTTGAGATTTGCGTATCAGGGAGAGCATAAAGTAAACTATTGCAGTTATCGAGTCGGCAAGTCACAAAAGCATGAATAAGTCTTTCAGTTGTTGGCTGATCGAGATAACGCCGGATTTGACCTATCTTATAAAGAGCATGAGAAGCCGCACGACAAATGTTGTTAACATGAACATCCATCATAAGATCGTTTTGAAGGATAATGCCAAGGTTGCGGGCACTGGAAGCTGGCTCAATGTGAGAATCATTGATTTTTACTGATGAAATCGTAGAATTTTTCCTAAAGCGGGATGTAATATGGAGAACTTCAGTCTTGTCATCATTCAATTTAAGGTCATTAGCTGTGGACCAGGTTTTGATATCTGTCACACAAGCTTCCAGTCGCGAGATTGCACCTACTCTGTCATCATCATTTTTCAATACAATATATATCTGAGTGTCATCTGCATAAGTCATTTTGGAGATGCCATGAGAATCGATGATATCTTCTAATGGAGATGAATACATTGTGAAGCCTAAAGGGCCAAGTACTGACCCCTGAGGAACACCCTCATGCGGAACATGAACCGATGACTCGCGACCATTTATAATGACAGATTGTGAACGGTTGGTGAAATACGATTTAATCCATGAAAGTGCAGAACCTGTGAATCCATATTTATTTGAGAATCGCTCTAACAGTACTTGGTGATTTATGGTGTCAAAAGCAGCCGAGTAGTCCAATAGAATGAGAATGGCTTCATGACCCTTGTCAGCAGCGAGAAGTAGGTTATTATAGACACAAAGAAGCGCTGTTTCTGTGCTATGGTTACACCTATAGGCACTCTGCATTTTTCCATATAGGTTGTTCTCTGATAAATAATCTTGTATTTGGCCAGTACATGCACGCTCAACAGTAACAAACCGTTGTTGATTTGAGATAAACCCACTGTTCATATGCAAATTACTAGGATAGCGAACCTTATTTGGAAACCGCAAAATTGTAAACAAACAAAAATGTTCGCACAAATTTGTTCATTTTTTCGGCGTATAAATGCATTTCGCCATGAAATCCTTAAAGTTAGCAAATAGCTTTATATACCGAAATGTAGCTATACCCCTGAGGAAAATATTCTTGGCGAGGGCCATATGTAAAGGTTCACTTCTAAAGCCACAATTTTAGCCGAACCGTCGCTACCTGAGCGCAAGAGAATCGCAATTTTTGCATCATCGCGGCGAAATGTGTTCGCTTTGATCTCCAGGACCGTACCACTATTGAAACGGAGGGATGTGTTTTGATTTTATACAAATATTCTATAAACATGTATCAAAATGTGTTGTGTAAATTAAACGCATTCTTGATTTAATTTTTCTCCGAATGTTAAAGGTGGTGTGTGAATAAAATGCTATTTACAAAATATTTTTAATTTCACAATTACTTGCGAAATAATTTGTCTTCTCTCATGTTTACCTTTTGTAACCCAGCCCATTCTGAAGTTCGATCGCCCATTTACGGGGAACGGACGATGTCCAAATAAGGGCCTAATTATAATAAACGTAAACTTTTTTTTCTCGATTTTTAAAGAGCAGCTATTTTCTTATGTCAAATTAAGCCTATTAAAACAAGTTTTGTACTTGTTTTCATTAATTATCCAAAACGATATTCACATTTGAATGATGTAAATATGTTTGGTCGTTGTTGAACGGGGTTCAACAAGGTCTTCGTCGTTGTTTATCTTGAATCGACAACGGTAAGACGGGTTTAAGCTGCCCTCGCAAAATAAACCCGTCTTACCGTTGTCGATTCAAGATAAACAACTCCGAAACCTTATTGAACCCCTAAATCAAATACGGTCCGGCTTGCGCATTTTTCGTATCCCAGCAAGGGATTGCAACACGTGTTAGGGCTAGGGTTAGTGTTAGTGTTAGTGTTAGGATTAGGATTAGGATTAGGATTAGGATTAGGATTAGGATTAGGATTAGGATTAGGATTAGGATTAGGATTAGGATTAGGATTAGGATTAGGATTAGGATTAGGATTAGGATCAGGATTAGGATTAGGGTTATAGCCGGGTTCGAATTTAGGGTTAGGGTTAGGGTTATGGTTAGATTTGGGTTGTGGTTAAAACTGAGCTACAATCTTGAAAAAAGTCCTTGGAACGCATTACTAGTTTTGGACATAATGTGCAGAATTTTTTTCTTCTGATCTTTAAATGAGGTTTACTTTAATAATAGCTGAATAGGACATCTTAAACAACAGTTTTTCCTTAATCAATGTTGGAACACCTTGAAAAACTGCTGAAGACATTAACATTCCTCAACATTGCAGGGGGGGGGGGATTTTCCGTTGTTAATAAGTAACCGTTCCAAAACTTTTTTCCAGGATTGTAGGTTCCGAAAAAAGATCGCGTCCAACACTGAGCATATTGGGGTACTGATATTATAAGTGGTATAGGTTGGTGCCCGGAGATAAATGCCACTCTGAAAACTCCCCTATTCAGACTGTTTCAATCTTACGACTCAAACATGTACATCAAAACAGAGTGTTTGTATTCAAAATGGCTTATACCTACAACAGAGTGGAACTGCTACTAAAATACTGAATAACCCGATGCAGAAGATGTCAGGGTGATTAACACCAAACCATCAATTACATTGATTGGCGGGAATCCAGCGGTTCATAATAATGTTTGCTCGAATAATTGGATTCCTCTTCGTTATTGTTTGTTGGGTAAGGTGATATCAGTCTTAGATTTGTATAAAAGTCACGTGTGATAAATCCAATTGAGTTGTACTTTACTCTACGCCGACCAGACAATGATATGCCTCGTCTGCGCTGTTATCATCTTTGTCAATATTAACATTATGGTTAGTATTTCAAAACAACAATACCTATTAAATTACCTAGACGGTGATGATAATCCGCTTTCAGGACTGAATCGGCATCCCAGACAAATCGGCAAACATGAACGACGGTTGAAACGTGACTGACTGCAAATCGGATAATACATGTATCTAACAACGCTGCGAACGGATTTTACCTTAAGGTTTATCCACAACTGGCACACAACGCATATACGAGGGGGTATCAAAAAGTTCTTGACATCACCAAGAAATGAAGGAGCCAGAAACTCTTTTTTTATATGTGACCCTTCAGACATCTTTAAAAAGTCACTGTGCAAAGTCACACATTTCTCCCACTTTTTATTACCTGTCCACAGACCGCCATTGTAGAGATCCTCACATTGACCGCCATATTCCCAAAACAACAATATATGGTTTTAAAGTGTTGACAGAAAGGGGTCAAAGGTCATTACAAACCAGCTTGGTGACAATAATCTTATGGGTAACATGGGGTGTACACAGATTGACCTCTAATGACCCTACATGACCTTTGACCCCTTTCTGTCAACACTTTAAAACCATGTATTGCTGTTTTGGGAATAACGCAATCTGAGGCAATCTGAGAACCAATCAATGGCGGTCAATGTCGGCTCCAAGATCTGATCATTTGGCAGTTTTCATGTCTATTAGTCACAACAAAGTTATTAAAGGTAATGGCTATTGGAAATTTAATAATTCCTGGCTGGAAAATGATGATTATATCTCAGCGTTAAATATACTTATTGATGAATGTATAAGCGAATATCATACCATGTTGTCTCCCAAATTATTTTGGGATCTCTGTAAAACGAAAATTCGTAGCTTTACGTTAGACTTTGCTAAAGGCTCTCAAAAGGCGATGAAAAGCGATATGAAAAATATTGAGAGTGAGCTTCAAAAGATCTATGACAAGTGCATTGAATATCCTGATGATCATGATCTCAAAAAACAATACCATAATTGTAAGATGCAATATGAAATAGTATACTGTCACTATATGAAAGGTTTACAAATTCGATCGAAAGAAAAATGGGTCGAAGAAGGTGAGAAATGCTCCAAATATTTCTTGAATCTTGAAAAAAGTCGTATGTCTAAAAAGTGTATCAATTTGCTCAAATGTACCAATGGGAAGACGACTACAGATCAGTCTGAAATTTTAAAAGAAGAGGTTGAATATTTCTCTAAATTGTATCAAAGTAATGTAAAAGTTACAGATAATGAGTTAGATGATTTCTTTCAAGACACTGTATTTCCCACCCTGAGTGTGAATGATAGTCAAAGTTGTGAAGGTATTCTAAATAATGAGGAATGTTTTAACGCACTTAGCGCAATGGCAAATAATAAAAGCCCTGGATACGACGGTCTAACAGCTGAATTCTACCGTAAATTCTGGCCAAAAATAAGTCAATTAGTTGTTGATGCGTTAAACGATGGATTTAATTCTGGCTCATTCACTACCTGTCAAAATCGTGGTATTATTTCTTTAGTACATAAAGGTAAATCCCTACCACGCGACTCACTCGATAATTATCGCCCAATCGCCTTACTGAATATCGATTACAAAATTGCCACTAAAGCTCTCGCCGCGCGTGTGCAAAACATTCTTCTCAAGTTAGTTGACTCTGACCAAAACGGATTTGTAAAGGGTAGAAATATCCAAGGTAATATCCGTCTTATTGAAGATGTACTAAGATATGTAGATAATCAAAATATACCTGGTATCATGATATGCATTGATTTTAAAAAGGCGTTCGATACCATTGAACGTGACTTTATTCTATATGCCATAAGAAAGCTACATTTTGGCGATATGTTTCAGAAATGGGTTTCTGTTATCTTAAATAATAGCACAAACTGTATCATTAACAATGGTCATATTTCGAATCCGTTCAAAGTGGACCGTGGTGTTCGTCAAGGTTGTCCGATTGCAAGTTTGATGTTCGTACTTGGGGTAGAACTGCTTGCTTGTAAAATTCGTCAGTCAAATCAAATACATGGCATTGCCCTGCCACTTAAAGGGACATTAAGTGGTGTTGAAAAGTTTAAATGTTTAAAAATTTACTTCAGAATTCAAGATGAACATTAAAAATCGCCATTATTGTTGTTTCTACTAACAAAAAAACACAGCAAAACTAGATTTAAACAATATCATCGCTATTTATTGAAAAACGCCCTCTATGCAAATATGGTTCGCGTTATGTATCACGCGTACTGCACGGAGATACTGTCGGACGTAAAATGCTGGTCCCGCGGGATAAGCATTTTTTGAATCGACGTTTTCTTGTACAAAAAGAGCTGATTTTTCTTAATCCTTATAGGTGTAAGTTCATACATGTAATACAATTATAAAAATAAACTAATCTCAGTTTTTATCATAATTGAGGGCGCTGCCTCCAACACATCTCTTAGTGTCCCTTTAACAACTATAATAGACACGAGGTCCGTATTTCCACCTTTGCCGACGATACAACTATTTTTGTTAAAACACCCAATTGTCTTAAAAACGTGATGTCTATCTTTGATAAATTCACTAAATTATCAGGGCTTGCAATAAATAAAGATAAAAGTGATGCACTATGGATCGGATCTTTGAAAGATAACGATTACTGCGTTGGTGATGTCAAATGGAAACTAGCTCCAAACAACACAATAAAAATCCTAGGTGTCACCTTCTCACCAAGCACTTCCATTGATAATCTCGAATGTAATTGGATTGGCAAGATGGAAAATATTGAACGCTCTATACGTGCTTGGAAAATGCGTGGCCTCTCAATGACAGGTAGAAATTTGATTGTCATACATTGCCTCTGTCATGGATATCCCTGATAAAATTATTATGAAACTCAATAACATGTTCTTCAAATTTATTTGGGGCAGAGAAGAAGCAGTCAAACGTAACACAGTGATTGCAGATTACGATAAAGGTGGTATAAACATGTTTCACACCAAACTATTTTTCGATTCACTAAAGCTGTCATGGATTAAGAAACTAACAACTCAGATATTGCATGTTGGAAAAATATCCCATTGTACTATATAAACAAGTTGGGTATTGGTATGAATATTTTTAATTGTAACTGTACATTTAAGCAGCTTAACAACATGTGTCATATTATGTTAAAGAGATTACCTTCTTTTTACTATAAGCTATTTAAAATCTGGTTCGACACTAAGCAAGTTATAAACAAAGATGATATTGCATCATGTCTTAATCAAGTTATATGGAATAATGATGTTATCCAATTGAAAAATAACACACTATTCTTCATAGACTGGATTAAGTCGGGAATTATTTTTGTGGGTGACCTATTTGACGATGATGGTTCTTTCTATTCCATTAACCACTTCCGTAATCGTCTAAAGGATAAGGGTGCCGTAATTTTGCAGTATTACGCTCTCCGCAATGCGCTTCCCATTGATTGGAAATTAACAAAGCCTCCTTGCGACAATGCCACAACTCCCGACAACAACGGAGAAGATGTTTATTTTAATTCAGTCCCTATTGATACCTGTACAAACAAAGGTTTTAGGAAAGCCATGATTCACAATTTGTCTCCTCTGTGTACAAATTTCTGGCCACTTAGATTCCCCAATTACTCATTCAATTGGACCGACATTTGGCTCGCCACTCCACAGTGCACCGATGAAGCGAGGTTGATCTCATTAAATTGGAAAATCCTCCACAATATTTATCCAACCAAAGTACTTCTATGTAAGATGGGTAAGGTAGAGAATAATATTTGTCACACATGCAACGTGATTGACTATATCGACCATTTCTTTTTCAATTGTAATATTTATCCAACCAAAGTACTTCTATGTAAGATGGGTAAGGTAGAGAATAATATTTGTCACACATGCAACGTGATTGACTATATCGACCATTTCTTTTTCAATTGTAATCTAAACACTTCAAAAGAAGTAAGTTCCCCTTTAGGGTTTCCCTTATATTTTCAAAAATATACATCGGGTTGAAATGGGTTTTCTGTCAAATTGTTATGAGGTTCATACCGATACTTGACCAAAATTTCAAATCAACTGGTTCTGTCATGCTTGAGTGAGCTTGTATTGAATGACAGAATGTCCCATTTCAAAAGTTGTTAAAATAATGTTTAGTAGTGTGTGTATCCACCACGTTGGTGTATCAATTGACGACATCGATTTCTCATAGTGTTGATGAGGTGCGCTACTCGATATGGAAGTCCAACTCTTGTTGTACCAGAATTTTAACCCAACAGGTGATTCCATGCTCAAATTAGCATGCATTGAAAGAGGGAATGTTTCTTTTGAAAATGAGCAATATCTTGGGATGAAGGATGATCAGCCAGTGTGGCTTTCACTCCCTGATGCTAATGTGTATATGATTTCCCCATATTGTGTATGTAACCATGACCCAATCTCAACGACATTCGATGTTGGCGAGGTGCTGCGACCACATGTGCTTCCCTACGCTGGAGCTACAGGAAATGGATATGTCTTGATGGACGACAATGCGCGCCCACATAGGGGAAGAGTTGCTAACCAGTTCTTGGAAGATGAAGGTATAGAGCGTTTGGTTTGGCCCGCGAACTCCCCAGATCTCAACCCAATCGAGCATCTGTTGGATCAGTTAAAGCGGGCCATGGATCGTAGAGTGGATGACCACACTAATCTTGCTAACTTACCAGAACTTACGTCTTCTGGTACAACAAGAGTGGGATGCCATCCACAGCATCGAGTGGCGCGCCTCATCAACACTATGAGACGTCGATGTCGGCAAGTCATACAACAACGCGGTGGATACACCCGCTACTAAACATTATTTTAGCAACTTTTGAAATTAAACGTTATTTTAGCAACTTTTGAAATGGGACATTCCGTCATTCAATACGTGCTCACTCGAGCATGGCATAACCTGTTGATTTGAAATTTTGGTCAAGTATTGGTATGAAGCCCATAATCATTTGACTGAAAACCCCATTTCATTCCAATGTATTGTTTTGGAAATATAAGGGAACCCCTAAAGGGGAACTTACTTCTTTTGAAGTGTTTAGTTAAACAGCTATGGTCTTACGCTAGTCAAGTTATCTCACGTAAATTATCAACATGCTTTGTATTGACCACTGAAATTGTTATATTGAACTATCACAATAATACTTATGACCATCACGATTTAAAATTTATTAACCTCATCATCGCCGTTGGGAAACTATGCATAAGCAAGTTTAGATACGGCAACCACCCAAATCTGTTATTCCTATTTGAAAAAGAACTCTGTCTTCGTAGACTGATTTCTCTGTAATTACTATGTCATCATGTATATCAATTATGTCGTTTTTAATCGATTGCCACATTGTACATACTTGCTATTATTATATTATATTATTTTGTAAATATTGATGTTATTGTATAAATTTATTGTGTATCATAGAATAAATAAGAATAAATTAAATAAATTAAAAAAAATTAAAAAAATCCTACCAACGGTATTACATAGCGACGTATGATCTGCCGTATTACATTGTGACGTATGGTCCGCGGTATCGCATAGTGTTGTATAAACTTCGGTTGTGTGGTGATGTATAGCCCATTGTTTTGAAATATCGTTTCTTAATATAATTTTACAAAGTTACCAACCCAAGAATAGATTATAGTAACTTGGTGACCAAAAACTGTATCGATTTTTTAAACATTTGTTGAAATATTTTGACAATTTCAAAAAATGCTGAAAAAGCCAAACAAAACACAAAGCCCGACCGACCCTACCTGAGAGGTCCGTTTTTCCTGCAGGGTTTCCCCGTCGCCTAACCGGATGCAGACGACGATGTCAGGGTGATTTACACCAAAGCATCGATTTCATTAATATATTGGCGGGAATCCAGCAGTTCATAAAATGTTTGTTCAAATAATTGGATTCCTCTTTGTTTTCACGGTTTGTTGGGTAAGGCGATATCAGTCTTAGATTTGTATAAAAGTCACGCGTAATAAATCCAATTGACTTGTACCACTCTTCGCTGGCCAAACAATGATATGCCTCGTCTTCACCATTATTATCTGTATTAATATTACATGGTTAGTAAAACAACAAAACCTATAAATTTCATAGACGGTGATAGGTAATCCGCTTTCATGACTGACTCGGCATCCGAGACAAATCAGCAAACATGAAACGTGACTGACTGCAAATCGGATAATACATGTATCTACAGACAGTATTATAAACGTCAGGATTGGAATTAGGTTTATCCACAACTGGTGGTACACAACGCATATAGCTATGACGTCACTGGTTCAAAAAGGAAATGAACCTGAAGAGCGTTGTCTGTGCAATTCGATGACATTTGAAATATATCTATGAGTTTCATCTCATCATCTGGATACAAAAACATATGTTTATCTCATGCACTCGTTCAAAGGTGTACAATAAATAATACCAGATTGCTTTTGCGGCCTTCGTCGTTTGATTTGGTTTGGTCGTAGATGCTACAAATGTTGTTAGATAAAGGACGACGAGAGACGACGAGATTTAATAACTGATAACTCGGCAAACATTGAGGATTAATGAAGAATGTGAACCGTTGTTCAGTTATTTCATTAGGAAATCCCTTTTTATTTCCGCACCAAATAATTCGTAATGCATATTGATAATCACACTTAAGTCCATGCAAACACATGTGGTAACGATGTATTTGGTGTTTTTTCTTATAATAATGTGATGGTAGAGGGATGAATAAAGTCATTCTAAAATTTGAATTATCCCGGTAAAAAATATACAAATTCTTAAGAGATCAGTGGCGGCACCAGCATCAACCTTTTGGGGGAGGACAAACGGCGGGCAAGAACAAATCGAGAAGAGGGAGGGGGAGGGGGGGGGGGGGGGGGGGGGGGGGGGGGGTGGGAACAAGACCAAAATGCGCGCGAATGGTGCAAGAATGTTGGCTTTTGTTGTGGACAATTCCTGAAATAGATATTTCAGTCCAATGCTTAGTTATTATCGGTAATTTACGCATTCAAAGTCAACATTTTCAATTGTTTGGGGACAAAATGGGGTGGGGCTTGAGCTGACTGGGGAAGGTGTGGGAGGCAAAGGTGGTGACTGAGGTGGCATCCCCTCCACCTCCCCCTCCCTCCCCCACCGCTGAGTGATACATTCCCCTTTTGAAGATTGTTCGCTACATTTTTGTTCGTAACTTCTAAACAAAACATCTTCCATGCCTAAAATATTGCTATGGTGATGAGGAAACTGTGGTATCTCTTCTCGTACCAAAATCGAATTTTCGAAATGAATTTGAACTATTTGTCAAAAAAGTAAAGAAATTGTTTTAAAGTGTTTTCATTTTGTTGAGGCAAATACAAAATGGTCACGTATTGTTCGCTTCATCTTTAAATATACCATTCAATCGAACAGAAATAATAATCGCTCCTTGTTGTGACAAGTAGATACATCCACCAGAAATGTTAAACATGTCATCCATGGGTTGGGAATTCTCTCCCATCGGTCAGGGATAGCACTGGATCCAAGATGTGAGAGGTCCCATGACATTTTTCAGGACCCCGTAGGACTTCAAAAAACAAATTTAAGGGGTCCCCCAAGAAAATGAGGGGTCCTGAAGTTTGGGTATTTAAAAAAAAAAACTTTTTTACGGGCAGTTTTAATGGATTTATAATGTGAGCAAAGGATGGATATGTAATTTACAGAATTTCTTAAGTTTTCCATTTCCACACATCGTCAAATTTAAGGGGTCCTTCAATTTTGATCGGGACCCGCAAGTCTTTCCAATTTGAAACCTGACGCGTCACTATTAGAAAGTGAGAGGTCTAGGACGCGCAGACGCGTCAGAATGCGACCCCTGCCATCGGTGCAAAAACATCAGACAAAAGTAGGTTAATAACTCGATCGTTGCCAGGGTCAGATTGGTCATTCCGGACTAAAATATCCCGCATAGTGTTAAAACGAGGATACCATAATATTTCATTGCGTCCACTGACCCAGATATGTTATTAATATTGTTTTAGCTCTCCAGTTTTGATTTTGAGTGGATTGTATGTCAACTAATTGGCTTTTTCCGTATCTTTTTTCTTTTCATATTATATTACATTGGATTTTCTCGTCCTTGTCGAATCATCTTTCGTGAACCAGGTGAGTACGTGATTGTGACAGTAAAATAGTATTTCACAGTTATATATTAGACTATTCCCGTAACGCTCCTCTTGTGAAAGAAAAACGAAAATAAAAGAGAGAAAAAAAATAATACAAAAACAGTAAGAGTGGATGAAATAAAGAAAAACAACATGGCGAAATATTGTGAGATAGGCTTTTACGACGGGTATTCATAATATAAGTTAAAAGTTTTAACGGGTTCGTCGACGGACGAGTTTTAATCTGTCAATAAGTTAAAAGTTTTAACGGGTTCGCCGCCGGACGAGTTTTAATCTGTCAGATTAAAACTGGACGAGTTTTAATCTGTCAGATTAAAACTGGACGAGTTTTAATCTGTCAGATTAAAACTCGTCCGACGGCGAACCCGTTAAAACTTTTAACTTATATGGCGAAATATAACAAAGAAAAACATTTTCTGTGTTAATAAGAAGTGTTTGTGTCATTTATTGACCCTCTTGTTGTAATACACTTTTTGAAAATTATAATGAATATGTTTAAAATAACACGGTACACCAACACAACAATTTTGTGTTGCCTAATAGTACGGATTCCTAAGACCGTGGTCATTAACATAATTGTTTGTTCCATGGGTGTTACATTTCTTTTGTATAGGTGGATGAATAGGGTATTGATTATTGGAAGTTAATTTGGCGCGAAGGTTGAAATTGATTTGTGTGGGCTCTGATTTAAGTCCGTGGTTGTTGCTGGCGCTCAGTAGTACGCACGCTGGGTTGATTGGGTAGGGCGGTCTCCTTGGCCATCCGTACTCATTGCTAACGAACGATATTCTCCTGGTAGATAGACTGTTTTTATGTTTTGTTTAATAAAATGATATACATGTAGTAAGCGTATGTTCCTGAAGTAGGCGCAATACGATTTTTGTTTATCTTCGTTTGATCTGAGAAAATGTTTACGTCCTTCATCGTTGCTTATATTGTTTGATTAGATTAGACATGTTAACACTTTCCACGCGGCCATTGGTTTTACCAAATCCAAAGCAGATTTTTGTCTATCTCAATGATTACTGAACCAATACCCAGCATGCTTGTACTTATTTTAATGCATGGTGATTCCAAATAGGATATTTAAATTCAATAATTTTGAAATTTTTGAAAATTTGGAATGTCGTCTGCAGACGCCCGCAGCGTGGAAATAGTTAACTTCTGCTTGTGGTTTCACAGGAGTAAATTACTGTGTTTTTTCTTCCACATTTCGAATAGATGATTAAGGACGCAACCTATTAAGGAAATTATACTATTACTGGAACTTACCTTTTTTTAACTGCTTGCATGTGAAACCATCGCACTTCATCAGGAGGAAACTAACCCTGCTGCTGCTGATGATGATGGGCCAATTAATTTTCAAAATCCTGCACGATTGGGAACATTCATATTTATATGACGCAACCTATTCTTTAACCCTAATCCCGAGGCACTTTTTCTAAAGAAAGGCACCCACGCCCCCGCGGGGCTCAAACCCCGGACCTCTGGGTTCAAGGGCAAACGATCTACCGCTAGGCCCCGGGGGTCAACTATACTTGGCGAAGTATACTTCGCCAAGTATATACCCTGGGGCCATTATTTCATCGAAAAACTGCCAAACCGCGTGACACAAGCACACCGCATCGTAGTAATTCGTAGTACTCAAGAATGTTGGGTTAACACTTTCAGCGCGGCTTTTGTTTTTACCATACACAAAACAGATTTTTCAGAAACCTTTCCCAACTTTCAAAGTCTATCTCAAGGATTACTGCACCAATACTAGGAATGTTTGTACTCATTTTAATGCATTTCTCAAGGTGATTCAAAATATGGTGATGAAATCAATATTTTTGACATTTTTGAAACATTTTGTGAAATTTTGGAATGTCGTCTGCAGCCGCCTGCCGCATGGAAGGTGTTAAAGAGATTGGTTCCATTTGAATTTCAAAATCCTTGAAAGGCCTTGGTTGGCCTTTCATGTAGTCCCTCGTAATCTATGAAAAGCGACAAAAGTGTATTTCAAAAGGGAGTGACGTGAAATACGTTCATTTAGTATTAAAACTAATCTTCTACGTATAAAGGTGGGTCATGGAATGCAATTGATTTCGTTCTTGTCATAGTCGATATCGTTAATCAGCACGTCTCCGAAGCTAATTATTGTCTATTAAAGTCTTACTTAATTTGATAAGACGGAACTCTCTCACAATTCCCAAGGATTGGGTCTTATTGTTGAGAGTAAAGTCATTAAGGTTTGGTCGTGCCTGTGATACATATATAATGGATCTGAATATTGCAATCATGTGACGTATTCGGTTAGTTTCAATAACGACTCGCTAGCGTTTGTATAGTACGAAATTGGTTTGAAATATCTTCTTCGCTCGAAATCGCTCGAAATTCCGTATAGTGCTTTCACAATTGCTGCTCAAATGCAAAATACAAAACAGATTGTTCAGTAACCTTTCCAAACTTTCAAAGTCTATCTCAAGGATTACTGAACCAATACTGGGCACGTTTATGTTCATTTTTAATGCATTCCTTATGACGATTCCAAACATGGTGTCGTCTGCAGACGACTGCCGCGTGGATACACTGCAAAAAGGTTGCTTAAATATTTACTCAACATTTTACACAACGTTGTTGAAGTATGCAACCGCTTAACAGTTGCGTAAAATTAACCCAACACCGTTGGATAACATGTTTCCACCAACAGTTGAACAATTCCAGTTACTCAGCAGTTGCACAATTTTAATTACACAACAGTTGGGTATTATTAATTAACCATTTGTTGGGCATTTTATGACTGTTGCTTAATTTGTGAATTGTTTTCATTATATATTGAGCATTTTTGTATAGCAACTGTTGCTGAATTGATCAAATATAGCCATATGTTGGGTATTTTATTTGTGTCAAGTTTTTATTATATATTGAGCATTTTTGGTATAGCAACACGCAGTAGGCAAAATAATGTGAATTCTGGGCGATGCAGCAGACCTACATACATCACTTCCTCCCGGTAGTGAAGTGAACCGGTAACTTGTAATGGGAATTCTAGGCGATGCAGCAGAGCTACATACACTATTCCCGTTCGGAAGTGAATCTGTAATTTATTTTAACATGTTATTAGACTATAGGCTTATACATAATATCTGACATCTCTTATCAATGGTGTTTTTACTGTGAACGTTTGCCAAACGTAGTCTTGCTATCTGGGTATGAAGGTATAAATAGTCCATATTATATAATACATAAACATATTTATGTGATTCTTTTGGTGCAAAATAGATCACATGACATGAGCTATTCAGTATATGTCCATGTCGTGTATTTTTTGGCTATAAAAATTGACTATTCAATATTCATCGCTAGGACGTCGCTATACCACCGTTGAAATGATATTCATAAACAAATATATGTCAAACAAGGATAGCAATTTTAAACTATTTGTCAGTGTATTCCGTTTTGGATGCCAAGACAGAATAAATCTAATTTTGGTCCTGCGCTGCAAAAAGGTTGCTTAAATATTTACTCAACATTTTACACAACGTTGTTCAAGTATGCAACCGCTCAACTGTTAAGTAAAATTTGCCCAACACCGTTGGATAACATGTTTTCACCAACAGTTGAACAATTCTAGTTACTCAAAAGTTAGGCAATTATATTCACTCAACAGTTGTTCAAGTATGCAACAGCTCACGAAATTGGCTTTTTTGGACAACAGTTGCCTAAAATTCACATGTGCGTAACTTGCATCAACTGTTGCGTGATTGTCCTCAATGCTCATGCAACAGTTGCCAAAGTGGAATATTTTTACGCAACATATTTTAGCAACAGAAACAGTTTCCACCAACATTTTAAGGACATTGTTTTCGACGAATTGCTCAACGCTGGGGATTTTTTACTTTTATACAACGCCTAACTTTCTACATATATTGAATGAATTTTAATCAACACGTCAACCAACGGATGATAAAAGTACTTTTAGCAACGTATTTTAAGCAACCTTTTTGCAGTGTAGTATTAAAGGAAGCATTCTAGTGTATTCTAGGAAAAGTATATTTTAGGTCCCATATACTTGTATACCAGTCTGTATTTTAGATTTTAGATTTGTATACATACCAAGGGGCCTGTACTGTGAATAGTTGTTTATACTTGATATCTTTAGATATATATTTATATAAAATTGAATGTCTTATTTTCGGGTGATACAAGAATATATTGCACGAGCTATAAAAATATTGCATGAGTTGGAGACGAGTGCAATATTTTTATAGCGTGTGCAATATATTCTTCAGTGTATCACCCGAAAATAAGACATTCAATAGCATTATTATTATTTATATAACAGACTGTTTTGATAAAAACTAAATCAGTTTATAGCCCGAACTGACCTTTTCTGCGCATGCATATATACTCACGCGCACATCTTCTGCGCCGCACACCAAAAATATTGGACGGCAATATTGTATGAATATTGGACACACATCCGGAAACTTGGTGCCACAATATCAATATCGTTTTAGAAATTACCTATCATTCTTACGCAATATGTAGATATTCCTTGGTGCTTGTAACTTGCAAAGTAAATCACACTATTTGATATATACGCCGTCGTTGAAAATATTGACGTCCAGTTAAACTTTCAGTATGGAACTCATTTTAAGGGTAAAGGAAGTCCTTAAAACCAAACCCGAAACCCCACAGTTCCATTTCACCTGCTATTTCGATACTTAACATTATATTACTATAGATAAAATAATAATTGAACGAACAACGCGAACGCAGTACCAAGATGAACGCGCCCGAAATTATCACGCGAATGGTTGTGCGCGCTTCACGAAATGTACGCGATACGCTGCTTAGTTGTGTTCGTTCAATTATTAATTTACCTATACAAATGTATACTGTGAATATCAAAGTACAGACATACAAAACGACTTCGCATTCTTTAAGGGTTTCATTCAATTAAAATTAGGGCCTCCGTCTCAGTGATCAATGCGACCATAACAATTATTCTATGAGTCCATTTCGTTTTGAGACAGGCCCAGTGCAGACCAAAGGCCAAACAGAATCGTGATTTCGATTAACCGTTGACCGTTGTAGCAGCCAGTTAAAGGAGATTTTAGAGCCAGTGTGATGAAAGATGTATATTCATAGTCTGCCGTAAAGTACATACCTGAATGGATTAGGATGGTTTTATGGTGGTGTGGTGTCATGACCATAACTTTGCAATGCAAGAAAACAGATGGAGGAGACACTCGGCACGTGTGATGGCAAACGGAGATATCATTCATTAAGTATTTTGGTTACGCTTTGATAAAATAGGAACCACAATATTCAGAGACAGCGAGTCTCAGCACCAATGTGTTCCTTACCTATAATAGAACTTACAAAATGAAATGCTTCAAGTAGGGTCAGTGAACGGGAAAGATAACCATTAGAGCCCCTGCATCACTACTTCCGGCCACCTGAAAGTGACTTTACTATTACTTTATTACGGCACATGACGAATCACCGGTACTTGCAAACGATTAAGCTGGATTGAAATGTGAAGTACCTTATCTATTATAGTCTGCTTTCTAATTTAAGCCGCCAAATTCACAGCTCATTCAACATCTCATTCCGTCATGAACACAGTACAATTTACGTATGAGTTAAGTGCAAATGTAGCGTGTCAAGGGATAAAATTGCTTTTAAACAGGGAACATACATTATAAATCGCGTGTGGCGCATATCGACTAAATGAAGTAAATTGTCGAATATTTTTAAAACTCCATGTAGATATCCGTATAGTAAGGAAACACAGCAAAACTAGTACGTATAACTCATACGTATAATTTACTTGTACGTATGGCTCATACGTGTAATTTACTTGTACGTACGTATGGCTCATTCGTATAATTTACTTGTACGTATGGCTCATACGTATAATTTACTTGTACGTACGTATGGCTCATACGTATAATTTACTTGTACGTACGTATGGCTTATACGTATAATTTACTTGTACGTATGGCTCATACGTATAATTTACTTGTAGGCCTACGTATGGCTCATACGTATAAGGGACTTGTTCGTAACACTCATACGACAGTCGCCAAAGTAATATTCTGCAAAATAACAATTGGATATTCTCTTAATTTTTGGTAGTCAAATAAACTACTGCAGCCGTGTCTCAAACGATGTCATGATACGGTACATATACATATCTGGATAAACATCAGTGGTACTTAATTTAATACCCATATTGAAGTTATATGTTAAATCAATGTCTCGATACTCGATACTTCTTTTGCTCTTAAAATACCAATAATGTTACGTGATTACAATTGATAGTGTATACGACACGAAGTTTAACTACGTGTTGTTGTTTTTTCAATTCAATTCAATTCAATTCAATTTGTTATGAAATAACATCGTGGCCAAAGGCCAAATTGGACATTTTTATCATCAAAATAATGTAATAACGTTTTGCATTAGCTGCCTTTTTGCAACACGGTTCGGAGGGACCCACAACCCTCTTCAATCAACACAACCTGGTGAATGACCTCCAAATTAGTATAACCTTTACTAGAAATGTTAAGATTACTTGAAAAGATTACATGCATCTGTAGCCAAGTTATATCGAGTTCCAAATGGTCGCTAATCCCAAACACGGAATCTCTTTATTTCAGAAATGTAGAATACAAACAATAATTCCGGTTGATTCTAATATTCAGTATCGTTATGACGGTACCAGTCCAAAACTCCTTTATAAGTGTTACAACATGCTACTTTAAATGCAGCTGTGAAGAACACTTTCCACGCGGCTATCGGTTTGACCATTGTACAAAACAGATTTTTCAGAAACCTTTAATTTAAATTCCTAAATGTCAAGGTCTATCTCAAGGATTACTGAACCAAAACTATGCATGTTTGTACTTATTCCAATGTATTTCTCATGATGATTCCAAATATGGTAATGATATCCAAATAATGTTGACATTTTTTTAAACATTTTGTGAAATTATGGAATGTCGTCTGCAGAGATGCCTGCCGCGTGCACAGTATTAACATCCCTGCACATGACTACAAAATGGCACCCCGATGTCAGCTAGATAACCGAACCTCTCCTTCAATTGAGGTACTCTGTGTTGTATGACATATTTATTACAAGGATTGAGATGTTTGACATTTGAAGGATCCTTGAGGAACGATATTGTCACACACGCGTTTTTATAAGGATATGAAACCGCCGGGGTAGATTTTCGTGTCCGTCTCGCGAGGTTAAATGTAAACACGACGCAAGCAGAGCATACAGCCTTGTGGGTTTAAAATAGGAGGGTGATGGAGTTATTGATTTATGACCGTTATTTCATTTAATTGAATTTAACTGAATTAGGTATTTAAACGTATTGACAATACTATCTTATGGTTTTCAATGATAAATACAAATTCCATACAAGATACTTCAATAACCTTTTGTAACAAACCGGTGTTTTTTCTGTGCACTCAAAAACTTGTTTTAAGGGTCGATAGTCGAACGTTTGTTCTATTTGTTTTCACCCATTTTCACCCGTTTTCAAGAGTTTTGAACGAATCATCTTCAAAGTTTAGTATCATGGACAATGAAGATCACGATGATTGGGGGTTAAGCTTATTATTCTCGATAATAAAAAAAATGCAAACAATTTAAAATCCAATGTTTCAACTTATTTTATACGCATTATGATCCCAGTTATGTCTGATACTAGTAAATGTGCATATCTCCATAGTATCTAGTTTAGCTACGTCAGTAACCGCAAAATTTACTTCACAAATAATACAACTTGCTACTTTAACGGTAACGTAACCAAATTTCTTGCCAGAAAATTTCATTTTAGAATGTGTTAACCTCCGGCCTGGACATGACACACAAAATGGTACATTCTGATTTTAGATAGATTACATGATTCCTACTGTACGCTCTCTGACGTATTGTTTTACATAGATTGAGTTGTCTGACGGTTGAAGGGTCCTTGAGAAACGATATTGTCACACACGCGTGCTTATAAGGATATGAAAGCGCCAGGGTTGATTCTCGTGTCCGTCTCGCGAGTTTATGTAAACACAAGACAAGCAAAACATACAGCCTTCTACATTTGTAGGTTTAAATAGGAGGGTGATGGAGTTATTGATTTATGAACGTTATTTCATTTAAAACTGTATTGGGTATAAACTTATTGACAATACTATCTTGTGGTTTTCAATGATAAATACAAATTCCATACAAGATACTTCAATAACCTTTTGTGTCAAACTGGTGTTTTTCTGTGCACTCAAAAACTTGTTTTAAGGGTCGATAGTCGAACGTTTGTTCTATTTGTTCACCCATTTTCACCCGTTTTCAAGAGTTTTGAACGAATAATCTTCAAAGTTTTGTATCATGGACAATGAAGATCACGATGGTTGGGGTTCAGCTAATTATTCTCGATAATGAAAAAATTGCAAACAATTCTGCAGAACTTTAAAATCCAATGTTTCAACTTATTTTATACGCATTATGATTCCTGTTATGTCTGATACTAGTAAATGTGCATATCTCCATAGTATCTACGAGGCTCATTCAATACAATAAGTTCTACCTCCTACTTTACAACTTTGCTATTATATAATATATAAGCCAGTCGTATGAAATATTCCACAATTGTAGCTTTGAATGTTAGCTACAAATTCATAGTAAATTGGTCTGAGTACTATTTTTACTTTTCTAATGGTCCATTTAGTGCGACGGAAACGGATAAAATATAGCCAAATGTCTCCTAAGTGCTATTCATTTGGCCAATTATAAGAGACAAGACGTACCTATAGGTCAATTAAAACCGTTCTAAATTACAGATATCTCTTGAACAGACTATAAAACTAAAAGTCACTGATTTTCTTGGAGAAAAATGCCCTCTAATAAGCCAGAACCAGACCATGACAGCCTTTAATTTTATCCCCTACCCCAGAGAACCCCTGCAAAAGTCATATTTGCTTTTTATAAGAACTAAGAGATCTTCAATATAAAGGACTAAATGGAGGCATTACAAGTATATCTAAGTGATAATTTTCTACCACTGACTACCTGATTGACTATTATAACGGTTACATACAAGTAAAACTCATAAAATGACTATCATGTTAAGATTTAACATTCGAGGCATCACTGTGGCCTGACTTGTAGCAACAAACATTTGACTGAATATAATTATTCAAGTATGCTAAAGGCGTAGCAATATTATCGAGTTGATATTATACTATTTGCACGCCTGTAAAGGTTAATATTGCCAACCATCGAATCTATACGTGACATACAGTATTATATTCAGAAATAATCCATTGTTTTCTATTTTCAGTATTTAAATCGGACTGTTATATATAATCATACAATACTGAGAGAAAACCTAAAACACATATTTATCGTTCAAGTAATTTTCCGGGTCCGTTGTCCAAAATCTCTCACTGGCTTTGATTGCATCATACCAAAAGTAAAACAGATATCAGTTATCATTTACAATATATGTGTAGCTATGATTCAGAGCTATAATCATGACAAATGTCATGAGGCTGACATTCATATTAGCGATGTTATGAGTGAGGAGGTAGAATTTATTGAATGACCCTCGTAGTTTAGCTACGGCAGTAACCGCAAAATTTATTGACAATACTATCTTGTGGTTCAAAGACAAATGCAAATTCCATACAAGATACTTCAATGATCGACTTTTAGTAACAAATTGTCGTCTTTCGTCTATTCATACGCGGCCTGCTTCAACTCCGCTCTCATAAATCATGTTTTATGGGTCGATCGCCATTGTGTTCTATATATTTTGTCACTAATTTTCACCCGTTTTCAAGAGTTTTGAACAAATAATCTTCAAGGTTTTGTAGCAGGTACAATGAAGATCATGATAATTGAGGTTAAGCTAATTATTCTCGATAATAAAAAAAACATGCAAACAATTCTTCAGAACTTTAAAATCCAATGGTTCACTTTATTTTATACGCATTATGATTCCTGTTATGTCTGATACTTGTAAATGTGCATATCTGCATAGTATCTAGTTTAGCTACGGCCACGACGGTGCTACGGCAGTAACCGCAAAATGTACTTGATAAAATAATACAACTTGCTACTTTAAGTAACGTAACCGATTTTTTTTTTGCCAGAAAATTTCATTTTAGAATGTTTTAACCTCCCTGGACGTGACACACAAAATGGTCTAAAACCGAATTCCCTCCTCATATTGAGGTACTGTACGCTGTCTGACGTTTTGTTTTACAATGACTGAGTTGTTATATACAAATAAACTCCAAATTATATTTGTTAGCTTTGTTCAAAACAATTGGGTCAAAAAGTGATTTTTTGTGATTTTCTCAAAAAATCAACATTTTTGGTCAAAATTGATGCCAAATTTGGATTCTCTGATCCATTTCCTTTCCAAAAAGGTATACTTTTATATACATTTGAGTCACGGTTCAATAATTACAGCACTAACAAAATTCAACAAAAAACTTCCTTAAGTCCCCCCTTCGTAACCCCTTTCTGTCCAAACTTTAAACTTTTTATTACTGTTTGGGGAATAACACAATCTGAGGCAATCTGAGTATCAATCAATGGCGGTCAATCTGAGGATCTCTACACTGGCGGTCTGTGGACAGGTAATAAATAGTAGGAGAAATGTGTAACTTTGCAAAGGGACTTTGTAAAGATGTCTGAAGGATCACATATCAAAATAAAGTTTCTGATTCCTTCACTTCTGGGTGATTTCTAACACTTTATGATACCCCTCGTAAGTGCAGGACACCTGTAATATAACTGTATGAGCAGCCCATAATATGAATGTTAGGTATTCCCTTACTTATTTGTGGTGTTGCCCTCAAGTGCCAACATTCTTGAAGTCGGGTCAGTCGGTCGATTGTCCTTTTCTTTTCATTTTTTTGCTGACAGATATTACTGACAGGCCGAGGTTCATTTCCAAACATTGGTAGTTAATAATTTAAGTTGAGCTATTGTCGAATTGCTAACGCGCATGGATACCGCCCATCACTAGCAGCCGTTCAGTGCCAGAGATGCATTATGCCCAGGCCGATTAATCGGCCATTTTGAGATCGGATTCAAGTCATATCGTAAGGTTTCAAGCTAGGAAAAACAATCAGAACGCCACCGAAGAAAAGGTCGGCAGCTAAAAGATCCCACCCACAGGTCCACCCTGTCTATTGGAAAGGAGGCAGCTGGGCGACTTGTTCCGCTTTTTCAGGGGTTGCAGCCCTTCTCACTTCCCACGTTTGGCATGTATCGGGAATGTGATTTGGGCTCTGGTTAAGGCACAATCAGCACCTGTGCCCCTACCAGTCACTTGAGCACCCTCCTTTCCCTGTCGGGCAAATAATTGCATGGGAGTAATGTAATAGGTTTTGAATGTACACTTGTTTAAGTCCAAGAAGTACTATATTTATGTAGTGTGTTAGTGTTGTATATATAGTTAAATATGTCTATGAACCGTTGACAAAGCGTTTAGTGTGAGTCAATAATTAAGTCTTAAAAAATAATAACAACATTTGCGATTATGAGATTTGAGATTTTAGGGTTGGTCGCTGAGGGTAGCATAAGATTTTTTTGTTTTGTTGGCCTTATTCATAACTGGAATTTGGCTTCAAATAACTATCCTTGTCCTTCCTAGTGGATAGCAAGCCGGTCTCACGATGCAAAGGTTGTGAGTTCTAGCCCCACTACAGCCAACTTGTTTGTATCCTTGGGCAAGGTACTTAGTCTCAATTGCTTCGTCGACCCAAGCGAGATTGGGGAGCTGTATCGGTAGCCTGGTAAATTGTTAGTGTCCTCTTACATTCTTTCCGCGTGATTGTACCGGAAATGAGTGGCGGAAATGTCTTTGTGTATATCATATAGAGAAAGTAGTAATGCGATTCCAGGATAGAGCACAGCAGACACTTTTGGATGTAAGATGTAACACACGTCGTTGATAACATATAGGCTGTAAAACCACTGTAAAAATAACACTTACGGCATTGAACTACAGCACTGCTTACTATAACTATGCACAGGTTTACATAATGTAAGCTATTGTACGTTAGTCTTCCGTTTTCAAAGCATTACAAGAGCTGTGTTCTTTCAGTTTTTGAGAGAGTGGATTTGTTTACTCGACTTTTGCGGAAATTTTGTGCATCAAGTTACATACGGTATTTGAAAGTGTCGAATGGTATGGAAACTAGCTTGAAAATAGCTTGAAATATTATACTTCAAAAATACTTTACCTAATGTAACAATTTAGGCCAATTTAGCGGTACGCTGTATAATTGTTTGTTGTGGTGTGGAATCTTAAGAAGAGGGAAAAGGCTATAATTTTTTTACCTTATTGCTGTTGACTTAGTAATGAACTAAAAACAAGCACAATATGTCCATGGATGCGCGCCTGCATCTGTGCGGTTGCACTTTATCATTCAATATTCCCTAATACGAATTTGTTTCTTCTATTGGCTCGACATTGACTTTGTTAGACCATGAATTGTGTTGTGAGCATTGTTAGTGTCCTCTTACATTCTTTCCGCGTGATTGTACTTGAAATGAGCGGCGGAAATTTCTGGGTGTATATCGTATACAGAAAGTAGTAATGCGATGCCAGGATAGAGCAAAGCAGACACTTTTGGATGTAAGACGTAACACACGTCGTTAATAACATATAATCTGTAAAACCACTGTAAAAATAACACTTAGGGCATTGAACTACAGCACTGCTTACTGTTACTATGCACAGGTTTACACAATGTAAGTTATTGTTCGTTAGTTTTCCGTTTTCAAAGCATTACAAGAGCTGTGTTCTTTCCTTTTTCAAGAGAGTGGATTTGTTTACTCGACTTTTTCGGAAATTTGGTGTATTTTGAACAAATTTAGCGCATTAAGTTACACACGGTGTTTGAAAGTGTCGAATGGTATGGAAATTAGCTTGAAAATATATAGCTTGAAATATTTTACTTCAACATTTTTTTACCTAATGTAACAAATTAGGCCTATTTAGCGCTACGCTGTCTAATTATTTTGTTGTTGTGTGGAATCTTAAGCAGAAGGAAAAAACTAGATTTGTTACCTTATTCGTGTTGACTGATGCGCGCCTGCATCTGTGCGGTTGCACTTTATCATTAAATATCCCCTAATACGAAAAAACATTCTTCTATTGGCTCGACATTGACTTTTTAAGACCATGAATTGTGGTGTGAGCATTGTTAGTGTCCTCTTACATTCTTTCCGCGTGATTATACTTGAAATGAGTGCCGGAAATGTCTTGGTACTGTGTATCATATAGAGAAAGTAGTAATGCGATGCCAGGATAGAGCAAAGCATACACTTTTGGATGTAAGACGTAACACACGTCGTTGATAACATATAATCTGAAAACCACTGTAAAAATAACACTTAGGGCATTGAACCACAGCACTGCTTACTGTTACTATGCACAGGTTTACACAATGTACGTTATTGTACGTTAGTCTTCCGTTTTCAATGCATACAAGAGCTATATGTTCTTTCCTTTTTTAAGAGAGTGGATTTGTTTACTCGACTTTTTCGAAGATTTTGTGTATTTGGAACGAATTGAGCGCATTCAGTTACATACGGTATTTGAAAGTGTCGAATGGTATGAAAACTAGCTTGAAAATAGCTTAAAATATTATACTTCAAAATGTTTTTTACCTAATGTAACAATTTAGGCCAATTTAGCGGTACGCTGTCTAATTGTTTGTTGCGGTGTGGAATCTTAAGAAGAAGGAAAAAGCTCTAGATTTTTTTACCTTATTGCTGTTGTGTTTCATCATTCTTTATTCAATCATTAAAAAATACAGTAAAATTGATAAAAAGAACGTACATAAAACCCAGGACACGATGTTGGCCCGTCAAAGACCAGCAATGACTGACCAACATACAGGCAGGGAAAGACAGGACAGGACAAGACAATACAAACATCATCATTATAAATAATTTAAGATATGAATCAGGTATATGGCGGAGACCCGAAGCCATTGCACTGCGTGAAGGTTCTTGGGTCATACTTTTAGACATGGGGCTGTGTCCCATTGGGGCTCGTTTCGAGCATTCCAGATCGTGTAACTGCACAGCAATGAGATTTTACTAATCTCTTTAATGACAGGATTGGACAGTTTTGACCCGACAAACCTAAACGCAGTACGCAGTCTCTTCAGATTCTCATCAGTGACAAGACCCCTCGAACCGATCTCGACGCAGTTGAGGTTGCATTTAAAACCGTTATGTGATATATCAGCTTGGAGTGTTTGATACCGCTCAATTTTACGTTTGTGAGCCTTTGCGATATTGGTTTCAAATGGAACAGTAAGCTCGAATATATGAACAGATTTGTCATTTTCATTAATAAGCACAAGATCGGGACGTTGTGCAGTAGGTACAATATTTGGGGGGATTGTACCACCTGTGATTGTGTGGCCAGGGAGGTCAACATATATTGCACAATTATTATTATTTGATTTCTGGAGCTCATGTGCCAAATGAGACAGAATACTGTTATGCCTCCAGGTAAACCTAGATTGTTCAAGAGATATTGCACAATAATTAAGGACATGTAGGAGAGTCTGCGTATTTTGACACAGTTTGCATTTAGTATTGGTTCTCTTACCCCAGGTGCGGAGGTTGGTAAAGGTAGGGAGAAAATCAATGCATGATCTAACGGCAAAACTCAGAACGCCACGTGGTAGGTTATATATCATTGATTTCCATGTGAGATCGCTCTTTTCTGAATCAATAAGCTTTAACATGTTTCCCTGGACTTTCAAAGGTTGGACATGTTGCCTCCATTTATCAAGGCGGTGGTTCTTAAGCTCATTCTTGATATTTGTTTTGAATGACTTCCACTTGGATTTTGCTCGGGCAATGGTAGGCATGGATTTGCTCGCGATTTGATAAAAGTTATTCCACTGTCTACTACCAAACTTTTGCATTTTCCGCTTCCAAGTGGATTCACGTGTCAATTTGGAGTTAAGAACATGAACAACCCTGTCGTCACCTTTCACAAGGCACCTGGCGTAAGAGATGGTATGCGCTTCCAAATACATTTCCGAGAGTTTAGGTATGGATAAGCCGTAAGGGCTATGGATTATTGCCGGTGTTGGACCATTGATGGCAATACTGAACTAAAAACAAGCACAATATGTCCATGGATGCGCGCCTAAATCTGTGCGGTTGCACTTTATCATTAAATATCCCCTAATACGAAAAAAAAATTCTTCTATTGGCTCGACATTGACTTTGTTAGACCATGAATTGTGTTGTGAGCATTGTTAATGTCCTCTTACATTCTTTCCGCGTGATTGTACTTGAAATGAGTGGCGGAAATGTCATGGTGTATATCATATAGAGAATGTAGTAAAGCGATGCCAGGATAGAGCAAAGCATACACTTTTGGATGTAAGACGTAACACACGTCGTTAATAACATATAATCTGAAAACCACTGTAAAAATAACACTTAGGGCATTGAACTACAGCACTGCTTACTATTACTATGCACAGGTTTACACAATGTAAGTTATTGTACGTTAGTCTTCCGTTTTCAAAGCATATTTAAGAGAGTGGATTTGTTTACTCGACTTTTTCGGAAATTGTGTGCATTAAGTTACATACGATATTTGAAAGTGTCGAATGGTATGGAAACTAGCTTGAAAATAGCTTGAAATATTATACTTCAAAATGTGTTTTTTTACCTAATGTAACAATTTAGGCCAATTTAGCGGTACGCTGTCTAATTGTTTGTTGTGGTGTGGAATCTTAAGAACAGGGAAAAAGCTAGATTTGTTTACCTTATTGCTGTTGACTCAGTACTGAACTTAAAAGAAGCACAATATTTCCATGGATGTGCGCCTGCACTTGTGCGGTTGCACTTTATCATTCCCTTATACGACAAAAAACCTCTTCTATTGGCTCGACATTGAAACATTTTGTGTTAATATTTAATTTTTGTTTATATTATTTTTCTATAATTGTTTTTACTTGTTTTTATTCTTGTTTTAAATTTTAAATAAAGTATTGCAAAAGCCCAGAATCGATATTGTTATATATGTGAATATATTTTCTGAGAAACCGTGAAAGACATATGTATGTATTTTAAACAAAATACAGTTACCAAAGTACATAAAACCCCACTAAATATGTTAATAAAATAAGGAGGCATGGCAAGCTCTTATATGCAATCAAATTATGATGTTGGTGAATTGTTCAAACTTGAAAGGTATTGAATTTGTGCATTTACCCAATGAGCACGGCTAAAGACCGACCCCAGGTGCACATTATCTAAATAGTTTTTCCATAAAATGAAAAGATAAAATGAAATGGGAAATATTTGTATTGTACGGTAATACTGCGAGTTCTACAGGTAAGAACTGATTTAACATGAGATTCACATTTGTTCTAAACATTTCAAATATTTATATTGTGGAAACGAACTCGCAAGTTGTGCTTCAATTTTTTCCCCCACTTATTATGAGAAAGAGATCGAAGAATTTGATGTATTTGTTCTACACACATAATATATTCCAATTTCGAAAAAGGTAATCTCGTTATTTGATTTTCAATCCGATAATTCAAGACAATCAGGAATGTATACAAAGTTGATTGACACTCGGCTTATAGGATGGCTATGTAAGGGTTTTTTTCAATCAAGAAAGCCTTAACTAAGTCCATGTAAGTGTGCAGTTCCAATTCCCTATACACTTGATTCGGACCAGGGATTTAGAAGCGTCTACGACATATGTTTGATATGTCCGGACGGACCGAAAATCTTTCGTCACATAACCATTCATTTCTATCTCACATGCTTGCTGGTTATTAAATGTGCTCTAAGGCTAATAACACCTTTACCGATGGTCTTTCTTTATAATTTCTTATTGATTCTGGACTCCATTAGATCCGTTACAGTGAAATTCAGACAGATTGTTCGGAATAAGAAAAGTTTGTTTGAATTTGTGTTTCAGAACAAGAAGCAAAGTATTATTTGCATTAATTCAAAATGTTACTGATGTCGAGGATATTGATTTTGAGATATGACTGGAAAACGGCTAGATATTCTTCCGATTTCTATTGCTTTGAAAACCCTTCCGCTCATAACTTATGGAAATATTCCCAAGGAAAAATAAACTCTGATATTTGAACTTACGAGTTTCTTCGTCAATACCATCATTTCTTATCGTTAAAGATATTTTCACTTATATTAGTATAAGAATGACAGACTTGTCGGTGATAAATAAAAGTATAAAACCAATCTTTGCGCAACGAATACTGAACTTTAACGTAAGGCATTTGTCCATTTTGCAGCCTAGCATAGAATCCACGAAACTGGAACACAAAGCACAGTGACTATTGTAAGGTACATGTATCACCTTTGAAACAACGCACGTGTACAAGATAATGCCTGTTATATGAACCCACTCATATAGCTCTTATGAGGGCGACATTTACATTTCGAACTCGCAGTTGGTATAGCTCTCATGAGGGCGACATTTACATTTCGAACTCGCAGTTGGTATCGAAATGCTTACTTTAGTGAGGGCGTTATACACAACAAAATGTACCGCCAGGCATACAATGCCACATAAATCCGTATGGTATGTAATAATTACGGGTGTTAAAACAGAGTCTCCGTCATTATTATGTTCCACATTGCGACATTAATCGTTTATTATGTATGTGACATAGTGACATGAGATTGTTCAATATTTCCTCATATGTATCACATAGTGACATTAGATTGTTCAATATTTCCTCATGTGTATCACGTAGTGACATAAAATTATTCAATATCTTCTGATGTGTGTCACATAGTGACATGAAATCCTACAATATCTTCTCACTTGTAGCACATGGTGACATAAAATTCTTCAATATCGTGTTCTTGTTATCACATTTGTATTCCAAACGGTTTTCATGTGTATCACATAGTGACATGAACTTCTTCAATATCTTCCCATGTGTATCACATAGCAACATGAAATTCTACAATATTTTCTCATTTCTATCACAAAGTGACATTGATTTTCCAATCGGTTCTCTTGTGTAACACAATGGACATGGCATTTTTCAATATCGTTTAATTTGTTATCACATGGTCACATTAAAGTTCTAACCTTTCTTTTATGTGTATTACATAGTGACAGGAAATTCTACAATATTTGTTCGTGTGTATAACATAGTGACATGACATTCTTCAATTTCCCTTCACTGTAAAAGATTACCGGTTTTTTTACGGTAGAATACCCTAAATTTTACGTTGAAATGGCTGCTACATGAACAATGTACGGTTCACCGTTATTTTTACGTCGGACAGCCCGTATTTCACGCCAGTCATGATGAGTCATCTCCATAATACGGTTATTTACCGTATTTTGGATTTTGCCGCCATCGCCTCAATAGGAGTTGATTATAAATTGTATCCACTTAATGTTCTGAGTTCTTTCGTTAAACAATATTGCTTTTATTTCAGAGTTAATCATAATTCGTCCAACAACTCTAGTTCATTGAAAAGGTCAAATAGCGAGGCTAATCATGAGATTGGTGTCAATTGCTGCTATTGATACAAAATTGCCTTCTTTTGTTGTGCTCCCTGACACACTTCATACATACAATAGGGTACTCGATCGCTTAAACATGATGAAATATGGGGAGAGAGTATGTAAAATTAGTCATACAGTTGAAATTCAAGTGATAAAATGATGTTTTTTCTTAGTTTATGAGCTAATTATTGACCTAAATGTGTAATTAAAATAATTGGAACAATGATGACACTCAATAATCAACCAGGTGTGAGCAGGTATGATTAAGGATAAACTTTCAATCGTGATAAAACTAACGAATAACTTATTTGGCGATCGCGTTCTGTCACACAAAACTGCTGGTATATTTAGACGGACATTTCCACATAAGACCAACTTTTTCTTCAAATTTTCTTTTGTATACTAAAATAGAGATATTCAGCTTGCCATCACAGTAAAATTTTCGTCGACTTTTATTTCATTATTTTTGTATATTGGTGTTTAATTTGGGGTCTGATTTCAATTATTATTTCGGTCAACCGTACAATTAACGGTAATATGTTGGCAACCTATAGCCGCCAGGTATTTTACCGTAAAATGTACGGTCAATTTTGTACAGTGTACGTGTATTACGTAGTGACTTGAAATTCTTTAATATCTTCCACTGTGTATCACATAATGACATGAAGTTCTGCAATATCTATTTTTTTTTATCACAGTGACATTAATCTTCCAATCGGTTCTCATGAGTAGCACATAGTGACATAAAATTCTTCAATATCGTGATATTTTTATCAAATGGTCTCATTAATTTTCCAATCGGTTTTCCATGTGTATTTCATAGTGACATGAAATTCTGCAATATCTTCTTATGTGTATCACATAATAACATTCATTTCTTCAATATCTTCTACGTGTATCACGTAGTGACTTGAAACTCTTTAATATCTTCTAATTTATTATAACAGTGACATTAATCTTCCAATCGGTTCTCATGTGTAGCACAAAGTGATATGAAATTTGTCAATTATTTTCTTGTATAGTATTACATAATACAGTCTAACATCATTTATGTATCATATAATGATATTAAGTTTCCCAATCTGTTCTCGTTGAAAGAATCATATATCAACATTATACACATTACATACACATTTACCTATTTCTTATGACACTACAGGCATTGTCTTCGCAGAGGAAATGTCTCCTGATGTTCATATGAGTAACAGCGCCCTCAGTAGTGGATACATCTATGCTGAGAAACGCAATCACACACTCAGTGTGATCATGTAAAATAGACAGACACGATAACGTCACGTTGTTACTAGCCAAACGATATTCTAGCAGCCTAGTAGTATCGTTATGCATGGAAATTGCTTACTATAGTGGAATCCATTAATATATTTTATCTGGGGAATACCTTATAATCATCTTCTGTAACAATTCAACACCTCTAACGCTATTTACTCACTTCACAACTTGCTTTAAAACTTGAAGTGTCTTCGGTAATTACAGTGTGTATGTGCTCTTAATAATTTGTCTTACAACAACTTCAAGAACAATAATTCAATTAATTTCATCAACTTGTTATGATAATTGAACGATGTATAATTAAAACGGACGTTCTAACATAATGTACGAAGTTACCATTTCCATTTAACATTCCTTTTAACATTTCTCTATCAGCTGACATTATTTGATTTCGATCTTTGAACATAGATGACCTCATGTAATTACCAGACATATACTTGACACGGACCCAATTAATTGGCTGTATTTGAGTCCAAGCTATGTTGCTTAGTTTCCAAATCCGGACTTAAATCCAAATCTGCGTTTTCGAGTCGCAGCCAATACGAGTCCGACAAATATGAAATGTTTGACCTTTTTTGGTCAAAAATTAAAAACTATTTCCAAAAATGTATACCTTTATATACATAACATTCATAGTTAAAATGTTACAGCGCTTGATAATTTTGTTTTTATAAATCCTTTGATATAACCGACGACATTGTCTTTCATTGTCGTGGTGCTCCGGTGGCCTGGAGGCAAGTATATACTTCATCCTATCTGAAGTATGAATGAATGAATGAATGAATGACACAAATATATAAATAAGCAATTAGCAAGTTCCGTATTGGGAAGCATCCGAATTTGACCAGCTTATTAATCATTGAGCCGCAAATCAAAGACTTATGATACAAATAGAATGTTAAAATGTAAGGATTCAAAAAATGAAACAATGCAGTATGATGCACATTGAAATATAGGATGCGGGCTCAGTATTGCAATGTGTAATGTAGTATTTTGAATGATTTAATTTGAAATTTATATTAACATTTAATATGGTATGTATTACGAAAACATGTAATATGTGAAAATATTGAAAATTATGAAAACATGTAACATGTGAAAATATTGAAAATGTATGCAAATAATAATGCCAACATTTGTATACGAAGAGAGGAAAATAAGCACAAGATTAAAACAAATGAACGATGTGATATCAGAGCGTACTCAAGTAAGCACGTAGCTTTTTATATGGTTATATTCGCTTGCGTATGTACTATTATATTAGCGTATTCGAAAAGAAACCCACCAAGTGGTGATGCCTTTTTATTCTAGAATGCGCACTGACGTTGCTTTCTTTGAAATTCAGATTGGATGAAATAGTTAACTTATTCAACTATGCAAATAAATTCAAGGCTTAGGCTCCTTACAACTAAGCTCGAGATTGAAGTGGAGTGCATACTAGTTTGTAGCATCTAAAATTGAACGGTTTTGAGATAATGATTTACGTATAGTCGCAGAAAGAAGAAAAAACAATATTTGCTTTTCCTGTCACTCACAACATACATCACATCACAGGTGGCTTATTGGCAGCCACTGATCGGGCTATTCAAGTTGAAATCCATACACCCCCTTTTGGAAGTCATGACCTTGATCTTCCTCAAAGGGAATGTGAATTTCAAATAGAGTTACCTGCATATGGATGACTCCCTTTGGAATCTACCCTTCTGTCATGTCTGAGTGCTAAAGGTCGTGTCTTCCGTATGGGGTATGGATTTCAACTGGAATAGCTCATTTGCCTTTTCTCAACCCCATAGACTTGCGTTGATTTAAAGGGCTCAATTGCGGTGTAACCAAATTTACCTGAAATAGCAGCTTTCTGGCAGAAAAGTGTTTGCCTTTCTGTTGCCCAATCGTGACCCATTATATCAATGCAGACCAATTGTAACTTGGTATATTGAACACCGAGATATATATTTGTTCAGCTTAAAAATATTAACTTACTAATTAAAATCGGACTTGAACATATTTTAGGATATCATATTATAGTTTTATTTTTCTTCGTCTTCTTTTTGCTACTTTCTGAATATAAGGTTTGCCGTCAAATGGTCTGTTTACATATGATTGGTCACGGAGAAAATTCATTTAATAATCATAAAGATATCATGTTTGTTTGAATGAGTTCATCAGGATGGATTTGAACATGAATGCAGTTGGTCTTTCATGTTTGCCAAATCCATCACGTTTCATAGCAATTCAGTTTGGATGAAATATTTAACTTATTCAACCATGAAAATACGCTCGTACATTCAAGGCTGAGGAGGGGGAGGGGGGGGGGGGGGCTGAGGCGCCTTACAACTTAGCTCGAGATCAAAGTACATTATGAGTGCATCTTAGGTTGTAGCATCTAAAATGAAATAGTTTTGACATATTGATTTTAAAAGGATAGTGGCAGAAAGAAACAAACAATATTTGCGTTTCCTGGCACTCACAACATATATCGTATAACTGGGATCAAGGGTGGATCATTGTAACTACTCATTGGGCTATTTCCATTAGTATACACTGCGGTTTTTACCATATTTCCCAGAACTCAGCAGGAAATGTAACCATGGCAATAAAATAGGCACAAACAAAGAAACTAGTTATTTATAGATGTATCTGCCTTTTTTGCGCTATTTGTAAACATGTAGGCCCGTATTCTCGTACGTAGTTAAACACGGTTTTAAGCTAAACACGCGTCTAACTTTGACTTTGGACACAGCGTTTAACTAAACGCGATTCTCGTACATTTGTTTTACTTAAACACGCGTCTAACTCACTGAAAAGTGTCTAACTTTAAACATGGGTATGTGGGTAGTTTCAGGCGCGTTTAACTAAACAAATACACGAACTGTATGCCTTGAATGATTACTCAACCGTGCCCGGTGTAAGCTGCCAAGCAAATTATGTAGTATTAAAAATACACGTGCGTTCGAGGTATTCAGTCGATATCTATTGTAACCCATTAGGGCCGCAACAAAAATAAATACCTGTATACAGTAACGCACAACCACCCCGGGGACGAGATGCGCAGAGTTTAAAACCGTGTTTAGTTAAACACGTTGTTTAAAAGGTAAACTCTCGTTTTAGTTAGGCACGCGTTTAGTTAGACACGGTTTTAAGCTAAAACCGTGTTTAGTACGAGAATACGGCCCGTAGACTTTTAGGCCCGTATTCTCGTACGTAGTTAAACACGGTTGTAAGCTAAACACGCGTCTAACTTTGTCTTTAGACACAGCGTTTAGCGTTTAACTAAATGCGATTCTCGTACATTTGTTTTACTTAAACACGCGTCTAACTCACTGAAAAGTGTTTAACTTTAAACATGGGTATGGGGGTAGTTTAAGGCGCGTTTAACTAAACAAATACACGAACTGTATGCCTTGAATGATTACTCAATCGTGCCCGGTGTAAGCTGCCGATCAAATTGTGTAGTATTAAAAATACACGTGCGTTTGAGGTATTCAGTCGATATCTATTGTAGTCTATTAGGGCCAAAACAAAAAATAAATACCTCTATACATACTATACAGTAATGCAAAACCACCCTGTTTACTTAAACACGTTGTTTAAAAGATAAATTCGCGTTTTAGTTACACAAGTTTAGTTAGACACGGTTTTAAACTAAAACCGTGTTTAGTACGAGAATATGGCCCTTGTACTTTAAACTATAAAATACAGTGTCACTCCGTCGACCAATGTATTCCTGGATGATGTCCCTGGATATTGTGGTTAGACACATTCAATCTGAGCTTATTTAACCGCAAATCTACACCCAAGGTTGTTGGTTCTTTAATTCCCCTGATATCAAACTGAGTGACTGAAACATAAAAAAGGTACGTAGAGTCCTATTCAAATTCATTCTTAACTCCTTTTCGGGCCTCCTAATTTTCAAAATGTATATACATTTGAAACGAAGTAAAAGAAATCTCAAATTCGAAAAAGATAATGACCCGGAAGGGTCTTTAAAACAGGTGTTTTTTTGAAAAAGCCCTATTTTAAAGATGCATTAAAATGCATCATTTATCTTTCTATTGAGTTTGTAACTTCAAGGATCTATCCCACAATTTAAACAATAGAAATAAATGCAGTTTTCCTTTTTTATGTGAAACGTATTCTTCCGTTATTATTCAAATAGTAATTTTGATATAATCTCGAAGTTGTTTAATAAGATATGAAGCTTTCAAGATTCTGGTAACAAGTTGCTGAATTATTCAAGAAGAAATAACATGTCATATGGTCTGACTTGCAGGCGTACTTACCTTTTTTCATAATCCTTGTGGAGTGTCTAAAATTTAATGTTTCGATTTTAAACAATACTCAATAAGGAGGATATCGAAAATCAAATTCCAAGGTGCATAGTTTTAGATTAAGTAATCGAAATGTTGAAAAAGTCGCAATATTATCAAATGGATTTATACAGGGTGTGTCAAAAAAGTGTCCCATTAGGGAGAAAAAGAATTAAGATTACATCCCATGTTTTTCGTTTTAAAAAAAAAGGTATGTTGGTAAGCCCTATTAGTCCTCCATTACATTCCAGTTGCCTGTAAGGTTTGAGCCCAAGTTTGATAGGTTGAACTGGCTATGACGCTAGTATTAATAAGTTACACCCATGCTGGGGGACCTTGAGTGTGGCAGCGGTGGAACTAGAAACAAGCCCGAGGGGCTGCAGTATTGCTACATGACTTTCCACACGTGGTGATTTTCCGCCCGATTTGGGCTAGTTTTAAAACTAAAATCTGCTCTTTGGATAATATAATGTGATTTTTTTCTCTCGAAATTTGGACATTTGTTTTTATAAAATATGATATAGCACTAGTTTTTATGACAAATTGAAATTAAAAGTTGGAATTTGTTATCACAAGAACATTTTCAAAAGTAGTATATAGAGCTTCTAGTTACACCAACGCTAAAGAGCCTTGAGCTATGCTTAAGATAGCGGTGGAAATGGTAGCACGCATGCTGGCAAGACACAGTTGGTGTAAAATAAATCAGATAAATGGTGTAGGAGGGGATGATTTATTACCCTGGCTATGTCATCAAAGACGTGGTCAAGAAAGTTGGATTTTATGCAGGGCACGGAACCGTAATGCTCTATCATGGTTAATATGGATGAAAATAGGTTTTTCTGATCAAATTGAGCTAACTATCAACATGAAGTAGGCAGAATGTTATTGATTGTATTGATTATGTTCAATTACGCACTGAATGACGATTCTAATCAAGTAGTTCTCTGCACATGAAAAGTGGCCAAAGCTGAATTATACATGCCTGAGTAGATTTGCCATAATCTGATAACGAAAGCTCCAAAATGGATAGGAAACAATTCTTAATGACACATTAAAGATTGCCGAACATGGTTAGTACTATTCCTTGTAACATTTCTTAACTTGTCATGGCCAACGAAAAAATCATGTTTCACATGGGATACTTTTTTGACACACCCTATAAGTAAGACTTAAACGATAGGTGCGAAAGTAATATGTTACATCACCAGACGTACATTGACAATGTAACATTGTACATGCACCCATGAAAATTGATCAGAGATAAATGCATAATAATTTAGAAACACTTGCATTGCTCGCATTTGAATTTTCATGGGAGCTTGTATGTATGGTAAATGCAAAATATTACTTTGATACTCTATCTTGGATCTGGGATTGGTCCCAATACTCCAACAGAGTTTTGACTGGAGGTGCGACGGATTGGGGATGGGAGGGGGTAGCTGGAGGGACGGAGAGGGCGGGAAAGGGCAGTTATGAATTTGGATGGATCAGTGTTTTGGACGATTTCGGGATAGAGTTCGTTCTAATCGATGACAGAGAGTTCGTTCTAATCGATGACAGAGAGTTCGTTGTAATCGATGACAGAGAGTTCGTTGTAATCGATGACAGAGAGTTCGTTCTAATCGATGACAGAGAGTTCGTTCTAATCGATGACAGAGAGTTCGTTCTAATCGATGACAGAGAGTTCGTTCTAATCGATGACGGAGAGTTCGTTCTAATCGATGACAGAGAGTTCGTTCTAATCGATGACAGAGAGTTCGTTATAATCGATGACAGAGAGTTCGTTCTAATCGATGACAGCGAGTTCGTTCTAATCGATGACAAAGAGTTCATTCTAATCGATGACAGAGAGTTCGTTCTAATCGATGACAGAGAGTTCGTTCTAATCGATGACAGAGAGTTCGTTCTAATCGATGACAGAGAGTTCGTTCTAATCGATGACAGCGAGTTCGTTCTAATCGATGACAGAGAGTTCGTTCTAATCGATGACAGAGAGTTCGTTCTAATCGATGACAGAGAGTTCGTTATAATCGATGACAGAGAGTTCGTTCTAATCGATGACAGAGAGTTCGTTATAATCGATGACAGAGAGTTCGTTCTAATCGATGACAGAGAGTTCGTTATAATCGATGACAGAGAGTTCGTTCTTATCGATGACAGAGAGTTCGTTCTAATCGATGACAGAGAGTTCGTTCTAATCGATGACAGAGAGTTCGTTCTAATCGATGACAGAGAGTTCGTTCTAATCGATGACAGAGAGTTCGTTCTAATCGATGACAGAGAGTTCGTTCTAATCGATGACAGAGAGTTCGTTATAATCGATGACAGCGAGTTCGTTCTAATCGATGACAAAGAGTTCATTATAATCGATGACAGAGAGGTCGTTCTAATCGATGACAGCGAGTTCGTTCTAATCGATGACAGAGAGTCCGTTCTAATCGATGACAGAGAGTTCGTTCTAATCGATGAAGATTGAGTTGGCATATGTGTCAGTTATTGGGTGCTTTTGATGGAATTGCGGTGCATGACCACGCCTGTTACTAGAAGTCTTCGGCGTAGTGTCGTCCTCGTGGTTGATGTCTATCTGGCCGTTGATCATTTTGTGAAGGCAGGCAAGTCTGTGGTGTTTGCGTGGAACCCATTTTAGTGTGCCCAATATATTACTATTAAGTCTTACGTATGTATTTATGCGTATAAGTCATACATAATAGTTTTGCAGGGATATACATAATAGACACATTCCTTGCAGATCTGTAAAGGCCCTGTCACACCATAACGTATCGCCTCAACGTATGCCAACGTATGCGAAATATCGAAAAATACGTTGGTGTACGTTGGCGTACGCTGATATAAGTTAGGGGTACGTTGGGGATACGTCGTTTACGTTAAGAGCACGCTGTGATACGCTGTGACAATTTTGACCACGAAAAAATATTGAGCATGCTCAAAATTTCTCGACGTACTCAACGTGTGCTTAATACGTTCTGCATAAGTTCCCGGTAAGTTTGTGGTACGTTAAATATACGTTGACATACGCTGACATACGTTAGTGGTACGTTACTCGTACGTTACTCGTAAGTTGGTATACGTTGATGAACGTAGGCTGGGGGAAACGTACAGCCAACGTAATGATAACGAGTTGATAACGTATATGTGCCGTATGTCTAACGTATGCCTGACGTATTTCCAACGAGTTTCGACGTATTCTTACGTATTCACCTTATGCCGGGCGATCGTGTAAGGCCCTGTCACGTATCCATAGCGTATTGAACGTATACATAGCGTATGACTAACGTATTGATAGCGTATCACTAAACTTATAACATACTTATGACAGCGTATGACAGCGTATGCGAGCGTATAACTAACGTATGCTTAACGTATACTTAACGTATTCGTAGCGTATGTCTGCCGTGTTCGACGTATCGTCAGCGTATCCTCGACGTACAACGAACACGTGGCTTATAATAATAATAATAATAATGTGGATTTATAATGCGCACTAATCCACCAAAAATGGTGCTCGAGGCGCGATACAAAAAATAACTTTACAACATACATTTTAAAGTACAACTTAATATACAATAATTTAACTAAATACAACTTAATAGTATAATAATTATGTCAATAATGATATCATAATATGTGACATACACAAAAAATTAAATCTACAAATACATGTAATACTACTAGTATTTGAAATTTATGCCGCTGTAGCACGTATAAATACCGCGCCGATCTCACATTACATCATTCCCGCCGATGTCATCAAGCAGTTAACATGCCTCCCAAGAAGAAGCAAGCAACCAGGGGCCGAGGCCGAGGAGGAGGAAAAAGCAAGAAGGCCAAGACAGACCATGAAGAAGTGAGGATGAGATACTCAAGGGACCCATACTCAAACCCTCCATAAGTTCCCAAAACGCCGAATGCGCGCTAGCTGTACGGTAGCCCTGTCACACCATGGCGTATCGCCTGAACGTATAACAACGTATGCGAAATATCGAAAAATACGTTGGCGTACGTTGGCGTACGTTGGCGTACGTTGGTGTACGCTGATACAAGTTAGGGGTAAGTTTGGGATACGTCGTATACGTTAAGAGCACGCTGTGATACGTTGTGAAAACTTGGAACACGTCGAGCCCGCGAAAAATTATTGAGCATGTTCAAAATTTCTCGACGTACTCAACGTGTGCTTAACTTACGTTCTGCATAAGTTCCCGATAAGTTCGTGGTACGTTAGACATACGTTTACAAACGCTGACATACGTTAGACATACGCTGACATACGTTAGAGGTACGTTAATCGTCTTAAGTTATAGGTTGGACTTATAGATTTACCCTTCTAGATATTTTAATAGTTATCATCTAGGCTGCGTTTACTTGAACTGGCAACACTTGTCCCGCCGTGTACGCAACTCAATTTCTGCAACGGCATAAGTCACGTGTTCGTTGTACGCCGAGGATACGCTGAGGATACGTCGAGCACGGCAGACATACGCTACGAATACGTTGGTCATACGCTCGCCGATCGTATACGCTGTGATACGCTGTCATAAGTTTGTTATAAGTTAGTGATACGCTATCAATACGTTAGTCATACGCTATGTATGCGTTTAATACGCTATGGATACGTCCATTCCATCACCGATGTTGACGCAATTCGTTGGGAAGTTGGACGTTCTCGAACTCTGACAATTTTCGAGCTATTTTTTGAATACGTCGGCATACGTTCAGGCCACGTTCAGGCCATACGCTATGGTGTGACAGGGCCTTTAAGATAGATTATTTTTACTGAATACGTTTCTAAAAATAAGAAACTGCTTCAATATTTGTTAGAAATTAATCAACAAAAGCAACACATTATTGCCATTTATTGTTGAATCGTTGATGAGTGGAGGCGGTACGGCTTATAAACGATGGAAACACGCGTAAATGTTTGCACATCCATATACTTTAAAATAACTTCTCTCCTGACTAGACTATTAAGGTATCACCTACTAAGTCTCTCGTTGCCAAGGCAACCATTAACTTCTAATAGCCTTTTTATATTGGTGTATGTCCAAAAGTGGCTACTGACATTTCAGGAGGAAATGTTGCTGCGGGGGTTCTTTTAGTATCACTTTTATCAAATTAAAAACGTTTCCATTGTCATATTCACTAGATGTATGGATTACTTGACACAAGAACAGTTTAATGAGCAAAGTAGCATATTTTAAAACGTAATGTACAGAATTCAAAATTATATCTTTATAACAGCTTGGAATGTAAGTGTTTTAGATCTATTTGCGTTTATATCCGAACAATTGTGTGGTGTCAGTTTAAAGGGGCACTGAGAGATTGCCGAGGAAAAATTAAATTTGGAAAGGAATTGTTTCAATGCATAAGGTACGTAGGTAGGAACCCTATTAATGATTTATGGGTTGAATAATGGCGCTAGATTGAAATTTGGTTGAAGCAACTTTCAAGTCCTATGTTTGTACTTATTCCAATTCATTTCCCATGGTGATTCCAAATATGGTAATTAAATTCAATAATTTTGACATTTTTGAAACATTTTGTAAAATTGTGGAATGTCGTCTGCAGCACAGAAGCCTGCCGCGTGGAAATTGCTGACAAAATTGATGTTTTGAACTACCCGTCAAATTAAAGGGGCATTTGGGTGATCTGGGAGAGTTCTAAAAAAATCAAATTAAATATCTGTACCATATTTTGATAAACGAATGTGTAGAAATCATCTCACATAAATGCGCCATTTATCTAGAAACAAGATCTAATCCAAGGCGCAATTAACAAACAAGAAAACAATACAGTGAAGCATTTGAAATGACAGAAATGTTAAAGAAAAGACCAAAACAATTACAATTACAATTGAATATGAAAAACAATAAAAATAGCAAAGCAAACAAAATGTTAAATCAAAACAGTTGAAATTAGCTGTCATAAGCAGCATTTGATAAGAATGTTTTGAGTCCTGAATTAAACAGATGAACATAATTTGACTGACGAACATCGATAGGTAAAGAGTTCCAAAGTGTTGATCTTGATTAGTTTTGATATCTTGATTAAAGATCACCACCAATTGAATCAAGGAGGTCATGACTTTGCTTCAGATAACAAGTCAAGGTGGTCCTTCTTGCTTCCGTGTATTGTATAATATAATAACATAAGCTTCTACGCATTTTATAGTATTCGTATTTATAGATATGCACGGATATTAACCGCTGTTGAATACTTAATGCAATGAACAACATACGCTATATTATAGTGATACTAAAAAGTATATGTATATTTATAATATAAACTAAACAAATTAAATGGCAAGCTCTAACAACCCTAAAAGGGTAGAAGAAAACAAGTACAAAGTAAATGTTAAGCTTTGAAACATTACAATTTGATATATTTATGTTTTTGAAGTTTGGCATGACGAAATGATTAAAATTATTGCTGTTTGAAATACAATATAAGACAATTTATGACTTGTATGTACCAAACTTGAAAACCATTGATATGCTATATGGATTTCGTTATGTAATGCAAACATACATAGTCATATGAAAGTGCGAAAGTATGTATTGGTGGAATAATTAATTATCTCTGATATGTGAATGTATGATATGTGCAGCTGTATACACATTAAAATTTGAAAGATTAAACAAATCTCTGACAAATAATCATGTCTTAGTATAGTATTTGTTTTGATACCGTTCCACTAATAAAGATTATTATCAGTTACATGGGTATATTTCGAATCCATTCAATAGCGTTGCACAGGGACTTGAAATCGGCAAAGGATTTGTGTCAATACATTTGGATGAACATTCCTCATTTCCTCTTATCGTATCACATCGTAGTGGCTGGTCCGCAGATTAAATATTCCTTGATGTATTTTTCATGATAAATGTGGGTCCCACCCCTTCAGATGTATGAACCTTAAACAATACAGTTTACCTGGGTCCTGTGAATATAGTGAATATATCTAACAATGCCTTGCGTACTACATTATTTAAGACAACTTCTGTGCATTAAATTCATGGCTATCTCAATATCATTATATGGATTGATATGGACCGTTGCTGAACAAAAGTGAATAAAATGAACATAAAATGAATGAATTATCTTATCCTGTATTTCCCTGCAGAGCACTCTAGTGTGGATATCGTATTGATTTGTTTTATTTGACAAATGCTATTGATTACGAAAAACATTCTGCAGATATTTATATAACCAACTGTTACACGTTACACAGGGACTTAAAATTAGCTAACGATTTGTATCTAAGGTTGCTGTCTCGATCCAGTCGACCGTTCTTGTGCGCAGTGATATCTGTGTCAGATAATGGTATCCATTTGAGCCTCAGGCAAACCAAGAGCAGCACACAAAGAAGATTTTAAAGACACCACCACAATGCATTACGTTTTTGCAAAATGCCCTAATTCTGGTCTCCAATTTGTCACGGTTCCCATAGACATATGCACACAATCATGGCTTCATAGCGCGATCATCTTGGGACCACTTAGGTTCTACTTTACATCAATGAATAAATTAGTTATCAATGTTCCTTTTTCTTATTTCTAAAACTTAAGAGCTCGACCAATGCATCGTGTGAACAAAAAGCTTTAGTTGGCTGGCGTTCGCGCAATGCATTGTAGGAAGACCTTAAAATCTTCTTTGAGCAGCACACAAATTTGCAATCATATTCCTTGCAACTAAAAAAAAAAGAGTCTTGATTTCTCTATCTAAAATAAGGCTTTTCAACATCTCGCGTGTCGTCTTCTAGCGTTTCGAGGCTTTCGGGACAGCGTTGGTAAAGCCGTGCCTCACGGGGACGAGGCACCATTTTCCAGGGATGAAGTATTGTACCTCTTATTCCCCGCTCTGATAGCTGGCTCTTTTGAAATCGCTCTCTGTGCCCCTGCGCTATGGTATATTATTTATTACCACGCGAGATTTTACCTCGCAATGCCATGCACGCATGTTCTACACATAATCGCTTGTCGCACAGGTCACTATAGTAATTACTTCCAGGTCAGATCGTAGATTGCAGCAGAGCAGCATTATAGTGGTTGTTATTAGCTCGCAGGAGGATATATCACTTTACTATAGTCAGATAGTGCTACGGATAGATTGGTACGTTCAAGGTCATGAACAAATGACATATTATACTTAAGCTGCCAAACCCAAAAGCTGACGTGTAGTGTGGTCCCCTTTTGGTACATGCTAGCAACTAATTGGGTTCTCTTTCATTATGGGAATATACACACGCTGTACCACCTCCCTACGCCTAAGCTTATCCAGTAATTTATCACGGCTTCTTTGAGTATCTCGAGTGACAAAAAACCCGCCAGGTACATACGGCAGAGGAAGGAAAAAGGCCACACGGATATTATTCCTGCATGCATATGCTTTCATTCGTATCTTACAGCTTGGATTTGTATTATTGCTACCTGTATACACATACTCTTAGATAAGCGACGAGACAGAGATAGAAATGGCCGAATCGACTCAATCTATTTATATACGATCATCGTTTGTACCTATCAGTGACTCGTCGTCAAGTTCTGAAGGGGAAGACGATGCCTTTGAAATAGAGGAACACGAAGAAGCAGGAGAAGAGCAAGAAGAGGAAGAAACAGATGGAGATCACGAGGAACCGAACTATCGGTTTTCACCGGAAATATACTACCCTCAAAAGCGGCTTGCAACTGGACATCATAAACTGTTTACTATCAAAGAAGGTCTTCGACCTGTTATGTCGGATCCGTCGAGTCTGATGAGGTATGTACCGTTTTAAGGTTATATCCCCCATATTGTTAACTACTATACTCATCACCAATGTTTATAGAGCCTATCCCCGTTTATTCATCGTGAGAATAATAATTATTTTGGCTTGTTAGAATACAGCGATTAAATTCAATGCAGGCCATGCATGTTTATCAACAGATATTCTCTCTTGCAAAATAAACACTTGTTAGATAGATACACTTTTACGCCTTATAGTGAATACAAACATTATTTATTTCGTTTGGTGTCTGATATCTGTTGGAGGTCAGATTTATTTATATTGCTTTTCCACTGCCAGAATGATGTGCTTTAAATAACGCACACACAGCAGGTAGTGTACTTGAGTTAAGAATGCTATTAATATCCGATACATCTGCGCGACAAGAAAAGGATAATGAAAAGTGACTGATCCCGTTTCCATGAAAAATTGAGATTATTACTTATTGCATACATGAAAATTCCACCACGTGCAAACATTTCATACACAACCGCAATTCCCAATGTTTAATTTTTAACCGCAAGCGGATTGATTTGAACAATGCCAGAATTCCTCGTGGCACTCGGGCAATGCAAGTAATACATTATATCTTCGACATATTGTACAGTCAATACTGCGTACATGTTGTGTTTCTGTGAAATTAAAATACCTCATTAATAAAACCAGATAGTGTATGTAGTAGTCAGCACACCCCGACATACAATTGACTCGATGATGATACATACACATTGTGCTGCATATGTAGGTAGTATGGAATTTATTCTAAAGTATGAACATGGGCAGTCAATTGTCGTTTGCAGAGGGAATGCGCTCCCACGGTAAACATGTTAAGACCTGTTTAAGGTACCACATGGCTGGAGTACCGTAGCCGTTAGGCTAAATGTTATAGTACAGAAAAATCGGGGGCGGTTTTGCCTTTAATTCTTATAATTGACCCCACTAATTGAATAATGAAATTGAATTAGTAATGAACCAAGATATAAAAAGGTATGACATTTTAAGAGTACCACACTGCGTATGGCTCTTTCATTAAGGTCACCAATGTCGAGTATTAAAAACTCTTCCTCCTATCCCTAATGTATTTCACCGAGAACGTGATTATCATTCGAAAACGTCGATCATATAAATATCATATTAGTTCGGTCGTGCGGTTTCCACTAGAAAGATTTAAGCGTGTTAAGTATCAGGCGGTGGTGTTGAACGGTACCATTTATCAACACGTTTTGGCGGTAGTTTTTCTTTCCATGGAATATTATAATGGATTCAAATAATTGCAAGTAGATTCCACGCTTGTCACTTGAACGCTATGTAAACGAATCTATTGCGTGGGAACAATTGATGTGGCAATTATAAATTTTGAAAACAGAATCATTTGCAATTTTCATAACAGATGGCTCTAATTATCAACTCGTTAATAAAATATCTGATTCAACAAGTGGTCTTGATATAAGCACGTTTTTTATTTTTACATTACGTATTTTACAGTAGATATGGTTTGAGATAAAAATTAAACAAATTATTATTTACGATATTGGTGATTTGCTATATACCAGAAATATTCGATACAGATTTAGCTTTTGTTTGAATCAATAAATTACGTGTAATAATGATATTTTCTCGTATTAAGTCATTGTACGTGAAGTATATGACCATTACAGATGTTCCATAAATCAGCCTTTTGATGTAAACACTTCGTAAATGTGTCCGTATGTATTTTTCAATGTTGGCCTTGAAATAAATCGCAATTTGGAAAACGATAACGTTCTCGAAATTGAATTGCTTGTCAACTACATGTGCACAAGTGGTTTAGTGAGGTTACAACTCGTGAAAAAATCCTTTAATAATTTTGAAAATATATCATTTAGCTCTTCCCTCATTTAAATATAAACGTGACATACGACATAGACAAAACATATATGATAACGTGCATGTATGTAGTAACTGTTACATGTATTGTACACCAACACCTACTTCCAGCAAATAGACTTTAACAGAGTTTTAAACCCCTCAGCACTACCTTCTTATCTTTACATTGTTTCTGATTGTTTTATAATGTTGGGGATAACCAATTCGCTCCAAACTTCAACAAGGATACAATTATTCTAACAATGTCTCTTATACTAGGGGCAAGAACATGTGCGTCCACCTTTTTGACCAAAAACAAGATTTTGACTAGAAAACCTGTTGAAAACTTTCAGAGATGTTCAGATTTGAGACTCATACTCTTTGAAATTTAAAGGATACATTTTTGAACACACATTTTTCATTATCATAGTTTCGAATCATGGACAGAAATGCAGATTCACAAAATTGATTTTTTTTCTCTCCCAAAAGTAAACTTATTTGTTTAAAGGCTAAACATTTTGAGGTAGAAAATACAAACTAAGATTTTATGAAAAATTAATAAAATGCTCTCCTCCAGAAGTTTCTCTAGATGATTTTGTACTATTTCGGCATTTTTTACCAAAAACCGATTTTGCTGCGTTGTCCGCTAATGTTTGAGCCAAAAAGTGATTTTTTTGTTGTGGTCAAAATTCAAAAATCAGCATTCTAGTGAAATTTGTTATCCAAAAATGGATTCTCTGACAGTACTCGAAAGTGACAGCGCTCGATGAATGTAATAATTGTTGGATTAATACTTTCCACGAGGCTATTACCAATACTAGGCATGTTTGTACTTTTTGTTATGCATTTGTCATAGTTATTCCAAATATGGTGTTAAGATTCAATTATTTTTACATTTTTGAAACATTTTGTGACATTCTGGAACTGTTGTCTGCAGACGCCTGCCGCATGGAAAATGTTAACACCCCCTTAAATTATTCAGTGATTATTCTAAGTGCCATTAGTTAAAAGTGGAAAGCTTTATTGATCTCATGCCCCTGACAGTCCTGACTGTCCGGGAAAATGTCCAGAATTAGAAAGTGTCAATTCTGGTAAGACTTTTCCAGATATCTGGAATGGTTCAAGTGAGCATATCAATTCAACAACCCTAATTAATTAATATGGGGAGTGAGCACATATATCGAATTCAGCAACCTTAATAAATATTGCAGTGAGCACATAATATGCCTAATTCAGCAACTTTATAACGAATTAATAATTGTAGTGAGCACACATGTCGAATTCAGCAACCTTAACGAATTAATATTTGCAGTGAGCTTTTATTTTTACTGGGTGAGGTTAGTTCATTTCTTAACGATAACTCTATAAAATCTAAATCTATGATATCACAAATGAAATATAAGACAGCATAAAACCACAACATTTTGTGAAAGGACTAGTTTAACTGAGGGTATGAAAGCAAGCATGGTAATGTAACTGAATAGCCCGAATGGACTTTGGCCAGCCGTGTGTGGGTACACACATAATACACACCCCGCTATAGAAATCTTGTTTTTGGATGAAGAACATGTGTGTTTCCTTTTAATCAAATATGATACAAAATATCCGATCCCTTTTTACCTCCAAATCTGCATTCACGAGATTTCTTACCAGTGGACAGGTCGGGTTTCTTCATGGGATGTCCACAAATGTCCTTCCTCCTCGAGAATATAACGTAATGACTATACCAATGTTACCATTGATTGAATGATGCACGTTTCATTCAATGCTTACTATCCTTACATAGGCACCAGTCAGTAGAAATACAACAATTTAAGGGAGGGACGAGCCCAAATTGTGTATACTGTTGATACATGTTGCAAACATTGTCAGTTTCTTGACTAAAATGGTCAAGAAAAACGTTCCTGAAGCCATCTTGTGTCACGAATTGAGCATATAAAGCTTACATTAATCATTGAAACTTAAACTAACTTGGTTTTTTTAACACCAATTAAAAACACATCACCTGTAATTTGTTAGGAAGGATCGTGGGGACGTCCAATTTATTAGGAGGGGGTATCCACCCACATAAAACCACCTATGGCCCCAGTACACAATGCATGGCATAAAAAACTACCCGTTGCCCGTAAATTTGACATAACTCAAGATTGTACAATATACAAAATATACCATGACTACCTTTACTTTTTATTCAGAGTCACGCATTAAATACATAACAGAATCGGACGGAGGAAATGGTAAAGTTCTTTAATTAAACCCTGGATATATTTTATTGTTGATATCACAGGCAATACAATTAGATTGCCGTAATAGTAGTGAGGTTGATATCGGGGTCGACACATAATGTAAATCAACATTATTTCACGCCAAGAAATATTTGCGATTGCAGACGAACCTCTCGTCATTGCAGCATGAAATAATCGCGAATTGATATACATGTATATAATATTATACATCTTATTAAACTTCTACTAGAAACGTTGGCAAATCCCTATCAGCCTCTCAACGTTCACGAAAATTCCATTCACGCGAACTTTTTTATGCTTTATACACGGTATTAAACGAAGAGCGTGAGATGGATTGCCGATGGCTCGTTCAATTTATGTAGTGGTGAAATCCTTGGATTAAATTATAATTAGCGGAATACGAGAACTACCACATCAGGGCTTCTGTTTACAAATCGGTCACGTCATTATGACGTCATAAGAAGTCTGATTATCACATCGAGGATGGTTTTTGTTCCCTTAATATTGTCGTTTACACAATGTAATTGATTTATAATATATGAGAGCTTCTCTAGTCAACTCGCATAGATGTGTGCAGAACAATGTACCTAACGTCTTGCATTATTTATTTATAAATTCATGTAAAAACAGATACCGTAAAAGTACTAGAGTCCTCTCATTTTTACATTAAATAACCTCTTCAAGTATTAAATCCTCCAAATGTGATAAAACATATCCTACAAAGTTGACCATAAAGGTTTATGAAAACAATGAACTATATCCCACACTCTGTATAATTATATATAAGTCACTGTATCATACATGTAGATATCATAGCCATGCATAATTTCAAGACGCACTCTACTACAAATGACCTTTCGGTGATGTTGGTGTGAAATAACTCAACATTTACAAATTCTTACTTCATGAAATGTTCTTTCGTTTAGAACAAACCAGTGTACGACAAGACCAGACACCGACCAACACTCGGTAACACTTCCCTCATAATAATGTTGTATTTTGTTGTGCTTTTGGCATGTACTTGTTAAACTACTTGCAGCAGTAATTACTGTCCCATTCCGACAACAATCTACTTCAAGTTGTATATATTCCCGAGGAGCGCAATCGTACTCTACTCATTACAATACTTAAGTGGTCATAATACACACATATCGTCGAGGAGTAGAATAACTTCCTATTTGTATAGGGCCCTGATCATGTTTATGCAACTCCTCATACGAAATGTAAAGGCGTTTTTGTTTTTGTTGTTGTTATGTTTAATAACTTCCTATTTGTATAGGGCCCCTGATTATGTTTATGCAACTCCTCATACGAAATGTAAAGGCGTTTTTGTTTTTGTTGTCGTTATTTTTAATTAGGAGGTTTTGTTTTCAGTCATACGCCTATAATTTATTGTATTAAATAAATTGAAATATTAATCTTTAATCTAGGAGCACATAAAGATGGAGACCCGAATGAGTAACAAAATACCCGCTCTGAATACTTAATGCGTCTATTGGAAAGACATGGAAAGAAACACACAATTTTTGAAAGATATCGAGGTGGATAACTAAACTGCTCAAAAAAAAGTTTGGAATATTTTTTTTTCATTTAGTGTAATATATCATTCACAAGCTGATGTGTTCATCTTTACAATGATATCCAATTTGAAGCAATCCCTTGTTCCAGTGCTCAGCCACATGCTTGAGAACATGGGGAGGTCGCAATCACAAAGTGCCAAAATCAACACTATTTTGTGCTATCAATAGATCACCACCCTACACTGTTGTGGTCAATGTAACACTTCATTGAAGAGACGACAAAGATGTTTTTTTGAGCACGAAATAGTGTTAATTTTGGCACTTTCAGATTGTGACCTTCACAGGTTCTCAAGCAAGTAGCTGAGCATTGGAGGAGCAAGGGAGTGCTTCAAATCTGGTATCATTGTAAAGATGAACACATCAGCTTTTGAATGATGTATTACACTAAATGATCATATCCCGAGATATTTGAACAAATTGTGATTGAAAAAATATTCCAAACTGTTTTTGAGCAGTTTATTTACAAAATACAGGTATATCGTATATCTAGGTGACCTAAAGAATGAATATGGGTTTTCTGGAACATGTTAAGTGGAATAGAAAAAACCCAAGCTAGTGAAACTCGCAAGTAAATGTAGTCAGGTTTGCCATTAGGTTGACAAGGGTAAACCTTTCTTTCAAAATGTATAACTTATTGTCTTGTATACTAACGTCAAGAACACAAATAAGTGTTCCCATTGCATATGCAATATAACGCATCGAAGTACCCCATAGAGCGACAACATAATCCTCTTTTCAATGAAACGAATGTCATCACCGTCAATAGAAAATGGAAGTTAGTCAAAAGATAATGGGCTTGTGATGAAAAGACGCCATGAAATATAAGTCGCAATAACGATGATGAGGATGATAAGAATGCTGATGATAATAATGAAGATGGCTGTTGCTATCATATCGCATGATAAATTGTTGCCAGAGTAATTCGGTTGAAATATAAAACGACCTATATGATCGGTATAAAAACGTGAACGTGTGGGGGTCCATTGAAGGGAAATGGCAAAGGCCATGGTAACTTCGATTTTGGCACTCATATGTGTGCGCGATGCGAGGCCGCGACTATCCACACAACGAATTGCTCCATCCATTATAGTAGACAAGCAAAGAGGATATTAGTGCCAGCTTGTTGAAATAATGAATAAAATAGTAGAAACATTAAGATCATTAAGAAGTCAGGCTCCCATAAGGGTTCCTCTTGTGTGTTAGGAAACACGTCGGTTTTGTAATTAGATGGCCAATTATTGCTATGTATAAAGATGTATACCTATTATGCTATCGGCAACAGAGGCTTAAAGGGGAAGTATCTGATTATTGCATCCTGATATTTCATATGATATATCTCAATGATTTTAGCATTGTGTTTCGTAATTTATTGCATTTATTAGGAAGGCTTTTCAGTTTTAGGTAACATGTCCAGTGATGTTTGACATTGACAATTTATTCGTCCAAAATGGATTTATACTTGTCTCAAAAACGTCTGATAAATTCTATAACACTTACAGTCGTCAACTGACAGCCTTATTTGATCGGTTTCTGATGTAAGGCGTATATTTCAGTTTATACCTCAGTTTATGCCGTCATCTCAGTACAGCATGTACCACATTTTGCAACCTTCTGTTATTGGTTATCAGCAGAATGTTACCATTCTGTTTCTACGCTGCTGTAAGAAGGTTCCCCAATTTGGATCTGATCAATGGAGAGTTTATCCATCAGATAAACATTAATGTTGATGCTTTCTTTTTGTTTACGGATTTGAGGTGCATAGGATTCGCCACCATTATTGGGCCCCGACTCACAGTTAACGACTCACAAGCTCTCATAGCATACATACATAGTAAGTAATGGTTTATTGACCATAGAAACTGTTTTCATTTTAGGATTTAAAGAAAAGATAGACATGCGAATTTTAAAAATTACTTTAGAGAAATATTACTTAGAGAATAATATATTTGAATCTGATTGATTGGTGAAGTTATATTTGGCTCTTATCATTACTACTGATGTCAGTTTATATTTCATTCTCTTGCGTCGAAACTGACACGGTAAGAAGATAGTGAGATGAGATTGTGTGATTTATTGTCCAATTGTTGACCGATTTGATGAACAGACCTAGAGGAAAGTCTAATATCCGCATCTTGATGTAAGTTTCATTGTGCGCTCTCTGCTCTTGGGAAATTTAGATGTCAGTTCATACGTTTGGTATTTTAAAGGAAAACTGATATAAGTTATATAAATATCAGAAGGTGTATTGCACTGATACCATTGTTATCGATATCGATTGCTTACATCTATGAATAAATTCAGGTATCAGATTTTGGTATCCCTTTATATCTCGGGAAATGCTGGTTATGTAACCCATGGTGTATAAAACGGTCTAAATGAGATATTACTTTTAATATAGCTTATGCCTTTGTGTAACAGGTGGCCAATTAGACATGATTGAGTAGCACTATATTGATTACACGCAGGATCCGGGACGCAATATTTTGTCCGTATCTAACATTAGAATAGGGCGAAACTAATGTGTTTTACATATTTCTTACGTCGAAAATTACCAAACAAAGTTGTTACACAAAATTCTGCCTCACCGGGATTCGAACCAGGTACCCGAGACCTGTTCTCTAACCACTAGGTCACGAGGAGTTGGCTGACAGCGATTGGAATCGATATGATTTTTTACGGAATAAAGCCAATTTGTTTACATTGCGTAAGTAGTGCGCACTAGCAATGATGTTCTAATTGCAAATGTTAATTACGGAAAACAAATTAGCTTCCGATAAACAGGAACAAAGCTATACAGATGAACATATCGGAAAATGGCGAACATAGGATTGTTCATGATAATGATATGCAAACTTTGGATGGGATCCAAAGGATGTATAGTGTGTAGGATGGACATTGGGGATGTAGCAATGAATTTCGATGTATGGTTTATCGGAAATGTGCTGTCACCTGTCATAACAAGTTGAATACAAAAAATTACACTTTGGGTTGCTAAATTGTGAAATACCAGCACGGTAAAATGGCTTTATATGCACTGCTTTAAATAGGATAATGAGTAAGGTAATAGAGGCTCGAAAAGTAACAAGTGGTTGAATCCTGTAATTATCTCTCCTTTCCTTCCACTCTCATGACAACGATGCACAGCTGGTTGAAAAAAGTAACTTGTTCCTTGGAGCAGGATCAGGAAAAACTACACTATGCGCAGCTAAAATACAGCGAAATAACAGTACAGTACAATTGCTGTATTCAAATATGTTTTAGTGAATGTAAAAATATGCTTATTAGAATCGATGTTTGAAGCAAATTGACCGACAGACTCTTTTTTTGGCTGACATAGTAAAACTAACACCTTAAATTGTACAAAATGACATTTTCGGATTTCCTTTAAGCAAGGGCATTCCTATATTTTACAATTATCGAATTCATCCAATCATCGATAAATGATATGTAAACGTATTTACCGTAACATTTACCGTAATGATAAATGTAAATGTGTTGAAAAACATATGAAAATGTGTTATAAAATGTAATGTAAACATGATGGAACTATGTGAAACGTGAAAATTATGTGAACATGTTAACGGATAATAATACACAATATAAGATGAAAAACCCCATAGGGTAAATAGGTATGTGTATTTCTGATGTGTTCGTTTCCTTTTGTTGGATTTATACATTTTTCCTGTCCTAGTATTGTCGGGTGTGTCCATACGTTTAAACAATCACACTGTTATCGATCGTATACACACAGAAAACACTATGTAAAAAAAATACACAAATTATGTAAAAAATACACAATCTGTGTAAAAATAGAACTCCATAATACTATGTAAACAGTTGTGTAAAGCTTTTGCATAGGAATTTACACAAGCTTGGGTATATATTACATGTTTTATGTAAACTCTTACATAATAATTATGGAGCTCTATATTTACATAATTTTTTACATAGTGTTTTCTGTGTGTAGTTGGGGTTATTATGTGATCAATTACTTTTGACTAAACACACTTTATCCGGGCGTGTTATTGTAGTCGCGATGTATCGATCATAATGAATTAGTATCTTGCTCGAGCAAAACAGACGAATAATTATTCAACACCCTTCACATTGTACCTTAAAGGAGGTGTCCCGCAAGCATAAAAGTGTACATTATAATGTTAGAAACATAACTATCGAGCCCAACTTTTGTTATTATATAGAACAAAACACCACACTTATGACAAAAACAAATAAAAACCGCAATCTCTCAACATGCACTTTTTAAAATTCGCGGCGATCAAAAGTCCCAGTGTCGATGATGTCATAGTTATACAATGCACATGCGCAAATTTGAGCACCGATACCCATGACGTCATCGACACCGGGACATTCGATCGCCGCGAATTTTAAAAATTGCATGTTGAGTGATGGCTGTTTTTATTCATTTTTGTGACTAGTATGATGTTTTGTTCTATATAATTACGTAATTCCGGCTTGATAATTATTTGTCTAACAAATAATGCTCAATGTTGTGCTTGCGGGACCCTTCCTTTAACACTAATAACACGTGGATATTAGTTTTACCATATACAAAGACACATTTTTCAGAAACCTTTTACGAAATTTCAAAGTCTTGTCTCAAGAATTACTGAACCAATAGTAGGCATATTTGTACTTATTTTGATGCATTTCTCATGGTGATTCTAAATATGATGATGCAATTCAATAATTTTAACATTTTTGAAACATTTTTGAAAATTCTGGAACTGTCGTTTGGGGACGCCTGTCCCGTGGAAAGTGTTAATGTTGAATATACATACACAATATATTGCATCCTCATTACGTGAAACAATTCACGGCGCTATTGCAGTGACAATTACCCAGCACATTCATTATGAACGAAATATTTACTAACAACAGATATGCTTTATGTAGCGCCACATTGTCTACATTGTTTACATTAATGTTGTGTAAATAGATTACGCTATATGTATAACGACATGTTGCAAAGTATAGATTAATTTAGTTTTAATTAAATTATTCCCAGGGGTCATATAAAAGACGATTTCATAGAAACTCTATTCTGGGGATATCGTTCTCCAGACGATATGCCGATGATGTAAGCGAGAATACAATGAAATTGCCTGTGACTACTTAGAAACTCAGATATGCATCTGTACGTGATTGTATTAAGCTTGCACTCCCGAAGGCATTGGTATGTCGTGTAGCTGACGATTTTCTTTATTTCATGAACCTGGAGTGTATGAAAGTGGCTAAATACCCATGAATTATTTATCATATTTAGAGATGGGTTCGAAAATTTGGTAGCCGTCACTTTTTAATTTCATACGTTCATCATACACCTTAATCTAAACCCTAATAACCAAATAACTGTTACCCTAACACTTTGCGGCAGGCGGCAGGCGTCTGCAGACGATATTCCAACAACAACAAAAAATTGTTTCAAAAATTTTAAAATTATTAAATGTCATTACCATACTTGGAATCACCATGAGAAATGAATTGAAGTAAGTACAAATATACCTAGTGTTTGTTCAGATATCCTTGAGATTGGTATTGGTAAAGGTTTCTGAAAAACATTTTTTTTTTGTATATGGTAAAACTCATAGCCACGCGGAAAGTGTTGAAAGTAGCCCTTTACCCTAAACCGTACGTGATCAACTGTTAAAGGCACACTCAGTAATTTAGTAGAGAGATGTGTCCTCACTTTTCTACAAAATTGTAGTTTTTTGATGTAGTCACTCAATACCCAGAAAGCAAAAGCCCGTTGCCGAGTCTTTTTGTGGATAACATGAGTGTAAATAACTTTGTGTGTATTAAAATACACTAGCAACCAAAGGTATTAGGACATTTGGTTGTGGTGTAAAAATCAAACCATATATTACATTTGTAGTGTATAATATTTCACTACGAATTAAACAAATGTGTTGCTGAATCGATTCTCTTTAATAAATAATTTAATAAATTCATGTTTCCTACAACATCTGCTTATTCAATTCCATGGAAACGAAGAAAACGTGTGCCTTCTTCAAATCTTCTTCAACTTAAGAATTTTTGTCAAGTTAATTTGACTCTTAATTAACTAAATCTACCAGTGCTATAATCTTATATCATTGTGATATTGTTATGAATGTTTTCCTTTTATATAAAACTGTCTCAGGAATATCCCAAATTCATTTAAACACATTTTTATGAACTTTCCATTAATTTTGTAATACCAAAAAGCTAACACAGTATGCAATGGACTCCCAGTGATCTCTCTCAATTTGCAGCTTGCAAGGTGTCCTAATAATACTTTTGGTTGCTAGTGTACAAATCTAACCGATCTGTTATTATTATTCTAACAATGTTGCGACCAAGTCCCTAAGATTCGGGTCAAGTCCAGCCACTTGCCCTGAAAATTCATACCGATTCAAGTCATTTCAAGTCAAGTCAATGTATTGGGTCAATGGGACCAAGTCATATATTTTACGCCAATCATTGGTGTAAAATGACTAGTCAAGTCACATGTCAAAAAATGACACATCCATTGTTTGTAGGTCGGTTCAACAGGTGGATCATTCGATGCCAGCCCCAGTGAGTAATTACTTCCCAAGGACGTCATTTAAATCAATCTTAACACTTTCCACGCGGCTATTAGTTTTACCATTTGCAAAACAGATTTGTCAGAAACCTTGCCCAACTGTCAAGGTCTATCTCAAGGATTACTGTACCAATGCTAGGCATGTTTGTACTTATTTCAATACATTTCTCACAGTGATTCCAAATATAGTAATGAAATTCAATAAATTTGACATTTTTGAAACATTTTTAGTGTTAAAAGATTTGAATGATTTTTTTTAATTTTCAAGTATTTTTAATTTTAATTTTATCAACTTTTATGTGTACCTAGCAAACATATCAGATATTGGGTCACATTTTTCGAACATTATTTTGTTTGAAAGTGTTTGAAAGAAAATTTTAAACAAAATCAGAAAAGAATGCTAAGAATTCAAAATCACTGAAAGTACCTTTGATACCGCTGTGAATTCGATAGGGTCGTTTAATGGACTTTTGAAAGCCACAATGAAACAGTTTACAAAAGGTTAAATTGACAGGTGATCATGTAATGTTATAACATTTCTCAAGAAGATGATTTATTCTTGAAATGAAGAGAAAGGACAGGTATTATTTAGTGCGACAAGTGACCTATATAAAGAACGCGATGGCTACTGCAACCTTTGATGCGTTAATGGAATCCATTATATGTATCCAGATGGTATATCATTTCCAAAACAACAAAAATGTTACCATTTCCATCAAATCTATTGAACGCTGCTATTATACATAGGCCTACATCCTTTAATACCAAAATGTTGTATAAAATATATGAGGGAATTGAAGCTATAGACATTACTTATAATAGCCTTTTAGCCTTAGGCATTCCTATTCTTGAATTTCAGGAAGGCCCTATATCATCAATCGATTGGCAAACATGAATATCATCTCCTTTCCTTATTCGATATGCCAACTGAGCGTAGACAAAACCTGGTCGGGTTTGTATTTATCTAAGCTCTGTGTGTCAACACGTGTGATTCGGTCTTCTTTATGAAAACAATATTTTCGCTTTGATATCACTTATCATATGTTGGCATTCAGCTGTCGCTTAGCATGCCAACGGAAGCATGGACACTCTCATTCATCGATCAAATAGGTGGAGAAAGTGAGTAGCGTGTGGGTTTCCCTTAGGTAACCTCTACTTATGCGCCAAGTCAATACATACCGTCTTATAATGTAAATATGTATGGTACAGGGACCGTACATATGTCTATAAACGGGACACCGTAAAGGGTAAGGTACTGAAGCTTATGCAAATCAGTAAAATATGACATGAAACGTGAGCTACAAGGGATATAGCTGTGCATCAAAGAGGTCCCTTGAAGGTGCTATCGGTCCAGTGCCTGACTTATACATTTTGTATGTACGTACATGTTCAATTGATCAGTCTAGAGCGATCTGATCTTATTGTAGTAAAACAGGTACATGATATGAAAATCAGATTATATGTGTAGTGTAGTAGAGTAGCAACTTGCGCCCGGGAGTAATATTTGTCAATTGTCATCTCGCTAAATTTCGTATACATTAGACGTTATTTTCTGTGCGTTACGGGGCATTATAATGCTAATTTAATCTCTAATAGTGATATTCTCAAATGACATGAAAGACTGACCATGGTGTGCGCTTTAGATTCGGACAATTACTTCTTAGAAAGTCACGTTACGGTTATTATTGAATTGAACTGACATACTAGACTCAGTAAAGTGAAGGTCAACTGACATATATACGATCTGAGATTAAAAATGTAGACACTTCTGGTAAGGCCTAAAAAAAAAGAAGGTTTGTTTGCCCAAACAAGAGTTGAAAAAGTGGGTCGGTAGGTCGATTACCTTTTTTTATTTTTTATTTTTGGCTATGGACACTTTTAGAGAAGAAAAAGACTATACAAGTTGATGTTAATACACTTGAATGTTCTTTAAAACCCTAACCTTCCTACACTCCGATTCACTAAAGCAAAAAACAGTGTCCACGCGCATTATATAGCATATGATTCGATGACGTCATCAACCAAGCTGATATGTGTGTACAAAATCACTGCCCAGGTGAGTGTTACCAGGTTAGCCGAGTGATTAGGGACGCGGCGCGGTGATCAGAGGTTCTGGGGGTCAATTCCAAGGGGTTTCACAGCGAGTATTTGGTTTAAAATCATACTTTGTCCCCTTCCCCCAGTTTCCACACCGTACAAACATAGCCTGGCTGGTTAGGGCTAATACATGGGAGCACTGTACCAAATCAATGCGCAATTCGTGTAATCCTATAATAGTTCCGGAAAAGCACGAAGACTAGGCTTGTAAATGTGAGGTTTTCGGGCAATTTGTTTCTCCGGGGATGGTATGTTTGTATTTAAATGAACGAATGGGACCTACCCGTTGCACCTACAATGATAAAATACGATATTTTTAATTTATCGACCTAAATAGTGCCCAGGGCGTAAGCACCTGCCTAAATGGTAAACAGGCATGCCAGAAAACGTGAAAAAGTGAGGGCGCTATGTGCAGGTCCGTAGCGGAAAATTTAGCTTAATAACCCCTCATGGAACAAGGCTTAAATTAAAGTTGAGATGTTACTGAAAATGGTCATAGGTGACAAGTATGCCATAATTGTAACCGGAGGGTAGAAAAGGTGTCTTGAAATATGGCACTTTTACACGTATTTCAATGAGAAAGATATTTGGTGTGGTGCTCCCACATGTATTTTGTTTTTAATAGGGCAGCTGGCAGCCTGTAGTACAAACCTTCAGATAGTGGTAGGATCTTGGATTTGCATCTCCTTAGTGTTTTAAAGGGTGGATATATGGGAATAAGTAAATAACAGGGCAGTGTAGTGGATTAGTTTGGCAAATTAAGATGAAAATATCATTTAATACATATATTTTTCAACATAAAACATCATTTAAAAAAAATTAAATCTCAAAAAAAAAAAAAAAAAAAAAAAAAAAAGGCATGGGGTTTTGAGATTTTATGGGTCGGTCGTGTTTGGGCAAACAAACCTTTTTTTTTAGGCCTAATTTGGATACATTATTAACCAATGAAATGCTATTACTTGCCTTAAAGGAAATCCGTGCCATGGAACTTTAGCGCTCAGATATGTAGCATTATTATTATACAGATCACTTCTGTAGGTTAAAGTACCGCGTAAAGACAAAATAGGCTTTAGAAAAGAAGAAAAAACAATCACATGTATATGGATGTCGCCATCATGATCAAAGCTATGACGAAAGACTTACGAGATATCCACGTCTATAAACAAAGTCTGTTTCATGTATTGATATTATCGATTTATGCATTGAATTCCTGCGTGATACCGTCCAGCGACCTGTTGCTGCGGATGAGGCGGTTTTAGTTACGATGGCATGACAATATTGGGTATGGCTATCCCATCAGCACTTTCGATACAGACAACCGGGCGCGAATTTCAAATATTCACAGGTTGGGGATGTGCAGTTTAAATTAGTTTAATTGAACATTATAGTTGTGTGTTCAATTAAAATGGTCAATATACATTATTTTCCTACCATAAAATGCATGGTTTAATGAATAGAACGGTGTTCCTTTAAGTATGTTAAGACCCAATCCATACGATTCATTTATTAAATGCAATACCGATGTGGTGAACTTATAACTGTGAGAGTTTACATGTTTGGGAAAAAGTGTATTTTAGGTCCCAGATACTGGTATATGAAATTTTTCACTCGCTCGATTCTGGTACAATTTTATTGTTCCAGTATCGTCCGATACTGGAACACCAAATTGTGTTCCATTATCGAGCGATACTGGAAAGATTTTATATTTCTGAATTGATTGATGAAAGTATTGATGATTTGTAGAACTCCTGTTGCCTGCAGCAGGTAACGGCTGAAGGTACTTTTCATTCAGAACCACCGTCATCTCCCCGCGAGCACATCTCTAGGGTTGTAACATTTAAAATCCCATTGGAGCACGTACATAATACGTCCAGTGTTGTTTGCTGTGTTAGCAGCTATCGGCATAAAAGCTTAGTTAATATTAAATTGTGTAACCATCTCTACATTGAACTTTGTTATATTTGAAGGAAAAAACATGCAGTACCAATACTAGATAACTCATTCATTACTAACATAGCCATATGTGTATAGGGAACATAGAATGACTTTTAAACGTTGTCAGGTCTTGCATACGCATGTGATTTGTATGGCTAAACAATTCTATAGTAATACAATAAGATACCGAATTGATGGACATTTATGTTTTATTATTTTTCGAGATGTGAATGTACGAACGATGCTGAGTATTGTACATAATATGTGACTATATTCTCCAACTGTTTAATCGACTCAAAAACCGTATCACTTTTAAAATGGCGGATAGGCCACACTTCCGGCAGCTCAGAATTACGATTATCGTTCCTCTGAAAGAAAACTCTGCAATAAACGGGACTCTTATTATTACGCACAGTCCGTGATCATGGTTGGTTAGTTAGTGTGTGTGTGTGCTACTTCCTGCAATTAAATATTACAAATCGGAAACGTACGACCTGTTTGGGTACATGATCTATTCCATATCCGTTGTCAAGGGGAAGAGAGAGGAATTCGGAATTCCAAACTTTGTTTCAATAGTCGAGACATGGAATTCCAGACTTGTTTAAAGGATTTCATCTCGGAATTAGTCAGCCACCCCATAGAAGAACTCGGAATTCCAGATTTTTTTTAAAGCAATGTCTGAAATTCTTTATTTTCATGGAATTCCAAACACATTTTTATTAACTTTCCCGGAATTCTAAAATAAATTGCATTATCACTATTCCTCCATACCCGATTCCCATATCCTTGGATTTCCAGTTTGAACAGTCCCTCTATAATAGGCCATCAACTTTATTAGTAGCTGACCATTTTCAAGAGATGTGTGTAAAGATGTAGAAGGGAAGGACTGTAGTATACACGCGCGCGAGTGTTGACAAAAGTTTTTTATTTTCATTTTACTTTCTTTAGGTGACCTGCTGGATCATTTTTATATCTTTTTGGCCAGATATAGGTCGATTCCACCGTGTGTTTTCTTAAAACTGACTTGTTTCAACTTGCATTAGTGACGTTTATGAAATCCTACCACTTGCTTCATCTTCCCACTCCGTCTGAATTGTAACCTTTAAAACGACGTTTTCCATCCTTCATTTTGAAAGTAACCTGTTGCACTAATTCAACATCTTTGCAAAATATCACGATCTTGGCAGACCTGATATTTGGTGAGGAAATCAGACCAGGGCAAAACAATTAGAAATAATGAACTAGATATGAACATTTTGGTTTCGGAAGTCCAGACCTATGTCTAGATTTATTATTGTTTTTGCTAGAACTGAATTATTGTCAATTCAAACATAATATAAATATCACTACCTTGCCAAAGATCATCATCTTCACATGCATGTAGCCTATATGAGATATACATTTAGAAAGTGACCTGTTGCACTGATTTAACATCTTTGCAACATATCACGATCTTGGCAGACCTGAAATTTGTTGAGGAAATCAGACCAGGGCAAACAATTAGAAATAATGAACTTTATGAACATTTAGGTTTTCAGAAGTCCAGACCTATGCCTAGCTTTATTATTGTTTTGGCTAGAACTGAATTATTGTCAAACATATAAATATCACTACCTTGTCAAAGATCATCATCTTCACATGCATGTAGCCTATATAAGATCTACATTTATAAAGTGACCTGTTGCACTAATTTAATATCTTTGCAAAATATCACGATCTTGGCAGACCTGATATTTGGTGAGGAAATCAGATCTGGACAAAATAATTAGAAATAATGAACTAGATATGAACATTTAGGTTTTCAGAAGTCCAGACCTATGCCTAGCTCTATTATTTTTTGGCTAGAACTGAATTATTGTCAAACGTTATATAAATATCACTACCTTGTCAAAGATAATACCAGCTTCATCATGTATAAGATATACATTAAGAAAATAACCTGTTGTACTGATTTAACATCTTTGCGAAATATCACGATCTTCCATATCCGTTGTCAATGGGACAAATATAATTTAACCTAATGCATTAGGCTATTCACGAACAATTCTGCACACCCCTGTAGAGGAATTCGGAATTCCAAAAGTTTGTTAAAAATAGTCGAGACATTCTAGACTTTTTTTCAAAGCAATGTCTGGAATTCATTAATTTGCATGGTATTCCAACCAAATTCTCCTTAGCTTTCCCGGAATTCCAAAAATAAATGTCTTTATCACTATTACTTTATACCAAATTCCCGTATCCTTAACACTAGGATTTCCAGTGTGAACAGTCCCTCTTTATACACTCTCTTGGCGAGATCGAAATGGGTTAAACAACCTTAAACAACCTTAAACTCTGGTAGTTTCGTTATTCCTCCCTTCTAATTATTGGTTAACGACCGTTAAACTTTTTAACCAATTAATGTTTAAAACGCTCTAACCAACTAAAAGTTTAACAGTTAACTAACTTGGTTGCTTAACACGTTTAACCAATAACTGTATAGGATTTAGTATAACGCTTTATACTGTTGTTTATGGAATCAACAGTTATTAACCAGTAACTGTATAGGCTTTATACTGTTATTGTTTATGGAATCAACGTAATAGTCCAGGGTTATTGGCAAGTTGGAACCTATATCATCAGAGCTGACAGCGATATTTGAAGGTAAGATTATAATATACGTTTTGCAATTACACAAATCAACTGCCAGGGAGGCCTAAATGATGTTTGAGTCTCGCATGCATTATAAGCTTATCAATATCATGATGCATCCGGCGAGTCATGACCATCCATCCAAAAATTTACCGAAAATCCCCGGCGAAAATCGCTCAGAAAACATCATTTAGGCCTACCTGGCAGTTGATTTGTGTAATTGCAAAACGTATATTATAATCTTACCTTCAAATATCGCTGTCAGCTCTGATGATAGGTTCCAACTTGCCAATTGATATTTCCGAATGCATTCGTCCGCCATGATGTCACGTTGACCAGATGCACGTGGATAAGTTACCTAAACGGATTTAGTTTATGAGTGATGCAGTTCGTGTTTAAAAACAGTCGCGGTTCTTAAACCGAGCGAACGCGGCCCTAATTTTCCTAAAACGTTCTTAAAGTTTAATACCTCATAAAACCGAGAAAAATTAATGAATATTGAACAATTTAGTTTAACGCCACCGCACGCCGGTATAAACCAGAAAGGTTTAATGGAAGTAATTAGTCGTTGTAGAAAAACCTTAAACTTTTCCTCTTAAACAGCATCATTCTTATTCCAGGACTTAAGAGTGTAGACAGACAGTCGTAACATAATATGTGAAATGTGATGACCTTTTTTGTGCGACGGCCTTGCCCTTCACCGTTTGCCACTAGTAGAAATGCCAAGTTTGTAATTAATGCAGACTGAATAACCTAAACCAACTAGAGATTTCTTCAACGGTCTCATATATCTGCTGCTCAAGGCTCTTGCTCTGTGATCCAGGGGTAAACATGTAGAACAGGAATATCATTAAAACCTTAAACTTTTCCTCTTAAACAGCATCATTCTTATTCCAGGACTTAAGAGTGTAATGGCCATAATCTGTATGAGTAGCTGACGAATTTCTAGAGGGGTGTGTGTAAAGATGTATAAAGGGAAGGACAGTTTACAGTCTACACGCCGTATTACACACTGAGTAGGTGGGCAGGCTTCATAAACGCACAAGCTCGAGGGTTGACACAAGTATTTTCATTTTCATTTTCATGTATATAATAACATTTTGGTTTTCAGAAGTCCAGACCTAATGTCTTGTTTTATTATGGTTTTGGATAGAAGTGATTTTTTTCTAACACAATTTAGATGTCACTACCGTGTCAAAGAAAATATCAGCTTCACATACCGAATGGTTCAAAAAAAAGTTGACCCAAGTTCAAAGTAATTTTTCAACCACATTTAGAGTTTTAGAGAATTTGTTTTTACTTTGTCTTAATCAGCAGTAAGTGTTGAAATTATCCTGAAAAGATGGCACGTTTAGCTTGTTTGGTTCTTCAGATATGGTTCATTACAGAAAACATGTACAAAACTGACTTGTCCACGGAAGCGTCATTTAGTTTTTGTCTTAAACAAAACAGCATGCTCTAGTTTCAGAATTGAAAAGCCCGCCCTGACAAAGTATCCCAATCTCTATGCTTATGTGCCATTCACATTCAACAAAGAAACGTAGATACGTATAGTTAGGTAATGTCAAGCACCAGACAGATGTTTCAGATGCCTACTTTTTTCTTTTTCTCCTATTTTTACAATTTGTGACCAATCATGTGTAAGTCCACTTTGTGCATTCCATCTCTACTAAAGGACGCTCCCGTGGCCAAGGTAGTTTTGTGCATACTTTCGGTAATGAACCATATCTGAAGAACCAAACAAGATAAATGTACCATTTTATCAGGATAATTTCAAAACTTACTGCTGATCAAGACTTAGTAAACAGAAATTTTCTGAAACTTTAAATGTGGTTGAAAAATTACTTTGAACTTGGGTCAACTTTTTTTTGAACCACCCGGTACATACGCTTCACATATATGTAGCCTATTATGTGGTCTATATAGAAGTTTCATTTCGCAAATATAGATAAGGGGTACTGAGGCGACGCTAAATATTAACCACTTAAATTCTTAATCTACATTATGTAAATTAGTTGTAAATACATGTCTCCCTGGGCATTTTTATTCTTTTTCAAATTTAAGAAAGGCCCTAAATCATCAATCGATTGGCCAAAAAAATTGAATATCATCTCCCTTCTTTGTTCGATATGCCAATTTGGCGCAAACAAAAACCTGTTCTAGTTTGTATGTATCTAAAGGTCTTTGTGTAAACACGTGTGATTCGATCTGCTTTATGAAAATAATATTTTCGCGCTGATATCACTTATCATATGTTGGCATTCAGCTGTCGCTTAGCATGCCAATGGAAGCATGGACACTCTCATTCATTGATCAAATCGGCGGAGAAAGTGAGTAGCGTGTGGGTATCCCTTAGTATACATGTATTGTCTCTGCTTATGCGCCAAGTCAACACACACCGTCTTACAATGCAAATATGTATAGTAAAGGGACCACATGTGTCATAACATTATAATAGTAAAAGGGACCCCGTAAACAGTAAAGGGTAAGGTACTGAAGCTTATGCAAATCAGTAAAATATGATTTGAAACGTGTGAGCTAGGGATATAACTATGATTCAAAGATGTCCCTCGAAGGTTCTATCAGCCCGGTACCTGACCTATATACTTATAGAAGTACGTACATGTACAGTCGATTTAGTCTAGAGCGATCTGATCAGATCATTATTAAAATAGGTGAACGACGCAAAACTATATATATCGCTGTAGTAGTGAAAAAGAGTACGGCAGCTTGTGCCCGGGAGTAACAAATTGTCATCTCGCTAAATCTCGTTTGTTTTAGACGTTATTTTCTGTGCGTTACGGTGCTGTATAAATGTCACGGGGGAATCTCAAATATTGACGCTCTCAAAGGACTGACCATGGTGTGCAAATTAGACTCAGGCAATTACTTCTCGATAAAACTAATTATTGACTTGACCTATGGACTATCTAGACTCAGTAATTCGCAGATTTACGATCTGAGGTTGAGGAATAGCTAGACTCGTCTGGTAATTCGGATAAATAATTGATCAATAAATTGTTGTTACTATATAGCTACCGAATTAATTAACCATAGAACGAATCATTGACCCTCTACCGTTCATAAATGAATGTAGTGGCGATGCGGTGCGGTATTAATACCGTTTGATATTAAAATGAGATCAATATACATGTACATATTAAGCGAATATTTATGTTCGCATAATAAAGAGCTCAACAACAACAAAAAGTCATACACTTTGTTTATGTCCTATAGAGTGACTTCCAATGTTTGACCAAACAGGCAAGAAAGACATTTGGATGAATCTTTTTGCCACAAAACAATAAAGATAAGCCATGATTAGCACCATTTTAAGAAAATCCGTGACGTTTTTAAATTCGTTCGCAGAGAGAAAATGCTGTGTATGGCATTGCATGGTCCGTATGACCGCTGGGGATATCGACAGGGAGTCTATGATTATGGTCACTCCTCCGACAAAATTTCGCCTACTAAAACCAAATTCACGGGTGACGGTTTTGTAGCGGGCGCACTGTCATGGTCGTAGCACACCAGACGACCTAAGACGTGGTTGATTTTATTGGCTTAAAACATGATTTGTGGCACAAAAATAGAACATCATTGGTAAAAAAGTTGATTGTGATTTAGAGTAGAACTGATTTGCTTTGATGATGGCAGAAATAATGTTCTTATATGACACGAAACATTCAGAATTGGCTATTTTGAAATTAATGTACGTAGAACAAAATACGAATTTTTAATTGTGGATGGCTTCGTCTGACAGTGACAGAGGAGGGCGTGGTGTTATTTGCATTTTATGAATATTGTTATCAGATCAGTTAGGAAGGACGCCGGATCGCGACGATCACATGGTGTGAGGTCATGAATATTCATGACTGAATATTCATTCACAACAAATGATTGACAGTTTACGCTGTAACTTCCGGGTGAAGGATTTATAGAGTGCGCTATACTGAACCAAATCTCAACAATGGGCAGATAGGGTGTTACATTAACCCTAATAGCCCCGTATCCCATGAAATCCCATTTCCCAGCCTGTCGGTTCCACCTGGCGCTGAGGTTTTTGGGTGAAATATTGGCCCCGGGCTACATAGCTGGGCGAGTACACTCGCCCAGCATAGCTTCCCCCGTGGCTCAGTTGGTAGAGCGTTCGACTTAAAACCGAGAGGTCGTGGGTTCAAACCCCGGGGCGTGGCACCTCTTGTTGTGTGTGATTTTTTTGCTTGAAACATATTTCGTTGGAAAATCCACCGGGAGTGTTAGGGTTAAGGAACGATTTGTTTTCTTCTTCTTTTTAATTTTCACTTTTTTTCTCTAATTTTACCTTGATTAACCCTAACAGCCCCGTATCCCATGAAATCCCATTTCCCAGCCAGTCGGTTCCACCTGGCGCTGAGGTTTTTGGGTGAAATAATGGCCCCGGGCTACATAGCTTCCCCGTGGCTCAGTTGGTAGAGCGTTCGACTTAAAACCGAGAGGTCGTGGGTTCAAACCCCGGGGCGTGGCACCTCTTGTTGTGTGTGCTTTTTTTGCTTGAAAACAAATTCGTTGGAAAATCCACCGGGAGTGTTAGGGTTATAGGCCTGATATCGATCACACATTGCAACCGTGCTACACTGGCTACACTTCTATACCCATGCATATCAGTTTGAATTTGAATTAGTCCGCGCAGGGGAAATGTGCAGTGATCAATAAGGGACAAATACGGTATGTGCTTGGTAACATTCCGTCTTTTCTCCCTGCGTGTAGGGATAAGTGAAAGCCCTGTGACCAACTTATAATCTACTGTACAGGGCGGGCTATGGCTCCAGGAGACTATGCTACACACCGGCATATCTCCAGGTACGGCACGATTAATTCCGAATTAATTGACGAAAGTATTGATGATAATTATGTAGAGCTTCTGTCGCCTGTAGCAGGTTACAGCTTAAGGTACTTATCATGCAAAACCAGCGTCACCTCCCCGCGAGTACCTCTCTGGGGTTGTAACATTTAAAATCCCATTGGAGCCCGTTCAATGCGTCTCGTTTTGTTGCTTTTGTAAACAGCTATCGGCATGAAGGCTTCTTTAATATTAATAATTGTGTAACTATCTCTCTATATTGCACTTTAATAGCTGGAACAAAACGGCAGAACAGGGTAGATTATTCATTCATAAAGTATTCGTACTTAACACTTTCCACGCGGCTAGTTTTACCATAATACAAGACAGATTTTCAGAAACCTTCCCCAACTTTCAAAGTCTATTTCAAGGATAACTAAACCAATACTAGACATGTTTGTACTGATTTCAATGCATTTCTCATGGTGATTCCAAATATGGTAATGGAATTCAATAATGTTTATATTTTTGAAACATTTTGTGAAATCTTGGAATGTCGTCTGCAGACGCTTGCCGCGTGGAAAGTGTTAACATGTTGCCTCTCACAATTAACATATCATGGTTACTCTTCACAGAATAACAACTGAACCCGCAATAAAACAATTATATAGTATTAGTAATTCAAGTAGACTTGTCAAATCTTAGCTCTTCAATTTCTAGCGATATAAATCTCAAACCGGGTAGGATGATTTGTAACTGACACATGCCATATTGTGTACCGTTTTATATTGATTCTAACCAAAACCATTTCAATATGGCCGACAAGCTATATACTTTCTGGCAGCTCAGAAATACAATATATTGTTCATCTGGATGAAAAGAATCTACAACAATCAATGGAATCGTATAACCACGCATAATGATCATGTTTGATTTAGTTAGTGTGTAATCTCTTGCAATTAAAATATTGCGGGCTGGAAACGTACGACCTGTTTGGGGTGAAAGTTCATTTTCATGTCAATTGGACAAGTAGAATTATCCTACAATAATAGTATAGGTTGAGTTTATATACGCTATCTCTAAGTGAGCGTTCAGAAATACTTTGGTGAGGTGGGCTGGGCAACTGGCATTTTTCGGTTAATTTTTTTGTACCCCCTTTACAAACGGGAAAACCTTTTGGACCCCCTTAACAATGTGAAAAACTGTTTTGACTTCCACCACCACCCCCAACTTTCATGGTATATCTCAAGGATTTCTGAACCAATACAAGGCATGTTTGTACTTATTTTAATGAAGTTCTCATGATGATTCCAAATATGATGATGGAACGCAAAAATGTTGACATTTTTAAAACAATTTGTTAAATTTTAGAATGTCGTCTGCAGACGTCTGCCGCGTGAAAAATGTTAAAGGGCTTGTGTTAACATGCATTGTCTTACTACTTGATGAATCCCCTGAATACGTAACTTTAGAACTGAAACTGTTTTCACGAGGAAAAAACCACCTCGTGTTATTCTAATTTAACATTTTCGAAAAACATCACGAACTTGGCCGTCCTCTAAATTAGTGACGGAAATGAGACCAGAGCAGAACCATTAGATGTAATGAACGATCATCGAAATGTATTTGTTTTATAAAATAGTCCAGGTCTATGTCGAGATCGATTCATCTTGTGCTAGAACTGAACGGTTGTCAAATACAAATATAAAATGTCAATTATCTTTTCCAAGGCAATGATAACAATTTTAATTTCCACCGGGGACAGATCTAGAATTTTCATTTCACAAGATATTATTTTAGACTGTAAAGCTTTAAGTTTAATACCGACTTTAGTTAAAGATTTCTGAAGCGACGGAGAAACATCATATTCTGCTGAGGGACGGACCTTTCAAATACTGTCTGTTGGTCAGTGCTTTTGGGATCACAGTCAAACAAACACCCAAGCAATCCAACATACAGGCTGTAACAAAAAAGTTATACAGTTTTGAAAAAAATATTAAAAATATTTCCCGTTAAAATTCTGTTTCAAGCTGTAATGGCCTGCAAGGGGAATTTTCTTAGCTTTCGAATAAGCTTTGTTTCATGACAATCGATGGTCGGTAAGCAGAGATATGATCAATTGTCTAAAGTGGTCATGAAATCACCTGGGCCACTTTGGTTTAATCAATGGTAAACCACTGGGATGAATATGAATGGAATCGAATCAGGAACGTAGCAGTAGAGCGCTCTTGTTAGACAACAATGGTTCATTTCAAGTGGTTAAAAGTATTACAAAGAAGGTTGGGTCTTTACAAATTTTATTTATTTATTTTATGAATTTATTTATTCAAATGAAATAAAACTTTTTGAAAAAGAATTATATTGTTCTCTTAAAGTTCTTTGCATGATACCCTAACCATTTAATTTATACAAGATAAAAGATTGTATGATATTGTGAAAGTGGCCCAACCCGATTTCTAGACGACTTAGTAGATTAATCATACATTTTAAACGCAAGTAGTTAAAAAGACCAAATAAAATGATTCTGGTAGCCAAAACGAAACTTAACACAGAGTGTAAAAGATTTTGACATTGCATGATTTTAACATTAAATTAAAAATAAAATTGCGATTGTATAACTTTTTTTGTTACAATCTGTACACCCCCAACAAACAAACTAACGCCCCAACAATCATTAATAATATTTATTCTTTAGGTGTAATACAAGTACCACGAAATAGTTAGTTATCTTAATAATATGTTTTCTGTTCTTTTCTTCCATGTGCTGTTGTCTTGCTGATCAACTAAGTAATAGGTAAGTTCAAACAACTTAATATTCGATGTATTGTTGTTGTTGAAAGTAATGATTTTTTAAACAAAGTTAACAAAATGAAAACACACATGCTGAATTAAACCCATCATTTAAGACGTCTGCTCGATAAAACCATTTATTTTAAGTGATGCAGAGTTCTGTCGCAGCTTGATTCTAGCTTTTTAATGATATTCCTGTTCTACATGTTTACCCCTGGATCACAGAGCAAGAGCCTTGAGCAGCAGATATATGAGACCGTTGAGACCGAAATCTCTAGTTGGTTTAGGTTATTCAGTCTGCATTAATTACAAACTTGGCATTTCTACTAGTGGCAAACGGTGAAGGGCAAGGCCGTCGCACAAAAAGGTCATCACATTTCACATCTTATGTTACGACTGTCTTTCTACCAAAGTGTAAACATTTATAATGGCCGGTGTTTTAGATGCAATCACTAGGTTTAACCATTGCAACTTTCCCGCGTTGTTGCTTTGAAATCAACATTTTTATTAACAGTTAGATAATTATATCATAATTTACATTCCTTAGCCTACAACTCGGTCTGAGCGTTTTGGTCAAAATCTTCAGCAAAATAATGGGCTAAACGTAATCTCTTTAAACAAGAACAAGGCGTTGTCACTTATAATCCTTTCCCAGTTATCTGTTTGTTATGAAATCTTGACCTATATCCATCTAAGTTATGATAAATTATTGTCAGAACGTTACACTTTATACGTCAGCGTTTTAATATTTGTATAGGCTACGCCATCGAAATCAGGAAAGGAGAATATATGTCTGGTATTTTCTGCCCACTGGGCAGGTTTATTATAATGTAACAACCTTCTCCTTGGTCCAAATGAATAAACAGTTAAGAGTGAAAGTCATTCAGTCTATAAATCTAGTGATGATTGAATGGATGATCCCCTCAGAGTGGGGTCTCCACACCCATTGTCCAATAGATATCCGTGCATTTCCCCTCCCGGTGGTTGACATTACCTTCCGAGCGATCAGGCGAGAGGGGAACTTCCAGGTGAACCAACTTCATTGAGGGACCTCCCCGTCGGGGGAGGGGAATGCGATGATGGATGGGTGCTTTCTCGCGTCTATACATACATTCATTCGTGCATATCACAACACTTAAAAGCGCGTAAGATATTGAGCATGTAGAAATGTGCGCGAAGTACCAAATTCTGGGCTAAATCTATCTCACCATGACGGCTCTTTTCGATATTCATATTGGCACAATGAAAACACATTGAACTCTTAGGAGTGAATACTTATAGCATTGATCATGTTGATAAATATGTTATTACATGTTCTGTATATATTCCAATGTCGGTGATGCCCAAGCAAAACACAAAAAAGAGTTCCCGCCAAATATATTTCAGGAAGGCAGACGACATTAAGATGTCGGTTGCTGTAATTAGCCAAGTTAACCACATCTTTCTAATGTGTTTCGCGGCTCTTTTTCAATATGGGCTTTAAATACAATAACCATGATAACAATACTTAGTTTTTAAATTTTGTGGAAAGAGGGAGCAAAAGGAAAACATTTCTTCATTTTGGGGTTTTGACGTTTTATTTGGAGCATAGGCAGATGCAAAATATTTGCACTAAATATAACCATTATGAAATGAAATGCATTGAACTTTGTGCGATGGATACAGATAACCTAAGAGGAGATGCTGAACTTTATGCTTGGCATGATTAGCATAATCTTACACTGCTGAGACTGTACTATGAAAAACATAACAAGGATATCTCACCAGATCTGTCTCGTCGTCTGCAGACGACGTATAGGAATGTTGCACTGCGCTTGACATGATTTGCATAATGTAACACTGTCAAGGCATCCCGTTACCATACAGGACATAGACAGGGTTTCTCAGACTTCATGTCGTACTTTATGGCTTCGTTTACTTTCTCGCTAAATAAGCCGAGGTGTAATTTCAAGTGTAAGTGTTGGAAAGTTGGTGTACACTTAAATGTGATTATAAATAACTGTCGGCACATGTACACTTACTTCAGCGTATAACACTGTCCACGTGACAGGCATCTGCAGACGACATTCCAAAATGTCACAAAATGTTTCATTTCATTATTGAATTCCATTACCATATTTGGAATAAGTACACTGAAATAAGTAAAAACATACCTAGTTCAGTAATTCTTGAGATACACCTTGCAAGTTGGGAAAGGTTTCTGAAAAATCTGTTTTGTATATGTAAACACTAATAACCGCGTGAAAAGTGTTATGGAGTGTTTATCAGCCGACATTCCATCAGTATTTGACACAGCCTTTGTAGCAGACGACATTGTGAATGTGTACATGTGGGCGGAAAGTAGCGAACTCCGCGCCAAATCTCTCTCGTCCTTTGTAGTGGCTCTTTTCGACGTGGGCGCAATGAAAACACTCTGTGAAGTGAATACAAATGGCGCTGTTCAAGATGATAGAGAGATTGTATTGCGATTGGCGTGATTTAAATAATCTAAATGCTGCTGGTGATTAGACAAAACATAATCAACAAGTCCATGAAGTGTATGTATAATACCGGTGCCCATAATGCATCTGTGTGGCAGTCGACACTCACCACTGTATAAGCATGCGTAATGAGGGGTTGTTGTTTTCTGCGATGCGGTGCGTTATGCGTCTAAAGGGGTCTACAATCGACCATTTTCATGATTTGCTTCTCCATAAAACGGTATTTTCGCTCCAAAATAAAACTATCTCCACGCGCGTGCAGCTGCAATTGGCTCGATTACGTCACCTACCGCAGGCATATGTGGCCGGCCACGAAGTTTGTGGCCGCATATGCGCTGGGGAGTTAGCTCAGTTGATAGGGGCACAGACTGGGGTGCGAATGGGGGTGTTCGGTGATTTTTCGGGTTAAAAAATTGTACTTTTTCCCCCTCCCCCGTTACACGCAAAAACATAGCCGTGGGAGTTAGGGTTAAGGGTGTCAAAATTGGGCGGAAAACACGGAAAACCCTCATTTTAAGTGAATTTTGGCTTCAGGGGAAATACGCATTTAGGGAGTGTTTTGGTCACGCATTTTTACAGCATTATGACTGTCTCTCCCGCGAGACAGTAAGAAGGAAATGTAACACTTTCTGCGTGGCTATTAGTCTTTTACCATATTCAAATCATATTTGTCAGAAACCCGTTCGCAACTTTTAAAGTCTATCTCAAAAATTACGGCACCAATACGAGGCATGTTTGTACTTATTTCAATGCATTTCTCATGGTTATTCTAAATGTGGTAATGAAATCCATTTTTGAAACATTTTGTGAACTTTTGGAATGTCGTCTGCAGACGCCTACCGCTTGGAAAGTGTTAACGCTTTCCATGCGGCAGGCGGCTGCAGACGACATTCCAAAATTTCACAAAATGTTTCAAAAATGTCAAAATTATTGAATTTCATTACCATATTTGGAATCACCATGAGAAATGCATTGAAATAAGTACAAACATGCCTAGTATTGGTTTAGTAATACTTCAGATAGACCTTGAAATTTGGGGAAAATTTCTGAAAAATCTGTTTTGTATGTGGTAAAACTAATAGCCGCGTGGAAAGTGTTAAGTACATTGTAGATTTTTGCTTAATACGAGAAACACAGCAGTGTGATTCAACGTCCAATTTTCGTGAGTTTGAAGTTAGGGTTCAGTCCTCGTTACAGGGAGAAAATGGGTATATCCTTGGTGTAAGACATTCATAAGTTAGACTAGTGTCAAGACCCCTTTTTACGGAATAGTAATCATTTAATCCGTCAATCGAGAATGTTGTGCTAGGTGAGTTCTATATGCTGTCTTACACTAAGGATAAACCACACAATGCCCCTTGCCACTTCTACATATGCAGTAGAACGCATTGAAAACAGTAAAGAGAATTATACTGAAGGCGAGTATAGATCTACTGAAATATGCTTTGCATAATTTTGCATAATCACAGAAAAGAGTTCCCGCCAAATCTATATCAGATATTCATCTTACACTGTTGATACTGAGACATGCATACACTATGTAAAAACATAATGATATCTCACTAGATCTGTCTCGCCTGCAGACGAATACGGATTACGAGTATAGATATGCTGAAATATTATTTGCATAATTTTACATAATCACAGAAAAATTTCCCGCCAAATCTATCTCAGGTATTCATCTTACACTGTTGATACTAAGACTATACACTATGTAAAAACATAATGATATCTCACTAGATCTGTCTCGTCTGCAGACGAATACGGATTACGAGTATAGATATGCTGGAATATGATTTGCATAATTTTGCATAATCACAGAAAAAGTTCCCGCCAAATTTACAATCAGGTATTCATCTTACACTGTTGATACTGAGACTAAACTATGTAAAAACATAATGATATCGCAATAGATCTGTCTCGCCTGCAGACGACATTATATAGAAGTGTTGCATTGCGCCTGGCATGATTTGCATATCTACTCTAACACTATCGAGGTTTACACTACACTTATATGGAATATGGAAAGGATGTCATTGACTCATCCAGCAGATACCGACGTATCCAAAGTCAGATAACAAAAGTATTTTCATGTATAATGCATTGGCTCAATTAGATACGATATAAAGATATCTTTGGTATAGTAAAAAATGTGCATGGTAAACCGAAACTGCCTGTTAAGTCATGTATTATCATGATCATCGGATGAGTTATGAGTATGTTGTCCTGAGAGGCTGAGATGCACCATCGAAGCATCAGTCGAATGAAATAGACCATCTTTATTGCTAAATGTCCCCGTCTCATTTGAAACATTAAGCACTGGGTGTCCTCAGTTGCTCGACCAAGCTCGTTTCATTTAGGCTATACAAGGGCAAGCGGGAAGACAGCAATCAATTTAAACATGCAATGAATATTCATATTCATATTATACAGAGCACGTCACCCATATTCTGAAGCTCCAAACATGCGGCACAAAGCTCCGTTAAAAATGGCCCATTATGATTTTTGTTCTTCAATTTAGTGTCAATAATCATCCAGTTTCACTTCGATTGAACTCTAATCAAACTTTTGGTCCTCGTCCTTAAGCTTTTTTCCAACTGCTCTTTAGTCAATGATGTACTTCTATAACTATTATACTGGATTTGTTTAAACCATGATCATTGACTTGCCGTCATGAAAGCCTGGCTAATGGATTTCACTGTCATCACTATACTTTAAAACGTATGTATTAGGTACTATTAAACATACATGATGTGTTTTTTATGTGTTCATTTTCCTGCAAATGTCAATAGGTAAAGCCATAAATAATGCATTTAACCATCCAAAAAACCAAACAATATACCGTGATCGCAAAGTGTTAGTAGCTTGTGTATTGAGATAATAAAAGATAATGTAAACCCTTAACACTTTCCTTGCGGCTATTAGTTTTACCATATACAAAACAGATTTGTCAGAAACCTTTCCCAACTTTCAAAGTCTATTTCAAGATTTACTGAACCAATACGAGGCATATTTGTACTTATTTCAATGCATTTCAAATGGTGATTCCAAATATGCTAATGACATTCAATAATGTTGACATTTTTGAAACATTTTGTAAAATGTTGGAATGTCGTCTGCAGACGCCTGCCGCGTGGAAAGTGTTAATGCTCTAGTATTAATAGAGGTGCTGTCGTCGATTTTTCTAAGCTCAGATGTATGAAGAGCTATGGGAATAATAATGTTATTAGGTTCAATTAAGCTTATAGACATAACAATGGGGCTTTATTGTGATTGAATACAGTGTTATGAAAAATGATATGTTAACAAGTGGTTTGAAAATGATCATCTCACCCGTGATCTCACTTATCAAGTATTATTTACATTTAGCAAGAGAACAACATTACTGGGAGAAATATGCGGACATACGTTGTGGGTTTTAAAAACAACACAGATTAACATGAGTGTGTGTAAGTACTCATAAAACATGTATATTTAATAAACTGGGTCACTTAGCTTAATCTACTGAAATTCCTATCTAAGGCCTAAAGATATGGTTCGATTGGCCTAACATGACAAAAACAAATAGGCCTAGGGTAGGTCGGTGGGAATTTTTTATTTTTTTTATTTTTTATTAATTCTTTTAAATCACCTGATTTTGGGACGTAAAATAGCCAAAAATGAACAGTCATAAACTTTAATACTTTGTTCAATTTTTTTTCTTCTTATTTTTTTTCTTTTTTTTCTTTCTTTTTTTCCACCCTTAAAATATTTTTTAAATATTCAGGGTCGACGATGTATTTAGGGTCGGTCGGGTTAGGCCAATCAAACTCTTTCTTTTTTTAGGCCTAAGGCGACAAAGAAAACCCTACGTGTGCACGTAGAACAGGGGCATTTTCCGTCGCCTTAACGGGTTGTTTCGACAGTTGAACAATCAAAACTGGTGTTATTCTTCTTCAAATATCCAAAGTACTAGCAGTGATTTACACATCCGCAAGGCAATGTTTTTCTTCAGGATGAATTCATGCTTGTAGAAACGATCAATGATTTCTTTTATAAAACAAACGTTGATTGCTCCGTGTAAGATTTCAATCCATGCACGTACCGCCCGGTTTGGATTGATAGGTATACGAGTAGGGATATTTTTAAATTGTAGCAATGACTGTAGCATCAGTAATAATTCTCGGAATATGCTTAATTATAGAAAGTATCTGACATTTAGGTGCTTTAAATGCTTTCAAAGTTTTTAAGAATACAAGTGAACAGAATAGTATTGAATGCTTTACGATGAAAATCGAAGCAAATTGTTGCGTAATTCCTTAAATTGGAAGCAGATTTCCATTATGATTTAGTAAAGTTCTGTGATGGTTTTTCATAGAAAATAAAGTCAAGGTAGTTTTATAGGTACAGGAAGGTCTATCCTGATAAGTCAAACTTCACTATAAGAGAGAGACAAACATGTGTACAAATGTCAACAAAAAAGTACATATTATTGGGTTTTTTAGTGTAACTGCGCACGATCATCCACTCACTCAAACAAATGCGTACGCTTTTTTTTAAGAAATCGGAAAAAGAATCAATGCATGTGCACTGATGATGTCTGTGATGATGGCACGACCGCGTATGGTGGGCCGTAGGGAAGCGCTATTTTGATTGTTCATAATTTTTTCTTCTTCTTCGAGAAACATAAGCATGCATGTATTGACCTAATTCATACATATCAATATTCAATATTATTAGTTAAGATTTACAATTTTATTGTTAATAGTTTTTCTCACTCTCTACCTCTCTAGCTCTCTCTCTAGCTCTCTCTCTCTACCTCTTTAATCGCATTTCAAACGAATAAAAGTTTGATACCATCAGCAAAAATCGGCGAAACCGTGTTACATAAACAACGAGTAATTGTATAATTGCAACCAACTCGAAAACGAGGCGATCATTTTCCAACCCGTCCGCCATATCTTTTCAAAACCTCCAATTCTCTTTATTTAGGCTATTGTTGAGCATGTAGAGTGTACACTAAATAATACTGATAACTTCCTAAATCTTCAAATATATTTCATGAACTACTATAGTTAAATTCAAATATATATATAGAAAGAAAATTCATATTGTAAAAACATTGAATATCGAGTGAATCCTCATTAACGAATAACGAAGCAACGCTAAAGACAACTTACAATAACTTACTAAACTCATGTTCTGCTAACAGTGACTATAATGGAATATCTGTCTACTTTTATTGAGAACAGTTTTCGAATTAAAGTTCCTGATTGACGAAAGACGATTAAATGTAATTAAGTCACAAGTGTCACGTGACGACTTGACACACGACAACTGTCCTCTATTTTGGCAATGTAACATATATCAACACCATGATAACTATGTAAGGGGACCGTACAAAGTTATTTATTTACCGCAAATGGAAAACGGAGAATTAAACTTTAAATGAAACACGGGATTGGAGCCTTTGCTGAAAGCCGTTTCAAATTATTGTTCTATTATTTATCGGAATCTAATGTCTCTTCCGCTGATCCTATACTTGTATGTAACTTTCCGGGAGCCTTACATGAATTATATCTGGCATGCGCAATGTTGTATCAGAATCTAAATGGCTGTGATGTGTATAGTGTCCAAGAATTACCTGTACTGAACAAAGTATTAACACTTTCCACGCGGATATTGGTTCACCATTATACAAAACAACCTTTCAAGGTTTATCTCAAGGATTACTGAATCAATGCTAGGTATGTACAGGGTGTCCCAAAAGTCTATGCACGTTTTTGAAGAGTCATATCTCATAAAATATAAATCACATGGTATAAATTTAACCATATTTTGATAGACGAGATTTGGGAAGTTATTTTGATACCAAACACAATCCTATTGGTGAACCCACAACATTATAAAACTGGTTGAAAGTTTTTGGCCGTACCCACCCATACCAAGTGCGCACATTGTTGCTATGCGTATAAATTAACGGTATGAAAGCAACGTTGCGCAGTCACAGTTCACTGCTTACCTTGCAACGTTAATGTTATTACCAAACTCGGTCACTCACAACATAAATAGGCGTAGTAGACAACATTGCACAGCAAAAGTCTTCATTCAAGATGGTTTACAGCATAGATAAGCGAATACAAAGTGTATGGTTCTACGCTGAAACAAATTCAGATCAACTTACTTAACAAAAGTTCAGAAAACATTTCAAAGTGAAACGCGCACCAGGAAGAATATCCATTCTGAAGTTGGTGAAACATTTTTAAACACAGGAACTGTGCATGATTTGTCTCGATGTGGTAGAAAAAATACTGGTAGATCAACAAGTCAAATTGATGTCATAAACATGCAGTAGCCAAAAGTCCAACGAGATCTATTCGCTGTGTGATGTGTGCGTTCACTTTTCTGTTACGTTATTCAATTGTTTAGGTCTGTGTTTTTGCATTAGCGCACTTCTCTGTATAAATGGAAAACATTTAAACTAGATCTCACTAAATATAGAAACGAAAATTATGTGTGATATAGTTTGTTATTATGATGGGATCACTGTAATGTAAAATTTCAAATAATACAATCGACGGATCAGTTTCTGTGTAATCAACTCTCTGTCTTTTTGTTAATCTCAATAGGTATGGATTTATGAACTTTATTCCTCCGAAGTATAAAATTACATTTTTGCAGTAATACATATTTTACTCTTAGGGTGGCATTACAAACAGATGTTACTCCAATGTTTGGTATCAAAATTATTTCCCACATTTCCTCTTTCTAAATATGTATTCATATTTTCAATACGACTTATATTTTGTGAAATACAAAGCTTCAAAGTCGTGCATAGACTTTTGGGACACCCTGTATTTATGCATTTCTCATAGTGATTCCAACTATGGTAATGTAAGTCAATTATTTTGACATTTTTAAAACATTTTGTGGATTGATGAATTTTTTTTTACATTTTGGAAAGTCGTCTGCAGACACCTGCCGCGTGAACAGTTTTAAATATTAAGTCATAACTATCGTAACGTTTAGTCATTTTGCTTGTGGAAATAACAAAACTGTTACATATTTAGGTGTCTAAGACTCTTAAGACTTAATGTTTCTGTGATAAATGATAGATTTTTTTATTTAAATGCTAGTTTTGTAAGTTCGACAGACATGACCTTTTCTGTAAATCTAAAATAAATCGTTGCTCAAAAGCATGAAGCTATGTTGATGCAGAATCGTCGAACTTCTCTCGTCCACCAATGGGTTGGTGGTATCAGTTTATATGATGATTGTGTTTGATGTGTAGTTGTTTGCAAGACAGTATCCGGGTAGTATTAAAGATTTACTACGTTTAGACGTTTTTAAATATAAATTAAGATAGAGGGTGTTTCTGGTGTTTCAGTTAAAATACGTTCAAAGTATAGATCAAATTTTCCCTGATTGTAATAACAATAATAACAGATCACCTTGAAAAATGTTTACAAATACCGTTTCAACATCACACATCTCCACTGTTCTTCTACGGGTACTATATAAAATATGATGCACTGTTGATTTTATATATGTTCATATTTGTATTTCAATAGAAAAACAGGGACACTTTGTTATTAGTGTGCACATACTAGTAGTTGTAATACTTGCTTTCCAAAAATCACGGTACGTTCCGTTACACAAACCTCCGTAATAGTATCTGCAAAACCCAGCCCATCCAGTGAGGCGTTAGAAAAATGACCAATCAGGTACCGAGATATACTTGGCGACGACCTCTGAGGTAAAGTTGGTAGATCGGGCGGTGTCATTTTTTTCAAGAAATCTGGGCAAATTGTCAAATCTTTACCAAATCTGTTTATATTTTTTCAAAATGTTATAACTTTTTCACAAATTAGGAAAAAAATTAAATTGTTGAAAAAATGAAATCAATCTTAAATCGGAAAATATGTCAGTCGAGCTCACAGAACATTTATTTATCAGTGGCATAGAGCTAGTTAGTGAACTAACTTGCTTATCTTACGCTTCATACTGTGCAATGTTCAATTCACTAAATAGACCGTAACATCATTTTCAATTGCCCTGACCAAACGTCTTCTTATAGCCGCAAAATAAGTACCATCGCCCTAACCCTGGGACGGTTAAAGTGCTTTTACAAGCCATTTCTGACATCTTGATGAGAAAACAATCCCGCGAGTTAATGTCTGACCAAGTTAACAAAAGCAAACTGTTTGTTTGTGTAAGAAAATACTAGAATGACCAGCAAATGCTTATTAACATTTATTAGGTGAACATTTGTTATGATCTGTATCAATATTGCTTGAAATGTTGTTCTGTGTGCGTGCAATGCGAAATTGTTAGAACAGGATATCGGAAAATTGTTTCAGTTTAATGATAAGGATCAAATCAACTTTTACCCATCAAAATTTTGGTTTTTGTCACAGAAGGAGGCTCAAATTTTTCTCATGATCCCTAAAAAATATTAGGCTCGTGAGTGTGTGTGAACAAGTGGTAATAAGTTCCAAATATTTGAAGTGTATTTTGTGCTTCTATCATAAACACCACAGGGAAAATAACTCCAATTTCGGAATATAACTGTATTTAATATGTAGAATAGAAATCAATATTTGAAAAATGGGCCAAAATCGGGTCATCCGCCTTTAAATGGCTAGCACGCGGGCAGGCGTCTGCAGACGACATTCTAAAATGTATTGGTTCAGTAATTCTTGCGATATAATAGACTTTGAAAATTCGGAAAGGTTTCTGACAAATCTGTTTTGTATGGTAAAACCAATAGCAGCGTGGAAAGTGTTAATAATACAAAAAACGCTAGTAAAGGTATTCACTAGTAAATGGTATGAGTTGGACTGTTCAACTGCTAATGACTGCTTGTCTGCATAAGCGATTTACGCGCTTTAACTCCCTGTGTGATACGACCCAATTAACAATGGATATGATTTTTTTCACATCATGATATTTTGATATCAGAAGAATCTTCATATTTTTCTCATTATGTCTGTAAAATCTTATAGGCTAGAAATGATCCATTCAGAAATTATAGACCGAAAATTGTTGGAAAAATTTGGAAATATTTGAAAATCTTTTGTTGAAATGCTTGAAAATGTTTCTTTATCTGTGAAAAGCTTTCAAAATTGAAATTAAAATTTTAACTTTTGAATAATCGCTTTTTAAACGGTTGAAGAAAGTTTGAACATTTTGAAAATAACAAAATGTTCACAACAAAATAAAATCTATGCATAGGCCTAGTGGTGCATTGCTTAACTGGTGTTTGAACATAGATTATTGGTTTAAAATAAACCTCGTCATTTGATGCTAATGTGGAATTATTTTGCTATAAAAGTTGAAGATCGGATTACAATACAATCTTGAATTCAGTCTAACGTACGTAGTGTGAAGTCGAAAAATCTTTATCGCATTTTATCATTGCCTACGTAATGACAAATCATGGCATGATACGTGACAGTAGTGAATGCCTCGCTGATATGATGAAATTGCAGATATATCATGACGTAGGGCCTATTATTTCAAAGTTCAAGGTAAATTAACCGATTGATTTAACATTGATTATTGCTTTGATGTCATATAGGCCTAATAAATGACAACCCATAGCAGGAAATAGATACAATGTAGGTCTCCAGCAACATCTCTGAGAGATTCCGTATCAGCCTGCGTGGTGATGGATTGTGGAAGGCCGCCCATATTTTTTACGACGAGCTATACAGTCATTTCGTAATGCAGAGTTATATTAGCAAATTGCCTCTAATTATTCCGAACATGTTGATTGATTATTGCCTAACATACACACTTAATGCAGTCGACTAAAAAATGACCCCATTGCCGGTTGGTGCATAGTCGACCCTCATGTAAAGGTCAACATGGTCAAAGTGACTTATTCTAGCCATTTATGGTCCATTTTGACCTTTTAAATGAGGATCAACTATCCACCAACTGCAGTTGGGTCATTTGTACTACATTGATTGTGTAAGCAGACATTCGGATTTGAATGTGTAATACATTATGACTACAATCTACGACAGTAATATATATATAGATGGTATTGTATGCCTAATCGCCCCGGCGTTACTTCCAAATATAAACAATTTCTAACATGTGTAAAATAGAGGGACAGTACCTTCACGTGGTATATCGTTATGCGATTTAGTTGGGTGTGTAAAAAAAGCGTAAAACATATCAGGGGAGAAAGAAACAATCTATTTGGACATTTTTTTCACGGAAATCATAAAAACGTCTACACATAAATACTTGACGACGATGTACAATATATAAATGAATGCATAAATTGAATAACATCAGGTGAACAGTGCGCAGGGATTACTTTTGAATCCCACGTTGGCCTCCGTCGGACGTTGTTTAGATGTTTAGTTCAGACCAACATCCAACTCACAACAACTAAAATTCCTAAGGAAGCTAGTACATATTGGCTTACGTTCAATTTTTGAAACCTTGGGCCTTCTTATAAACCAACCTCCACAAATTACATATTTAGTTAATTGATTCTTGGTGGGAATTTTCTAAGTGGTGCCTTGGGCACATTTTGGGCTTATTTTGGCGGCCATCTTGTTTTTGTCTTTTTGATGGTATTGATATCGATAAAATATGAGAGAAGGCCTACTTGGCATTTAAACATTTTCAAACCATCTCTTTTGGTATAATTAGGAATATGTATTAAGAAAATCTCTAACAGTAAAATAAAACAGTCGAACTATGGCATTCTAGGTGCTCTTAATATGGCTACTTTGGGTGAATTTTAAGCCTCTAATATTTTGCTTTGAATGTAAGTAATGTTTTAATTTTAAGAAAACTTATTTCTTCTGCCACACTAAAGTAGATGTTATTGTACACGACTAGAACTTATATTAAAAACTAGATTTATACATTTTGGGGACAGCTCCAGCAGGTTGTTATATCGACTTCTGTAATACATCCTCCGACCAATATGGACCAAAGTATTATCTTTCACATATTTTTAATTTACATCGCGTAAATTAAGCAGATTGCTGTGGAAATGATATGCTATGCGTCTGGTACACAAGGAAAACTAATGATTAACTATAAATACATCCGATATATAATACCAGTGCATACTGTATATAAAATAATGACAAACAAAACGGTGATTCATTGTTCATAACATCCATATCGGCCAGTGATAAATTAAAACATCCTGACACATTAATGAGGTAAAGTTTCATCAAAACCTCGATTATGATAAATTTGAAATTATATAGTCAACAAAACATGCTTTAAGACCATTTTGTTAGCTGCATTTTATATCAAATAACAACATTATCAATGCCCCTCGTAAAATTTGGATCGGCCTCCTTCCACTGTCTATCCAGCAGGCTGGCAGGGTTGAGTTTTTCAAAGAAGTTGTTCAAGACCCTCCTATTTCCTGCTATATGTTGATTTTCTTTCTTCTTCTTTTCCGATTCTCCTTCGCGGCTGTTTGACTGTCCGATTTATAATTAAAATTATGGAATAAAAAAAGATTACATAGTGGCCCAGTTATGGTTTGACCTGATTTAGATAGCGCTAATAAATACGAGTATACGGTGAAAATGTCACGAAAAATGTTCGAGCCCTTTTTAAATTATTGGCATTTTCTACTTTACACACATTTTACATGTAACTCTATGGGAAATGTGGCCGATGAGGGCGCTATTATAGTAAATAATAATATTCAAAGCTCTTTTTCTCAGAAATGGCACCAACAAATGTTCTGAAATTTCTACAAAAGATGGCCAGTATATTCAGGTACTTGAATCAGTTAAAACCAGAACCGGGCCAGCAAGTTACGGTGTTCTCAGAATAAAACGGACAAATTATGTGGGAGCAAACAGCCGTGCTTACCTTTTTCCTTATTTTTCTTTCGGATGCCCCCCCCCCCCCCCCCCCCCCCCCCCCCCCGCACTTAGTATTCTTTGGTAATTAACCGCATTATTATTATTATTGGTATTATTATTATTATTATTAGTGTCTAAAATGTATATTATTATTTGATTGCACCTACCCTTTCTTAATGTGTAACATATTTCACAATTTAATCAGTGTAATGTAATTCAATTTGACCAAAATGCTTTCAACAGCACTTGCGTAATTATGTGAGATTTAGCTCAACAAACAACCGGTACATGTCGAGGGTTGAGCGCCATAAGGCCGTAACTCAACTTTTGGGCAAAATGACATTATGGTACCAAAATAATACATCCTAGATTTTCAGAACCATAAAGAGATAACTCATAAACACTCTTAATTTGACTAAAACTAGAGTTATAAGTTTGGTGCTACAGTGTATTTTAATGAGTCCCGAATATTTGAAAGTTGATTATCTCAGAATAACAATTTTTGGGTTACGGCCTTCTTGCGCTCAACCCTCGATATACATCTTTCACAGAGGCTTATTACTTTGTTATAAGCATTGTTTTTCAACATTTACTTCTCAGCCGTGAAACTGTCTGTCGTGCCAACTTGCCAACTTACTCGATTTTCAAAAATCCAAGCCAATTTATATTTATAACAGATCTCATTAACGCTTATTACAATCCCGTTTCCATCAACCTCGATGAATAAATGATATCTCTCAAAACTCGCTAAATTGGCTATTGACATCGTTAACTCATCGAATTATTATTAGTCCACTTATCCAAAGCAATCAAATTTGAGCCATAATAACAAGTCCAATATATATCAGTGCGTTCATAAGTCGAAAATAAGCATCGATACTCTTTACCAGGATCATACAATTTTGTTTCCCGCGCAATATTACTACCGGAAATCCCTCTGCATGCAATCCAATATAGGTACCATAGTCACATGATTGGTGAATAATTGATGATAATTTGCTGTAAATTGCACTGTGCCATGCGGTGCCGGGGACACAAATCACAGATCTATCAGTCCCTAAGCTTGGAGAGAGAAGAGAGGGAGAAACAAAATCGTACCCACCTCTTGAATACAATGCTCCCGAAATGCAGATTTACCAGTAATCCTGCTTGTACCCTGAAGATTGTATATAATTTGATGTAATTATGAATCACCCCCTTAAAGTCTTTCTAAGTACCTACAATATTTCCCCTGTGTGCCACCGACCGTGCATGGATTCAAGAATCGATTTAAATGTATTTCACTTCATACTTATTGTCGAAGATTTCATGAATTATTATTGTTCACACATGTCACTATCTCTGGTGACTGGAGTAAAGTTTGTTATATTTTTCGGCAAAGCCATAATGTGTGCAAGAAGTGGGTGTGATGATGATAAAACAAGAATGTATTCATTGATACATGTATGTCTTTACTGTTTGATATTATTATTTCAAACATTCATCATGCTTATTACCCCTTGAAATTGTCTCCCCTATGTATGACATAAATATTTTGATGAGAAAAGGTAGTTACAGTCTTGTTTATTATCAGTTTAAAAAACTCTTTCAGGCACCTGTGTATACATATCCATTTTAAAGAGTTGTATGTTTTAGCTGGGGTGCAATGAGCATCAACAATAACGTGTTCATCCGCCTGTATAGCGTTGTCTGGCTGTTTTTACTAAGAAACTTTACGGTTATCCCCAGTAGAAACACGCTTCAAGTGAATGGTTTAATTAGTGATGCTGATTGTTTGGTTAATACATTGTTTGACTTTGTGGAGGTGTGAGCAGGGATATTATTAACTTTGGGATAGGAAAGTCGTATACTAACGTACGTAGCGAAAACGGTTCTTTTGAATAAATTATGATAATCGTTTGGAATGCGTCGGTGACCGGCGTTTAACGCGTTTAACAATGTTTAACCAGGTTTAACGGAATTGTTAGTCAGCATAGGTTTGGGGGCACTGTAGATTTATACAGACGACGGTGGCCACGCGAAACCTACATTTTGAATTCGTAGTGAATAACACGTAATCGCGAATATTAAACTTATCATTTTGACAAATTCATCATAATTAGAAGATATAAAATAATTCAAAATGGTGCACTCCCGTTGCCATATTGGATCGTCTGAGAGACGCGTGGCCAGCGTCGCGTCGTCTGCTACAACTACGCCTTATCGGTAGAACAGCGCCACCAATTCTATGCTGACTAATTTCAATTTAAAAGTTCACTAAATAGACCGTAACATCATTTTCAATTGCCCTGACCAAACGTCTTCTTATAGTCGCAAAATAAGTACCATCGCCCTAACCCTGGGACGGTTAAAGTGCTTTTACAAGCTATTTCTGAAATCTTGATGCGAAAAAAATCCCGTGAGTTAATGTCTGACCAAGTTAACAAAAGCAAACTGTTTGTTTGTGTAAGAAAATACTAGAATGACCAGCAAATGCTTATTAACATTTATTAGGTGAACATTTATTATGATCTGTATCAATATTGCTTGAAATGTTGTTCTTCTAAAACAACCATATTGCATAACATGTGTGCGTGCAATGGGAAATTGTTAGAACAGGATATCGGAAAATTGTTTCAGTTTAATGATAAGGATCAAAATTTAGGTTTTTGTCGCAGAAGGAGGCTCATATTTTTCTCATGACCCCTAAAAAATATTAGGCTCGTGAGTGTGTGTGTGAACAAGTGGTAATAAGTTCCAAATATTTGAAGTGTATTTTGTGCTTCTATCATAAACACCACAGGAAAAATAACTCCAATTTCGGAATATAACTGTATTTAATATGTAGAATAGAAATCAACATTTGAAAAATGGGCCAAAATAGGGTCATCCGCCTTTAAATGGCTAGCATGTGGGCAGGCGTCTGCAGACGACATTCTAAAATGTCACAAAATGTTTAAAAAAATTGTAAACATTATTGAATTTCATCACCATTATTTGGAATCACCATGAGAAATACATTAAAATCAGTTCAAACATGCCTAGTATTGGTTGAGTAATTCTTGCGATATAATAGACTTTGAAAATTCGGAAAGGTTTCTGACAAATCTGTTTTGTATATGGTAAAACAAATACTTATACTTGCTGATATATAATGTTTTTGATTTTTATGCTGTGTAAAGCGCTTAGTGACTTCTGTTTTACGCGCTTAATAAATGTACTTTATTATGATTATTATTATTAAAACCAATAGCAGCGTGGAAAGTGTTGTAATACAAAAAAACCGCTAGTAAAGGTATTCACTAGTAAATGGTATGAGTTGGACTGTGCAACTGCTAATGACTGCTTGTCTGCATGAGCGATTTACGCGCTTTAACTCACTGTGTGATACGACCCAATTAACAATGGATATGATTTTTTTCACATCAAGATATTTTGATATCAGAAGAATCTTCATATTTTTGTCATTGTGTCTGTAAAATCTTATAGGCTAGAAATGATCCATTCAGAAATTATAGACCGAAAATTGTTGGAAAAATTTGGAAATATTTGAAAATCTTTTAAAATTGTTGAAATGCTTGAAAATGTTTCTTTATCTGTGAAAAGCTGTCAAAATTGAAATTAACATTTTTACTTCCGAATAGTCGCTTTTTAAACGGTTGAAGAATGTTTGAACATTTTGAAAATAACAAAATGTTCACAACAAATTAAAATATAAATCTATGCATAGTGGTGCATTGCTTAACTAGGGTTTGAACATAGATTATTGGGTTAAAATAAACCTCGTCATTTGATGCTAATGTGGAATTATTTTGCTATAAAAGTTGAAGATCAGATTACAAAACAATCTTGAATTCAGTCTAACGTACGTAGTGTGAAGTCGACAAAATCTTTATCGCATTTTATCATTGCCTACGTAATAACAAATCATGGCATGATACGTGACAGTAGTGAATGACTCGCTGATATGATGAAATTGCAGATATATCATGACGTATTATTTCAAAGTTCAAGGTAAATTAACCGATTGATATAACATTGATTATTGCTTTGATGTCATATAGGCCTAAGAAATGACAACCCATAGCAGATAATAGATACAATGTAGGTCTCCAGCAACATCTCTGAGAGATTCCGTATCAGCCTGCGTGGTGATGGATTGTGGAAGGACGCCCATATTTTTTACGACGAGCTATACAGTCATTTCGTAATGCAGAGTTATATTAGCAAATTGCCTCTAATTATTCCGAACATGTTGATTGAGTATTGCCTAACATACACACTTAAAGGGGCACTTAAGAGATCCTTCATGGAGGGAGCCCTTAATTTTGTTCAAAAGTTCGGTTTTTCACATTATACGTAATGCTTATTATACGTACCAACTACCACCAAAACTTATAGAGCTTAATTTGCAGTATTTCATGTGAAATTCATGGATTTGATAGCGTTTTGAGTTTCGATGAGATCACATCAAAACTACCGTCCCAAATTCATCTAAAATTCCACAGATGGCTTCTTACTAATTTGTTTCATGTTTATTCAAAATAACCTTGAAGATCACCCGTGGCTTGTTTCGTGATGCATAGTCATGACCTCCCTGATTCAATCAAGGGTGGTGATTTTTAACCAATATACAAAATAAGTGAAAAGCACTTATATACCTTCGGAAATGCTGAGAAAATTTTCGTTTTTACTGATTTTTTTGAAGAACTCTTACATGAGAGGGTTTCTATGTATATCATCTATCTAATCTAAACAAGGTAAAATATTGAATTTCATTTTTTGAGAAATCTCTCTGTGCCCCTATGACCCCATTGCCGTTGGTGCATAGTCGACCCTCATTTTATGGTCAAATTGACTTATTCTAGGCTTCTAGCCATTTATTGTCCATTTTGACCTTTTAAATGAGGATCATCTATGCACCAACTGTGGTTGGGTCATTTGTAAGCAACAATTTGAAATTGAATGTGTGATATATTATGACTACAATTTACGACAGTAATATAGATGGTATTGTATGCCCAATCGCCCGTTACTTCTAAAAATAAAGGATTTCTAACGTGTGTAAAATAGAGGGATAGGCCTCCGTTGTGTAGATGTTTAGTTCAGACCAACATCTAACTCACAACAACTAAAATTCCTAAGGAAGCTTATACAGCGTGTCCCAAAAATCTGGGTTCAAAAGTTTGCAAGCTTATAACGAAATAAGTAGAAAATATGGATAGTTTATACTTATGGATATTAAAGAAAATATATCTGATCTTAATTGGGTACATTTGAAGACTAATCCATTGTAAACTTTTTGAAATACAAAGATTTGAATAGAGCGTGGTCAGAACCCATTTGTCTCGATTTAAGGAATTTATAAACCATCCGTGCGTTGCATGAAACTGTGCGCTAGGTGCAGTATTACAATAACTCGGACTATAACAAAGACGATTTTGTTTTAATGTTTATGTAAATAATGAACTTGTTTTATTGCAATATGACCAAGATAATTTTGTTTACTGCCCAAGTCTTTATAAAGAATGAATGCAAAGGCAAAACATTGATGAAGTCACAACAAGGCGTAATTGCAACACATGGGTGTTCCTTGAAAAGTGATGGGACAAATGGGTTCTGACCACGCTCTATTTAAATCTTTGTATTTCAAAAAGTTTATATTGAATTGATCACAGAGTTTAACCAATAAAGGTTAGGTATATTTTGTTTGATATCCTTAAATATAAACTATCCATTTTCCCTACTTTTTTAGTTAAAGCTCGCAAACTTTTGAACCCAGTTTTTTGGGACACGCTGTAGTAGTACATAGGCTTATGTTCAATTTTTGGAACCTTGGGTCTTCTTATAAACCAACCTCCACAAATTACATATTTTGTTCATTGATTCTTGTTGGGCATTTTCTAAGTGGTGCCTTGGGCACATTTTGGGCTTATTTTGGCGGCCATCTTGTTTTTTGTCTTTTTGATGGTATTGATATCGATAAAATATGAGAGTAGGCCTACTTGGCATTTAAACCATTTTCAAACCACCTCTTTTGGTATAATTAGGAATATGTGATAAGAAAATCTCTAACAGTAAATATAGCAGTCGTACTATGGCATTCTAGGTGCTCGTATGGCTACTTTGGGTGAATTTTAGGCCTCTAATATTTTGCTTTGAATGGAAGTTGTGTTTTAATTTGAAGAAAACTTATTTCTTCTGCCTCAAAAGTAGATGTTATTGTACACGCCTAGAATTTATATTAAAAACTAGATTTATACATTTTGGGGACAGCTCCAGCAGGTTGTTATATCGACTTCTGTAATACATACTCCGACCAATATGGACCAAAGTATTATCTTTCACATATTTTTAATTTACATCGCGTAAATTAAGCAGATTGCTGTGGAAATGATATGCTATGCGTCTGTTACACAAGGAAAACTAATGATTAGCTATAAATACATCCGATATATAATACCAGTGCATGCTGTATATAAAATAATGCCAAACAAAACAGTGATTCATTGTTCATAGTAATAACATCCATATCGGCCAGTGATAAATTAAAACATCCTGACACATTAATGAGGTAAAGTTTCATCAATACCTCGATTATGATAATTTTGAAATGTATATAGTCAACAAAACATGCTTTTAAACCATTTTGTTAGCTGCATTTTATATCAAATAACAACATTATCAATGCCCCTCGTAAATTTGGATCGGCCTCCTTCCACTGTCCATGCAGCAGGCTAGCAGTGTTGAGTTTTCCAAAGAAATTGTTCAAGACCCTCCTATTTCCTGCTATATGTTTATTTTCTTTCTTCTTCTTTTCCGATTCTCCTTCGCGGCTGTTTGACTGTCCGATTTATAATTAAAATTATGGAATAAAAAAAGATTACATAGTGGCCCAGTTATGGTTTGACCTGATTTAGATAGCGCTAATAAATACGAGTATACGGTGAAAATGTCACGAAAAATGTTCGAGCCCTTTTTAAATTATTGGCATTTTCTACTTTACACACATTTTACATGTAACTCTATGGGAAATGTGGCCGATGAGGGCGCTATTATAGTAAATAATAATATTCAAAGCTCTTTTTCTCAGAAATGGCACCAACAAATGTTTTGAAATTTCTACAAAAGATGGCCAGTATATTCAGGTACTTGAATCAGTTAAAACCAGAACCGGGCCAGCAAGTTACGGTGTTCTCAGAATAAAACGGACAAATTATGTGGGAGCAAACAGCCGTGCTTACCTTTTTCCTTATTTTTCTTTCGGATGCCCCCCCCCCCCCCCCCCCCCCCCCCCCCGCACTTAGTATTCTTTGGTAATTAACCGCATTGTTATTATTATTGGTATTATTATTATTATTATTATTAGTGTCTAAAATGTATATTATTATTTGATTGCACCTACCCTTTCTTAATGTGTAACATATTTCACAATTTAATCAGTGTAATGTAATTCAATTTGACCAAAATGCTTTCAACATAGCACTTACGTAATTATGTTAGATTTAGCTCACAGCAGCCTTGATGATCTTCCTGCATCGCATAGCATTTCGGCCTGTGACCATTTTGAACATGAAACCACCATACAACTTGCGATATTTTACGCTCAATTATCATAGCCCTAGTGCACATAATATTGAAGCGATGAGAGATTGAACAGCATCCACAAAAAGCTGGAGTCCAAATGAACAATTCCCATTGTTTAAAATGCTAATCGCTTCATTGTTTTAATTTTGAAAGAAGTATGGGGATCAGCAACGCGTAAGAAATGTGATGCTTGACTAACTCCATACTAAATTTATCTTTATCAACGACTTTGACAAAGCAGTAAAGTCTAGTGTAGCATAGTGGCCACGCTCTAGCGCTCCCACGCAGGATTCCCGGGTTCAATTCCTCAACTAATCTATATCATTATATAAGGCTGTGTTTTGTAACATACACCTTCCTGCAGCGTGCATAGTTTACCTCGCCGGATCTGAACAAAAGAAAAGCCCCAATCTATTATATATTGTGTAGTATTATGGGATAAACACTGAGGCTGCTGTGGATTTAGCTCAACAAACAACCGGTACATGTCGAGGGTTGAGCCGCAGAAGAACGTAACTGAACTTTTGGATAAAATGAGATTTTGGTACCAAAATAATACATTCTAGATTTTTAGAACCATAAAGAGATAACTCATAAACACTCTTAATTTGACTAAAACTAGAGTTATAAGTTTGATGCTACAGTATATTGTAATGAGTCCCGAATGTTTGAAAGTTGATTATCTCAGAATAACAATTTTTTGGGTTACGGCCTTCTTGCGCTCAACCCTCGATATACATCTTTCACAGAGGCTTATTACTTTGTTATAAGCATTGTTTTTCAACATTTACTTCTCAGCCGTGAAACTGTCTGTCGTGCCAACTTGCCAACTTACTCGATTTTCAAAAATCCAAGCCAATTTATTTTTATAACAGATCTCATTAACGCTTATTACAATCCCGTTTCCATCAACCTCGATGAATAAATTATATCTCTCAGAACTCGCTAAATTGGCTATTGACATAATTAACTCATCGGATTATTATTAGTGCACTTATCCAAAGCAATCAAATTTGAACCATAATAACAAGTCCATTTATATATCAGTGCGTCCATAAGTCGAAAATAAGCATCGATACTCTTTATCAGGATTATGCAATTTTGTTTCCCGCGCAATATTACTACCGGAAATCCTCTGCAGGCAATCCAATAGGTACCATAGTCACATGATTGGTGAATAATTGATGATAATTTGCTGTAAATTGCACTGTGCGATGCGGTGCCGGGAACACAAATCACAGATCTATCACTATCAGTCCCTTGGAGAGAGAAGAGAGGGAAAAACAAAATCGTACCCACCTCTTGAATGCAATGCTCCCGAAATACAGATTTACCATTACATCATGCATGTACCCTGAAGATTGTATATAATTTGATGTAATTATGAATCACCCCCTTAAAGTCTCTCTAAGTACCTACAACATTTCCCATGTGTGCCACCGACCGTGCATGGATTCAAGAATCGATTTAAATGGATTTCACTTTATACTCATTGTCGAAGATTTCATGAATTCTTATTGTATTCGCACATGTAACTATCTCTGGTGGAGGATTGGAGTAAAGTTTGTTACATTTTCCGGCAACGCCATCATGTGTGCAAGAAGTGGGTTTGATGGTGATAAAACAAGAATGTATTCATTGATACATGTATGTCTTTGCTGTTTGATATTATTATTTCAAACATTCATCATGCTTATTACCCCTTGAAATTGTCTCCCCTGTATGACATTACCATTTTGATGAGAAAGGGTAGTTACAGTCTTGTTTAGTATCAGTTTAAAAAAACACTTTCGTACACCTGTATATGCATATCCATTTTAGAGAGCTGTTTTAGCTGGGGTGCAACGAGCATCAAACAATAACGTGTTCATCCGCCTATATAGTGGACTTGAATGCACAATATTAGCAAAAGGTCTAGACAGGAGGGGACTCTCCGATCTCAGATCCATAGCTCGATGAATAATAACCAAGAGCGTGTTTCTACTGGGCACTGCAAAGTTAACGGTAGGTTTTAACGGTAAGTTTTAACGCTAACTTTTTAATCCTCCCTGTTTCTACTCGCGAAAAGTTACCGCTAAATGTATCGATCCTTGTCGATTGGCCACGACATTTGACCTTTTGTTAAACCATACAATGCCGCCCCACCTGAAAAAGACTGCCTCACAATGCGTAGAATCCAGCGTCACAGAACTTAACGTTAAGATTAAACGGGTGGATGTTTCTACTGGGAAAGTTGCACCGTTAATTACCGGTAACAAACCTGGTTTGTGATGGTTTTTGTGGTTACAAAACTTACCGGTAATTAACGTTATCTGGCTGTTTCTACTGGGCAACTTAACAGTTATTACCGTTAAGTTCCCCAGTAGTAGAAACACGCTCCAAAGGGTTTTATTTAGTGATGCTGATTGTTTGGTTAATACATTGTTTGACTTTGTGGAGGTATGAGGTGAATCTTAAGCGGCACACTCAAGCGATCAAGATAATGAGTGCTGCATATCAACAATGGCATGAATTTCGAACCATAATACTCAATAATAGATTTCTGATCCACCTCATCTGTCCATCCATGAATGAGAGTGGGCGTGACAAACGAACGTCACCATTGCTCGGTTGTTGCGTCTTTCTTAAATTTAAGTGAAATGGACGCTACCGCACGTTTCGCGCCTACGCTTGTTAAAGTAAATTCGAAATGGTTTCATTCGGCATTGACGGTAATCAAACTACGCCTCCAAATGCATCCTCCTAAAGGTTGTCTGAACATATATAAACAAAATGCGTGTATCCTGTTCTCAGCGGTTTGTACAAAGGTCACAGCATTCCCAAAATTGAATTCTAAGAATGTTTTTCATTGATTTGAAAACACTTTTGTCACATTGCAACCAGGGGCGTGACTAGAGGGGGCAGGGAGCATCCCCCACCACACTTGCCGGCCTGTCGGAAGGCTCGCCCTCCCCCCCCCCCCCCCCCACCCCCAATGAAATGACAAACTCTATGTATATCAACAACAAAGTCGGTTATCCCCCTGATCATAGGTCTATCCCCCTCATGTCCCGCCCCTTAATTAAAGACCCTAGTTACCTGTATGATTGCAACCTGAACACATCTTACTGTATACACCCATAAGGATGTGCACAATGAATTCCTAGAAGGTATTCGGGGACTAAAATTACCACGATTATTGGATTTCAGCTATTCACAAACACGTTGACGAATTATGTTCAATTCAATTGCTACAGGCATGACAGTAGGGCTGTCTAAATTTAGCAAATTGTCGATTGTAATAATTCCAAGAATAGGCATGGCATACCAGTGTGATTGTATTCAAATGAGGGTTTTACACTTTCCACGTGGCAGGCGTCTGCAGACGACATTCCAAAATGTTACAAAAATATTTCAAAATTGTCAAAATGTTTGAAATTCATGCCCATTGGAATCACCATGAGAAATGCATTGGAATAAATATAAACATAGGCCTACATAGTGTTGATTCTGTAATCCTTGAGATAGACCTTGAAAGTTGGTTTCTGAACAAATGTTTTGTATGTGGCAAAACCAATAGCCGCGTGGAAAGTGTTAACACTGACGAAAGATGAACTTGCAAGGATTGCCGAAATCAGAAGTAAAATTTAGAGTGGGTTTTCCGAATCCGAGGGGCGGTGGAATTTTAGGATGTTCACCTTTTTTCTCTCAAAAAAGAGAGAATCGAAAGTATAATAATAACAATTATCTCAAAAATATAAGTCGGCTGGGTACGTAGAATATGGTAATTTTTTCCTTGGCCTTAGCATCATGTGACCTGTGAAATAGAACTTCCCTGACTACACGTAATTTCAATGTGGTTTTTTTCTTCTTCTGTCGACCGGTGTGAGCTAGTATACATACACGGAATGAAGCGTGAAACTTGTGTTACGTGTAGATACATTACTGTTAAGGCCGGACTATAGCTCCAGGAGACTATATCTCCTTCTACACCGACATGTTGCATATTATCGATTAATAAAAAAGAAATCCTAAAAAAAAGAAAATCTTAAAATACAAGAAAAAACCGGCCAACATTTTTCGTAATTTTGACCCAGCCGCATGAGGGCACAACTCTTATTGGGGGCCTAATCATCAGGTCATACGTTAGCCTTGTCCCCGTGAATTCACAGTTATCTGAGGGTAATTTATGAAGCATAAAAACACTGATTTAAGTAGAAATGAAAACGTTAACCATTCATAGAACCTTTGCAATAAGTGATCTGTTCTTGACCCTTCGGCCTTTTCGTGAGAATGTCCTGATTCATGTCATTGGGTCCTTTCAGGGATTAGTCCGTTTAAAGATCGAGTACAATAATTCCACGCGGCAGGCGTCTGCAGACGATATTCCAAAATGTCACAAAATGTTTCAAAAATATCAACATTATTGAATTTCATTACCATGTTTGGAATCACCGTGATGCATTATATATGAAATAAGTCCAAACATGCCTATAGCAATTGGTTCAGTTATCCATGAGATAGACTTTGAAAATTGGGAAAGGTTTCTGAAAAATCTGTTTTGTACATGGTAAAACTAATAACCGTGTTTAAGATCATACTAGGTACTCAATTTGACAGCCATTGGCAACCTTTTACTGCCTTAAAACATTAATGTTAATTGAATTACAGTGTCAGATGATGTATAATCGATTAAAGTCTTCTTTTCTTACTGTTTTATTTTTATTTTTAAAGCAGGAAAAGATTGATGTCAACAACTGTAATTTACAGTTGCTATAAATAAATTATTAAAGCTTATACATCAATTGATTCACCGCAGCGGGTATTGAATTACATCAGCTATCTGTATAACCATCAGAATCCACAGATAGTCAAATCAAATTAGATACATTAAACATGTTAAATATAAAATAATTTTGAAGTGCACACGTACAAATATGATTACTAATGTAGCGAATGATTCCCTAGACGCATAGGTACCTGGCCAGAAATCCTCTTTTTGCAAGGATAGGAATGCCAATCCAGTAAACGGAAATATTTACACAATAATAATTGAAATTACAACATTTTGGGCGGACTTTTGAGAATTGTATTGACCTTTTTGAAAATATGCTACATTGATGAACAGAAAGACTCCTGTTGCCTGCGCGGTGGGTTCTCACGTACTTATAATCAAAACAAAAATGTGTCGATCACAGCGTCATCATCCGAGCGCTCGCGATCATTACAAAGGTTAGGCGTGTCCTTGCATGTAGTGCGTTCCAAAACGTTTTTGGGGTCTTGTCAGGGGTGTGCCTCTCAGCTTGCCGATCGGGTCCACTTTTAAATTAAAATTTAGTCAGCATATAATTGGTGGCGCTATACTGATTGTAGCAGACGATGGTAGACACGAACGGCCGTTAATTTTGAATTTCCATTGCTTTCAATGTAACAATGGATTTTGCCCGGGATTTTGATTATATGACCCCATGAAATTCATCACACGTTGGAACTAAATTATTTCATCCAAAAACCGCTGGAGTTGGATAACCAACTCCAGTGTCAGTATCATTTTTTGACAGCAAGCTGTGTGTAAATCTACCGCGTGCACAGCGCCACCAATTCTATGCTGACTAAATAATGACGTCAAACGCGTCATACGACGCATTCCAGACGATTACCATAATTTATTCAAATATGAAAAAAGGGACCGTTTTAATATGCTATCTGCCTGCAACGCCTGTACAAACTCAATGGGGAAAATCCCATGCTGTGTTCTTTTTACAATAACTCATCCTCTCCTGATGTTACAAACACCATTCTGGCCTCAACAGACTTGTCAACTATTTGTAACAACTAATTAATTATAGGAACACTTCAATACGTATTGGACGGTTTATGGTTTTGTTTTGTCACTTTCCTTTAATTTACACCGTGCCGTCGTTGTTTGTGTCTTGCGGACTCGATGCAAGTATACATAAATTCCTTGCATATTTTCTGAAGGCTGTTGACGAATCAGGGGTCACTTGAACTTGATGATCTGAGCTCATTATCATAATTCCTGCAAAGACGCGACATATTATTTACGTATGCGCACTAATAGGAGTTTCCTATCGTAAAACCTGGTAAAAATAATACTATCGCTGCCCGTGCAGACGAATGCTATTGTCAAACAGGTGTTATGCTTTCAAATTGATTTATGTGTTTTGTCAAAAACTGCTAAGCACAATGTAATAACTTTCCGTGTTATAAACCTTAACATCTTGAAATTGAGGATCAGATACAAATACACGACCTTGAGTCAATCTGTTGAACAAAATTCGACAGTTAAAATCAAACGTTAGCGTAGGGTTTCAATACTTTACATTTGTTCAATACGTGGATACGTATCCGATAACATCATTGCAAATTCGCGATATGACATGGCATTACCATGATTACATTGACAGTATCTGTAGAATACACATCTATATTTATCGCTCTATGATGAAAGTGTGGAAGTAATGTCATAACATTTTCAGTGTGGAAACGGAAATTGATTTTGAAATCTAGGCGGTACACAAAGCAAATAATGATTACATAGATTGTATTCAAAATTTGACCAATTGGCAAGTCAAACTATTCACTTTCCACGCGGCAGACGTCTACAGACGACATTCCAAAATATCACAATATGTTTCAAAAATGTCAAAATTAACCATATTTGGAAACATCATGAAAAAGTGCATCAAAATATGTACAAACATGCCTAGTATTGGATTCAGTAATCCTTGAGATAAACCTTGAAAGTTGGGGAATGGTTTCTGAAAAATCTGTTTTGAATTTGGTAAAACCAATAGCCGCTTGGAAAGTGTTAAAAGGGCCACCGCCCTCCCCCAATTCCTGTTGTACGGGCAAACGGACCTCAGGTAGGGTCGGTCGGTGAGAAGTTTTGTTCGGTGTGTTTTTTTCAAAAATAATTCGGGAAACGTTTTGTTAATTTTCAACAACAGAAATAGAATTTCAAAAACAAAACTTTTACCAAAAAAATCGATTTCTTTTAAATAAAAAAATTCAAACATTTTGCAAATTAAAAAAGGGTCGGTTGGGGCCGTCGAGCAGGGTATTATCGAGCAGGGTCGAGCAGGGTATTATTCATAGTGGCCTCACCATACATATTTTTACAGAAGAATTGTTTTAAACTTAACAATGTTTTTGCAAACATGTATTAATCTTACTAAAATAGTCGAAAACCGTTCCTGAAACAATCTTGTATTCTTAAGGTCTTTGTTAATTTAATTCATCCCAGTTTGTCCGATATATTATTTATTCATTTTATTTATATAATATGTGTTGGACATGTTATTAAAGTACGTGCTTATCATGAAACATGCAGGATAATTATAGGTATATAATATCTGATATTATGTCACAAATATATCAAGCAATTGAGCCAGTTTGCGTCACAAGCGCATTGTTTATAAAGGAAGAACATTAATGATGATTAGAATTAGGGAATATTATGTCATAACAGGCCAGACAAACAAGACATGATTTATTATTCATAGTAGCCGGATAACCTTTCGCGATGGTAGTGATTAATTAGCCAATTTGCGAAATTGGTGTATAAGGTTTCGTTAGCGTCATGAAAATATTTTGAAATTAGATACAATATTAATGGCTTCGTTGGCATGGATTTCGCGATATAATTAGTTATTTTTTGTCAGGCCTTCGGGTTATCGTTTTTCGTGCACAAAATTCATGTCCCATCATAAATACCATGATGCTCAGAATATATCCTCGTTTGCTGACGGAATACAGCAAGTGTTTAACATGGGATTATGTAAGATTCTGTTTTCTGGAATACAGAATGTTCATAATCCCATGTTACTACCATGTCACTCTAATTGTATCGAGTGGTTTTAGTGCACATCAAGCGTGGTAATCTCGTGAATTTGACTTGAATCTCATTGTATAACCATTTTTAAATTAGCACACGTGTCTAGTTACTTTTTGAAACTACTTACCTAACGTACTTTGTGTATTTCTGTATGGCAAAGTCAATCTTTGAAAAGCTCCATCATTACCTTTGTCGTAGAGGGAGTCCGGAGGGAGTATAACACAGACACAACAGTATCAGTTTATCGGGTTGTCAACCTGAAAATGGTTACTATACTTAAGTCTGTTTGGGTGTTTTTGTGTGTGTTTTATAGTTGTTTTGGGTAATTTTATGCAAAAAATAGTTTAAGCGATTTCTGTAACGTTGAAAAATACTTGATATCAGCCGTGTCTAGGATATTGGTGGGTGCGTCTTGTTCTCTGATCTCACGATGCCATAAACCAATTGTTCTATCGAATACTTTGAATACTGCTAACCGTTTCTCGTACGCTACACAGACGAACTTGGCTAAACATTTGACTTGTTGCATAATATGGTACCTTCAAATATTATGGGCGTTAAGGGTCACAGCGTTATTCTTGTTCACCCAAAAGAGTTTTCAAGCATTTACAGCCCACTTTTTTCTTTTCTTTTTTGTTAGCAGGGATTCTAAATTGGCAAGTGTGGCTTGCTGAAGACTTCATTATTGCCATTTCATAGGTAAAAAGCTTCCAATTGAGAGTTAGGAAGTGATTTGAAAAATGAATCTGATCATTGACACATATCATGCATATGGTTCTATGCTTCCCTGTCCCTGTGGCTTGAATCACATCGTAGCTAGTTCATATTCAGAACAGTGAAACGGTTTTCTCGTGCCGTTGTTAAAATTGATTTTCTTTATAATTTAATCCTCGTTTATACAAGAAGGATTAGCAAATGATGATCAATGTGTCACTTGTTAAGATGGCACGTTTGAATAGCGCGCTATTTGCTTGGGTAGTTTAAATTCATGCATGGACGCAGTGATATTTGGGATGTGTTGCTTTAACCCTTTGATATTCTTTGTATTTTCTCTAACTTTAAATGAAATAGGTCCAAATCAATAACCGATCGCCCAATATTTATGAATCCACTATAGAAAAGACCGAAGATATTTGCTTGTCTAATTATTGTTGAAATGTTGAAACAAGAGCGTTGAATGCGTCCACCTGTTAGGGATATACGGTGACAATTCTTTAGATTCTGTCTAACGCATGAAAAGGAAATGCTGAAAATAACTTTTTTAAATATTCCAACTTTTTAAAGTGTGTTTATTTGGCACTCACGGGAATTTATTTCCCAGGATCCAAAAGCTGCGCAATGCACATAACGTCGTCACATCCAATTTAGTTCACCAAAATGAAGGAAGAAAGCAAATGGTAGGATTTAATTAAGAACCTAAGCACATATTTGAGAAGGAATCTTAATGGCCGGCTATAGGCTAATTCGACAAAGACATACCTGAGTCCGCCTTATCTGATGTGACATGTTATACAGGCTGTCCCAAAATGATTAGTACCCATCGATGCCCAAAGTTCAATAAATGTTTTCATCATCAAAATCAATGAGATTATATCCGGTTTTTTCTATCATATTTGCGATACACTACCCTTTTATTAGAATTTTAGATCATGAATTTCACCTTTTTGGCAAAGTGCAAAAAAAAAGTGTTTTTAAACAGCTTGTTTGAAAGAAACTAATACATTCTCTCAATCGCTTGTCTGCTAATAGCTTTGGTTCCATTCTATTTTAAACTGCTGTTGTATCATATTGTTGTTCAAACCATTAATACTTCTTCATTTTGATTCAATTTGAAGAGTAAAAATGGATCGTCACGCATGAGCATTTTTAGCACTTTGTCAAAAAGGTAAAATCACCATGTTTTACATAATGGAGTGTATCTTGAGTTTGATAAATCCGATATTCATGATCTAAAATTCTAATAAAATAGAACAGTATGACAAAGATGATGTAAAAACAACGGACCTAATCCCATCGATTTTGATGATGACAAAAATGATTGAACTTTGGGCATCGAAGGGTACTAATCATTTTGGGACAGCCTGTACAAGGTGCGTCAATGATAAAAAAGGGACGATGTTTCTTATGACTTTGAAATCGGTATGATCGGTCAAGCGTGGAAAACATGTTATCATCGTAAAGCCCAATCACCAGTCTTGTTATCCTGTACATTTGAGAACAATCTAATGTATAATAGAATTTTGCATATACAATTTGAATTTATTAAAAATGGTAAAATCCCTTCTGATCCTTGCTTACAAAGGCTATAACTAAAAGAATAATTGGATAAAAAAGTTAAATGTTTGGATTTAAAAGTGATACAAATTAGTTTCAATTTATTATTTGTGAAGTAATTTGAAGCAGAACCTACCAATATCGACATAGCATTTAGTGAAACGAACACAAATTTTCGTTGTACCAAGTAATGCTACTTTTTGCATCTTAACTGTATAATTCCCATTGGGCAGATGAAAATGTGGTAGATGTACGCGAATTGGCATATTGCTCTTGTTTTTAATTGATCGTTCCCAAATTTAGCGGTACAACATAATTGATTGGGTTTTAATATGACATCAAATTTGTTACGGTTTATTAATTTTACACGGATTGAAGGTCAAAAGAAACGGAGTTCTTTTTTGATACACCCTGTACATGAGACTATTAGTCTCTGCCCTGTACCGCCCTAACAGTGTGGCAAGATGCATGTTTATTCCAACTGGGTATTCTCAAAGCGATCAGGGAAGGGTGGTCTGACTTGAAGATTTCACATCGGTAAATGATAGTCATGTAGTCTTTTCTTGCCGACGACAATCGGAATTTCTCTCTATTTAAGCATCCTGTTGCCTAATCATAAGTAATCAGGAAAGGTATATATACCTATTGCTCACAAATGATAACGGTGGAATATAATCCTGATTTTAGGACTACTACCTATTACAACGGTGCAAAAAAGAGGTCTTTTCAGACCATTCTGTAGGTTTTTTGGGTTTGGGTAATTTTGATTGTACATGTTCTGTCAACACTGCTCAATTATTAGAAGACAAATGAGAGCGATAAACTTTCAGGGTCACCGTATATAAATGTTTTACTTAAATGATCACAAATATCTTGAAATTGAAAAAAAAGGAACGTTGACAAATCTAGCGAGAAAACCGACGTTTTGAAATACCCCTTTTAAAAAAATAGAAAACCTATATTAACCGGTGTTAAATCTGCAGTAGAAAATATTTGCATTTATACCCTTCCATGACGCTATTTAGACCCCTAAATGCCTCACCGGTGACTCGACAGATGGCGCTGTGCTTCTGTTTAAAAAGATTGTGTGATTTTGGTAGATGGCGCTATTTAAAATTCTTATGAGCGTTCGTCTGCAATGAGAATAGTAGCAGTCAGAAAGGTGCCGGACCGGACGCGATGTTCGTTATCGTAAACAAGATTTGATACCTGACGGAGTAAAGCGCATAGCACATGTACATTGTACAGCAATACATTTATACAGTGAGTGAGTACGGTTAATAAATTCGCGGACCGCGAATCTATTGAAGTATTTTGTCGGAGTCACAATAGAATATTCGCACAAAGTTAAATAACAATTACAAAGCAAACAGATCTCGAAGATGATCAAGCAGCCATATTGTATTGCATATTGGCAACTCTCTATAAGCACAATGCTATAATGTATGTTTATTTGAATCATTCTGTTCTAGGAAATCCCTTGACATGATAATGTTACATCTATTACATTCAGGATATATGATACCACGGAAACTGTATCTTTGTTTGTGGATATGTAGATGATTAATTAACACTTTCCACGTGGCTATTGGTATTTATACCACGTGGCTATTGGTATACAAAACAGATTTATCATAAACCTTTTCCAACTTTCAAGGTCTATCTCAAGAATTACTGAACCAACACTAGACATGTGGGTACTTATTTCAATGCATTGCTCATGGTGATTCCAAATATGGTAATGAAATTCAATAATATTGACATTTTTGAAATATTTTGTGACATTTTGGAATGTCGTCTGCAGACGCCTGCCGCGTGAAATATATCATCTTTTAACATTTTTGTTTTCAATGTATCTTTGTAGCAAATACTGTAACCGCAGACACTCAATGCTAATTTGTTTTTGAATTTCTATGAACATTGCTGTATGAGTACCCAATACCATGAAATGTTTAATACTTCGCATTCAATTTTACATGGCGACGTCAGTAACCTAGAGGGTAAAAGTATAGAATGTATACATGTACACAGGGGATAAATATTTCTTGGAATGTGCCATGTATACGTCGTGGTGAAGTATCTACTGTAAACCGTGGGAATTAAAGGTATATTATGTGATCTTTTCCAGGGGACGCCCTCAATCCTCGGAAAAAAAATTGGAAGCAGATTTTCTTGCAGATTTACTTTTCTGATCATAAATCATAAATATATTCCAAGTTACAGAGCGATACGATTCCTAATAACCACAAAATCATAGTTTTAGAGTGAATTTAGAGTAAAATTTGGGCGGTACAATCTATTTTCAAACCATGATTTTGAAGTAATTAGGAATCGTATCGATCAGTAACTTAGAAGATCTTTACGATTTATGATCAAAAATGCAAATCTGCAAGAAAATCTGCTTTCATAGCAAAAATCAATGATAGAGGGCGCTACTTGGAAAAGATCACATAATATGCCTTTAAACGACTGTTAATTACAAGGTGTGCTTGAAAAACGGATTACACGTTACACTTCGACGTATATTAGTTTTCAAAGTCAACGTCCCCATTTGCTTTTATTGTGCATACTGAACACTGCATCGCAATCTCCTCCAGACATCTCATGTTGCGTTATCTTACAATTGATTGATGGCGCTATGCTATTTCTGAAAAAGTTGCTATTACAATAGATGGCGCTGTTTAAAGTCACTGCATTCCAATTGTCAACCTGACTTGTATTTAACCAGTTTGTATTTACGTTCACAACGTGTAATTGTTCTACCGTTCACAAAATGTAATTGTTCTGGAATAAATCACGGGATTGGTAAAAAAGACATTCTGACCAGCCTAAAAAAACCCGATCATAGTAGCCATTTTTAGGTGCATGACGATGTAGATACAAAGTCAAATATATTGGTTTAAATAACTTTGTCAAGAGCACGTGGCGTTTAACAATTTGACTTAATTAGTCTAGTACTATCCAGATATACAATAAACTATTACCAATCAAGTGATTCACAATATCTCAAAAAGGTGTAATATAATATAAATCAATTTATTCTGTGCAGTTTTCTTGTCGTTATCACACATAACATAATATTCCACATTTACAATATGGTAGAAAAGAGAAAATAATATTACAAAGTTTCTCTATGCTGATTTTCCTTGAATCTCGATGTGCCTGGATTGTTATACAAAAGGTTGGTACATACCAGAGAGGTTGTCAAACAATTGTGTTACATCTACCTGTGGATGATTTCTTACTTTCCACAATATTTTATAAGAGTCAAAGCAATTGTGTTTTTAACACAAAGGGTAAATGTTAATACTGTCTATACAAGCGACTCTTTCATTTTTGTATCCCTGGCTTCATCAGCGTCTCTCGTCATGGTTCGTCCGACATCGAGTGTGGCGAATTATGGCACTCGTCTTTTCGGTCCTTGTATCCGCTCTCTCGTCAAAACCCAAAGAAAAAGGTGACACTGCATTGAATAGAAATGAGTGACCCAAAACATGACAGAATTTTGAATCTTAATATCATGACTATTGAAATTTCTTCATAAAGTGTCAGATTCCAAAATATATCCCCTTTTTGTATTTGTTTGTTTTTCTTACAATAACAACTTGAGGGAAGCAGGTTTTCATCACCCAACATTTGTGTACAAAATTACATTACTTTTGATACCGTCACAAACATGAACCTTAGTACAAAATTAACCACCATTTACATAGACTCTGTCTTGTTTGAAAATGATACCTTTTCAATGTTTCAAATCTTTAAAATACTCAAATTCATAGTGTTGATGAATCAATTTAAACTGATGGAAGTTTTGATCTTCAAAACTTTATCAAACTTTTATGGTACACATCAAAGCAAAACATTTTTTGATTATGAAATTAGTTTGTATGTAACTGGTATTTTTCAATTAGAAAACCTAAGTGAAATGTCCATACATTTGTGTAAACAAAGCTTATCTCCAACTATACATTTTCTCTCTATGAAAATTCCAAAAGTAATTCCAAATAGATACACTTTTTTTTGTGTGTGAAAATACCATACAAATGTTCTTTTGAACTTGTCCAAAATTTGCACAAAATGGTAGTTTAAAATACACATTTAAAACACAAATTATTCTTGTACTTACAATAGTTTCTTCTCTTGCCAACTAACCAACATCGTCATTACAGCTGCAGTGTCGTGGATCAAAGCGGTTCACGCCTGCAATTTGCTGCCCTCGTCAAAATCTTGGTAAGCTTTTAAACTTCCAAACATGCCGTTTCCTGGATCAGTATAACTTCACACACAACATGTCTAGCCAAATTGTCCTTATTCTATTGAATAAATATTCTGGCACCCGGCTTATATGGGCTTCTATATTTCAAGAATTCAACCCACGCCTTGCGAAACTTGTGAAGAAAATAAGGGACGAAACCCCTTTGGTAGTGCAGAGTAAAATAATATGACTTGTTGTCCGCCCAGTGCTGGAATCAAAAGTGCCTAGAGAGCACATGGGATTTGTGGAAAAAACCCAGCTTGCTGGAATTTTAATTTATGCATTTATTCATAAAGTGGGACCCAGGTGCAATCTCTCAATAGACTTTCTAGGATGTTTTCTAAACATTGGAATGTTACAAATACAGGTGTTCTCCAGCTGGTGACCTAGATTATTGAACCCTGGATGTGTTGCCTAGTTGAATTACACTATACAATGGAACAAAAAAGTGGGTTCCCCCTTTATAATACTGCATAATAAGAAATAATGCTCCCATTTTACATCCTAATGTGACAAACTTTACTCAATTGACACAGAATTTGGGCGGTCAGAGAATCTGTGAAACATCTGCCTGGTTCCCATATTAACAAACACATCATATGAACGATATTTATTTCCAAAAAAAGTATACTTTAGGTACCAACTACTGGTAGCTTATACCAGTTTCGTCATATGCTGGAACATCGGTCGATACTGGAACACCAAATTGTGTTCCAGTATCGTCCAGTATCGAACGATACTGGAACGCTTTTATGTTCCAGTATTGTATATAACACTGACTTTATACCAGTATCGAGCGATACTGGGGGTTCCAGTATTGGGTGATACTAGTACAGTCCAGAATCTGGACCTAAAATACACTTTTTTCTTAACTTCTTTTGGAAATGGTGAGATAATTGTTAAATAATATGTTTTCTATCCTGTTCTTTTCTTTCATATGTACTGATGCTGTGGATGTAACACTGTTCAAACAATAGGTAAGTTCCGATTGCATAATATTTTAGTGCTTTAGATTAATGAGTATTTATGTCATAGATCAATTTATTACCAAAGCTTAGGCCTACCATTTCGTGTACCTTGAATGAAACAAATCCACGCACTGTCAAATAATTTTGTCTAACTTATTATTAGCTTTTGTTTGAATGGAAGGATTTTTTTTGGATTAAATAATTAGAAATCTACGTTGTATCTTAAAATGTTTCAGGAATAATCAGTGTGATTTCATTACTGATAAGGTTTTTAATAGCGCTTGACGTCGATATTACAAACAAATGTTTTTGCTATTTCGTTGCTGTCGCAAAAAGAGGCAATTTGCATAAATGTTAGTTCAAAGGTCACAATTTGCTTTGGATACCATGGATTGATAGCAGAAAATCCAGATTGATTCCATAACGTCATCTGATAAATTGTCTTCAATCAACGTATTTAACTTAAACAACGCCCTATTCTATTTTGATAATTATGGAATTAGTGTAGCAATACTTATCGGCATGCCCGAAGGTATAGCTTTGGGAGCTCACAAGCCCTCGGGTCTATTGCTTAAAACGCGTAAAATTAGCATATCTTACCATTTTTAGTTGCACGATTCCCTCCCGGAATTTCCTCCGGCTGCCTCCATGCAAACCCGTGGTTATCTACTTGTCAATATTTGCCAATAGGAAAGACACGAAATTTAAAAGAGTGATCTGCTAATGTTCCCGTTGATATCATGATTTCTCTGCATCGACCTAACTCATCTGACCGAACTACATTTAAACACATGCTTTATTACAGATGTATTTAAAAAGACATTTTTCATTCATTTGTAAACTCGTGATATATTTTGATCTGCTCTTACACCACCTGCTGGATAAAGCAACAATAAAAGCACTACAGTATTACTCCGTTAATGCATGGCGCACTCAATATATGCCACAATCGCATTACTTTTGTAAACAATAGAGGGCGTTGTTTAAATGATGGCAGCAGCCAGCAGGCAAACACCTGTTACTGTTAGTTACTGAGCCCACTCGGTGTTTGACACAGCAAATATATACATACATACGCTTATATAGGCTACATGTACAATAAGTAGAAATATTGTAAACAGTGCGGATAGCCTGCTTCATCAGGCATTTATTCTTATGGAAGTATGAAACGTGCATGGTGGCAATGGTGACTTGCTGAAATAATAGTGTAGTGATCTTACCCTGGGTTATCGGTATGCTTTGCAAGATACTGTAGCTCTGCGGTAACATGGAAACATATGTGTAAAGAACTTGTAATAAATTAGATAACATTCACTGGACAAAACACGAGTACTATTTCTTCATTCAACATGAAGGAATATAAAATACAAGTTGTTTTCAATGGTAAATTCTTTATTTCAAACAATACCCTTATGAACGAACGCTATTAATACCGTGGATTTTGGAATAGATCTTGGTTAAATCGTTCGGTATATCCTGTAGTCCTACCCAAGCACAGTTAGCAGATCACTTTGTTTGTGTTATCAGGAAAAGGTGTACTTTAGGTCACAGATTCTGGACTGTACCAGTACCGATACTGGAACAAAGTCAGTGTTCCAGTATCGGCCGATACTGGCACATATACATTTTTCCAGTATCGGGCGATACTAGAACATAATTATGTACCAGTATCGTTCAATACTGGGAAAAACCTCATTTGTAACACGTGTACCAGTATAACAATGTGCCAGTATCGACCGATACTGGAACAGTAAAATCGTACCAGTATCGACCGATACTGGCATCTTTTATGATCCAGTATTGAACGATACTGGTATACAAGTATCAGGGACCTTAAGTACGCTTTTTTTAATTATCATTTTCAAAAATATTTTGAAATGGGTAAAGAGTGTTGCCCAGTGTTTTGTACCAATATGTTCATGTTTACTATTTGTTTTACCACCTTAGTTGTCCTTGCACTAACGTATGACGTATAAAATGCCGCCTGAAGACTGTGTGTCACTCGTGACTGTCAGATTCAAGTGCAAAGTAGATTTCCTGTGCAGTCCAGTATGCTTCACTTTCATCACATGAGCACTGGTTTCTGTCCCCAGTGTTAATGGTTCCCATTGACATTACATTGCAATGAATATATGATGTCGGTTATCCCGCTGCAAGTAGTACAATTGGAGTGACTTCAAGTCCTCTCTTGTTTTTCTTAAAGACCCTTAAATATTTTATGAATAACACATTATGCATATATGAAGAGCTGTTTTGCAAAAGGGCTTACATCCACTTCTGCATGTTATTAATTTTGCATTATTGAATGGATGGCTATTCATTATGTGGAATGTGGCTTGTATTGTTGGTGCCTCAATTGGCGTGCATGGATACACTAATCCAAGTCATAGAAACAGTAATGAACCCAGCCATACAATAATTTGATTAATTCCATGGACTTGTCAATGCAAATTCACTAATGCAAAATAAGTAACATGTGGGGGTGGTCTGGAGGCCCTTTTGCCAAAAAAGCACTTCATGTTTTAATTGGGATTCAACTTCTTTGGTAAGTTATGCTTATCTGTACTATGTAGTATTGAGTGGAAGTCGGACGACCTGCAGCTGTTAATTACGTTAACACATTTTTTGCACTACAAGTACAATGTACTAGTATTTGTTTTGGTGAAAGCACCGTTGGCACTGTAGGGGTGCTAAGCATGCTGGACTTTACAATCAATCTTCTTTTCATAAAGTGAATGCCAACAAAAGGAAATTGGTGAGGGTGGAACTGTCGATATAAGTGAAAATGAAAAAAGAGAAAAAGAGAAATGACATGTGTTATTTCCGGCGATCATTTTTTAAGTGTTCCAACTGTCAACCAACCTTTGATTTAGGAGGGAAAAGTTAACGCAAAGTATGACATTTTAGTTGTCAACCTACATTTGATTTATAGTGATGGTGAAAAGTATGAAGTGTTGTTTTCTAGATTAAATTGAATGAGAAGATAAACCAGTCCAAATAGTAAAAGTAGAATCAATAAAATGGCCGCCGTTGTATTCCCGGAATGTTTGATACATATGTTCCCAAACCTTAATACTTCTGGAACCGTGATTTGACATTTAAATGATTTATAACCGGCGAAATGTCAAATCACAGGTCCAAAAGAGTGGGACTGGAATATAATACGTAGACGCGAAGGTATAACATTTAAATATAATCGGGTTGAGAACAATATGTCACCCTCTGTTAGGTATGTTTCCTGTTTTCATGGCGTTTAGTCACCTTATTTAAAGTATCCTTATAATTATTGACAGTGACACTGAAGAGGTAGATATGGCTGGATCAGCGAAACCTGTATCATCTATAGACAACGCTCCTAGAATTGCTTATAGGTTCCTATTGCACAATTTTGAAATAAACTCATCAAAATGATTAGAAACTTTAAACGGAGAATTTAATCGATTATTTGATGCGGAGATTCTAATCAATTATCAAATGAAAACCAGAACATTATTGATGACAACATTTCAAATGATACGGAAAGTTCAGCGAGAGCGGGACTCGAACCACGATCTGAGACCATACTGCCAGTTCGAACGATTTAAAGAAAGCGCGCAAACCCGCTAGGCCACAACGCTGGGTGAAATTTTTGTTGCCGCTTTTATATCTATACAATACCAGACGCATTTTTGTATATGAATCCGGTAAAAATCATTAGGATTTATATATTAGTTACGGGATTAAAAATAAATAATTAGGGATTCTAATATTAAAAGAACAAACAAAATAGAATGAAGTCGGAGTGTACCGTATCGTCGACTTGAACACATTGACACTTGTTGGGAAGGAGCTTTTAATTATACATGTTCAGGGTCAATGACCTGCCAACGAAACACTACAACAACACATACAACGATATTGACGCCATCGTGATTTCAAATCCATCATTCAATCTATTTTGTTTTCGCATATTTTACATACATTGGATCGATAGATTCAATTTACAGTATGATTTTACCGTTATTCTTCAATCGAAATTACCACTGGATCCATAATGAATAGACAAACCGGTTGTTATTCTACCGTCGTTATGAAATTCTTAATGTAAATCTCATGAGACTCTGTTAACACTTTCCATGCGGCAGGCGGCTGCAGACGGCATCTTAAGATTTCACAATTTTTTCAAAAATGTCAAAATTATTGAATTCCATTACCATATTTGGAGTCACCATGTAAAATGCATTGAGAAAAGTACCAACATGCCAAGTATTGGTTCAGTAATTCTTGAGATAGACTTTGAAAATTGCGAAAGGTTTCTGAAAAATCTGCTTTGTAAATGGTAAATCTAATAGCCGCGTGGAAAGTGTTTTAAGAATTACCCATAATATCACTTTTTGAAAAGGATTTCTTCAATACTGTGTTGAAATGAAAATACTAATCCACCGATAGAAAAAGATTGATAAATCCATAAATGAATTACATTTTGAGAATTATTACAAAGGTGTATTCAGTCGGGAACATAATTTATTGAAAAACAACTCTATATCGTGATTCCCAGGGTGCTTGCGTCTAGCGTGCTCCCTTTTAGCGATTAAATCTGTCAGATTTAAAATCGGTCGTTAAAACTGTGTTTCTGAAGTCATTGTATTCGTTTTCAAAACAAGGTGTACGTCAAAGCAGAGATACATAAGATTATTAAATAAGTTTGAATACATTTATTTTAAGTTATGATAAAAGGAATATGATATACGGTATATCAATGGAGTTATGATATCATTTTCTTAAAGTGGGTCGAGATATGAATGATATTTTGCTAGATTGTGATATGTAATCTGTTTCATGATGAGTTTAGGATATTTTGCTCACTATTTCTCTCGTGAGTCAAAATCTCACAACAAACTTAAAGGTAGATGTTCTGATTGTTGGCCCGATTTTCAACTTGATGTTTTCTATTTTACATGAAAATTCTACATCTTTAAAATTGTCGCATTCCAAAGTTTTAGTTGCATAACTCCAATAGTTCTTACTTTAGAAGCACAAGGTCATAATAAATTTCGAGTAGTACACAAACTGGCTGGTGGTTAACCACCTTTAGCAGTAATTCACAAAATGTTAGCGTATAATTTCTTAATGAAACTATTTGGGCCCCTAAGATTTTACAGACATAATGAGAAAAATATTGGGATTCTTCGGATATCAAAATATCTTGATGTGAAAAAATAATCATAGCCAAAAAAAATTATCGGAACATACACCTTTAATTTTTAATTTGCGACTGGCCGGTATAGACTAGAGCTATTGAACTTTGACCTAAACGAGAAGTCATAGATCGATTCTGTGTAAGTGAAATTAAAGGTAAAGTAAAGTGCAAAAAGCAGATATTTAGCTTAATTTAATAACAAGGACAATGCTACATGTATATACTACGTTGACGCCTATGGACAATGTACATTTTCCTATACTGGGACTCTCTATGATTACCTTTTGACAATGTACGTTTTCCTATACTGGGACTCTCTATGATTACCTTTTGACAATGTACATTTTCCTATACTGGGACTCTCTATGATTACCTTTTGACAATGTACGTTTTCCTATACTGGGACTCTCTATGATTACCTTTTGACAATGTACATTTTCCTATACTGGGACTCTCTATGATTACCTTTTGACAATGTACGTTTTCCTATACTGGGACTCTCTATGATTACCTTTTGACAATGTACATTTTCCTATACTGGGACTCTCTATGATTACCTTTTGACAATGTACGTTTTCCTATACTGGGATTCCCTCATTACTAGTTTAAGGACGTCGACTAATGTCATTGGCTTCACTGGATCACCTAGAATGAACCAAGCATTGACAAATGAAATGATTGGCGGGGGTCCTAGAAGGTATGATAAGAGCAAATCGATTGCCTGTTATTGAGCGTGGTTTGTTGAGTAAAGTGATCTCAAAAATATTTACCCGGAATGCAGCTTCACGGGATTTACTTTCAGCGTGGGTACTTGTTTTAGGTAGTGTTTTCGGTAAAACAGAATTTTAGCGTCAAATGTGCCAACAACAATATTTTTTCAGTATTTTACACTGTCTTCTAAAATTTCCATTTCTTAGGTGTAAAAAACTGCCCTTTTAATCCCAAAACCAGTTAGTTAAACAAATATTTATGTATAGAATAGTGACACTGGTAAAGAAGCAATCGTCTTGCAGAGTGCTCAATGCGATGGAGAGCGAAATATAAGTTATAAGTTAAACCATGGTTTAACTTATAACTTATATTTCGCTCTAGAGTGGATATATAATTGATTATCAGAATGAGTAAACACCATCAAAATATTTACTTACACTAAGGAGTATATTATATCAACGAAGTTCTTTATTGCATATTTTAGCTTTTGTAGTTCAACTGAACCCTAAGGATTTCAAACACTATATTTATAAAAAAAAAACCTCTGTGTAATAGACTCCATTAAATTTTCCAAGAAAATGAGATGATAATTGACCATGAGAATCCGTATATTAAACGGTTAGATGATTAAGAAATCCCGTGAGAAACAATACAAAGTGCGTTTACAGATAAATCTATTCCTAGAGATATAATAGTATCAACACGCTTTTCCTTGCGATAGTTTAGTTGTCAGCTTTTGATGGCCGTTTGAATTATTTATTGCCTCATAGTGCAAAAGGAGGGTCGAGGTATGAGTTGTTTAATTTTAAAGCTGCAACAGTTGAACACAAATCTTCCTCTCCCCGTGCAATGTCGAGAAATGACAACATCTGCTGCCAGTTTCCCATTAAAGTTTTTCAACGTTGATTAACATGATTAAGGTATCAAGGAAGGATGTATTTATCTTTGCTGTAACGAAAAATCAGGCTTGCTTAGGGCTTGTATTCAAATATTTATACATCTACAGAAATACCAAAGTTGAATATACATAGAAACACTGACTTATAAGCCACCCTAGTTATGAAAATGGGTCGCTGTTGGATTAAGAACAGCTCACAATGTTTATGTCAGGTATATAGGTTAGAATAGCAAATGGATCACGTACACGTCATATGATAGGACTATTGATGATGACGTTTTGTTCTAAACATAATAAATGTTTCAAACTGTACTCTGAATTGTGAAAGAGAACTTGTCCCTACATGTAGTGTTCAAAAAACTTCATTCAAAGATAGTTGATAACTATTTGGCAAATGTTTCTGAATTTGAGAAGCACTGTCACGCAAAATATTTACGATGAATTATAGCACTTTAAATAGTGTAATTGACTTTATTCAGTACCTTCAATATAAAACAAGGTTACACCCCCCCCCCCCCCCCCCAACTATTTGTTTGTCAATGGATAGCACTTGCCCTATTTCGCGAGGAAAGATTTTAATCTCACTAAACCTCCTGAACTATGTTTTTCACGATGAAATTAATATGATAATCTGGATCTGTTATTGTGGACGAAGAAGAAAATATCCACTGTTACCTTCAGGTCATGCAGCAATGATTAACTTGTTGAAGATACATGTTGGAATTATCGTGATGCATGGTGGGAAGCCATCATGTTGTACGTCAAATGTGATCTCCCATTGCAAACTGTCACTTTTAAAGGCTACCTGCAATTTTGATTTGTTTTTTTCTTTACTTTACTTAATTTGTGTAATTTACAAAAATACAAATTTGATAATTGTTATTTTGTAAAGTATCTATAATGTACCTAACCGGAGGATATTTAGTGGGTACAACGCATGTACTCGGCTCGTATCAAGTCACATAAGGGACCCTTACACACACAAAAACACAGACGAGCTTGAACAGTTCAGAAAGAGCCGCACGATCCATTGCAAACGATCGCCACAAGGCACTGTACACACACTGGGTTTTGCAACCCAAATGGTCAAGGACCTTAAGCTAGTTCCTCTTCAGCCTCTTAACATCAGAAGAACTACCATTACGTCTCAGCATATTCCAGCAAGCGAGACTCGATCACCTGTCACTGCCCATTGACCTCCTGCAGCCTGCCCAACGACAATCACGACATTCATGTCAATTTGCATACTCCACCGTCACCACAAACAAGGACTGCAGCTACAAATACTAATTTATACCACGAACTGTAGCAGACTGGAAAGCACTACATAAACAATATTTAAATTACCTCGACAGAATCCTTCAAAAGCAGCAGTTAAAGTAACAACACATCTACATCAAGCACAAGTAAAGCTATACTAAACAAAGAAGCAGTCTGCATGCGCAGATCATACGCACCTTGATAGGATGACTCCGCAGGGAATGTTGGCCAGTACAACCATCAAGTATCAAGTATCAAATTAATTGGGTAATTTCAATTGTATAGAATTTCGTAATGAACCAACCGGATAAAGAGACACGAATGTTGGGTAATATAATATAACACCTTGAATTATTTTTAGATTCCAAACTAATTTTAACTTCACTTTCTCTGAAAATGCCATGATTCATCTTCCATAACGATACCTAGCTTTATAACCAATTCCATGAAACCCAACTGCAAAAATCAGATTAATTTTAAATTTCACCTTGGTGTAACAAATGACTCTTTACTCTTTACTTTAAATAGCCATTATTCATATCTGACCACTACTCTTTTGTTTCTGTCGTACTTGCATTATGCATATGCATTTTCTGTCTGGTAAACAAATTAACTCAAGTCATTAAAATATAATATTTTTAATACAAATGTATTAACGAGAGCGTGAATAATTGATGTGATAAGCTGTAGAGGTACGCTGTTGTTTTATTTTCATATCATATAAGGACGAAGATATTTTTGCCCATATTTCTGCGACAGTTTATATTAGAATCCAAGGGGGTGACGTGGTGAATGCCTTAAATAGTATTTGAGATCGACGTGAGTCTTCGCAAAACGAAGGTATCTTTTGATTAGATCAGATGCGTTTTGTTAGCTCTAAAATCTAAGTTTCAAAAATCGCAATGTAAACTTATGAAAAAATAAAAATATAATACGCTTAAGAAATTCATTTATTCTCATACAAAATATGCCCATTTTTATATAGTTTATTGTGCTATAAAACAGGTGTTTGATTAATTGCACTTTAATCTTTTACACAGTGGTAACCAAGAATTTCTAGTTTAACGCAATGTCTCTTAACAATGTCTCTTTAAGTGTCTCCTTAAAACCAAATGTCTTTAAACGTCTCCTTGACCATGCCACTTTAACATTTTCTCTTTAACGATGTTTCTTTAAACAAATTTACGTCCATATATTGTAAGAAAGCATGCCCTCTATGGGTGTTTGCTGAAGACGATAGCATTTGTCATTACTTTTACTTCAGTGTTCATAGAGTGATAGTGTCATACAGTTTTTTAGTATTAGTAATTCGAAGATTAGAGGTTAAGTTAAAAATTTGTTAAAATATACACCCCTGTACCACAAAAATAAATTAAACCAAACATTCAAATTTGATCGCGGACGAAGCGTAAAGTATTCTTATTGCGTATCACAACTAACTGACCGGCAGTGTGTTTTACCTAAACAAGTCCTCAGGCGCAAAGTTTATACTTGTGATGTAACCTCTTGTTTTCAATCTACAACATCATCAAGACGTAAAAGGCCCCGGAGACTGCTTTAAACAAGTGGATATAAAGCATGGAGATATCTAATAATACTGAATATGAGACACAGATGTTTGTGAAGTACGGCATATCGGTGCTCGCGCCAGAAGCAATTCATCCAATTAATCCACTTTAGCGAAGCCAGTAGAGATCGAGCGCCCACAACAAGCTTTCTTGAGCGCATCAGCATGCCCCACTCTCATCTCATGACCATTACGTTTACTATATCAAGTGTGTACTACTCATGATTTTATCATCAACATGGAATGCTTTAACATGATGGGACTTGAAGATGTTCCATCTACTTAATTGAAATAACTTCAATACAGCCCTCTATTATTTCCATCTGTTGTTCTATTTTTAAATAAGCAGGAAGTTAAATGTTACCTGCTATTTACTTTCGAATCGTGTATTTTCTATAAATAAAGGTGTTTACGTAGCATACATCGGGGACGAAACTTCCCACGTGACATAGGGAATGCGATCAATCTCAGCCCGGTATTTATTTCTCGATCGATATTCAATTGCTGAGATGCAAAAATCATACCAATAGACCTACGTCACATGTCCTATTGGTCACAATCAGACACACGCGGGCGCACTCCGATTAGCTCACTGCGCATGCTTGACAAAATTCCGGGAACCAATCCGAGCGGTAGGTAGATCTTACGTGCTGCACATCACTGGTGTGATTTTCACTTCTTCTTTTTTTTTTTTTTTTTTGGGGGGGGGGGGGGTTGTAAGGTTATCCTAGCGTACTTTTACACGAGGTAACCAAGTTTTTCTAACCTGGAACATCGGCAAGGCAGTCAAATTTCACCATTAACAATTAGGGCCTGCTTACGTTTTTTATGATTGTTTTTACATTTTAGTGTGTATTTTATGATGCAGATTGCATTTGCTGTCGTTGTTTTTACCAGATTCTTGATATATTTTATTATGTTTCTATGTTATTGTTCAGCGCTGTGATCATATGGAATGACGCTTAATAAATGCTGTGTAATAATAATAATAATAATAATAATAATCAGTAATATAATAGAGATGAACATTATGACACCAATCTGTTTCAGGGCTGAGAACTCCCCAGATAGTAAGATAATATAAAAAACAAAGGTTATAAAGAAGATGATCCTCTAAATGGTGACTATAGTGTATTTACCATCGACCCATTTAATAAAGCAGATATTTGTTATATGGCGGTCATTTTTTGAGACATTTAGTACTGTTGTAAAAATAGTGTACCATACAGGGCTATAGGGCTATCTATTATATATCCTATGTTGTTTATACCTTCAAACCTTCAAATTCAAAACGAGTTATATTCAACCAATGTTTATTTGCAGAAAGTTTATGATTTATTTAATTGTCACCGTAGCCACATGAACGGACCAAAATGGGCATCATTTGCTTTTCTGGCTCTTCACATGTCAGTGACTTTGACCGCCAGCAAATTTTACCAAGCAAATTTACGCTCTACTACGTATGCCCCTCTTTGTAACTCAATAAGTATTCCTAGTGTAGGAGGATTCCGTGAAATGGATTCTTAGCTTTCGCACAACTGATGGCCAGGGCACATCGATAACACCTGTATCTTGATTTAAGTGGCTAGGTGTTTTTCAATGTGTTTTGTTAAAATATACCTTACAAGCGCCTTTTTCACAGACATCAGCTTAAGTAATATATTGCGAAAATATTTCCAATCATTACGTCTTCTGTGTCTGTATTTACGATATCATATAACTGGGAATCGTAATTATATGGAATTGATACCGATTTCGATAGTATTCAGTCTTTAACTTTGCTCTGTATATTACATGCTTAGTTTGGAATTGCGCACCAATTTCAATATTCAGCCATTAAGCTCTCTATACCATGTTGAATATGCATTAACGCTATATGGGTTTACCTTTCGCCGAGTATACGCATGCCAGGTTGATACATAAAACGGATATCTTACACAGACTGTCGTCAATGTGGAATTGATACTTGAGCAGTTGATACTAAAAAATTGTAATCATAATGCAATCCTGTATGCTGCAAGCACTACCGGTCATAAACTGTTTTAAAGCCATTTTGTGTCTTTCTTATCCTTTGTTATTGCTTGTTTCCTATTCTTGCTTTATTTCGTTGTAATTGACTATTTTCGAGATATCCTCTTGTATCAGTTTTCTGATCCTTGGCTTATTGTATACATGCGTCCTTTGTATTTATAGTTCAACCAATTTTCGAATATTTGATTCTAAGCTTATAAATTCTTATTTATTTTTTAATGCTTGTTATTGCTTGTATCTGTTTTTTTATTATTGTAAAGCGCCTAGAGGCCTTTGCTGGTATTTCTGCGCTATATAAGAGCCTATTTATTATTATATAAGCTATATTATATAGAAACATATTTGAAGAAGAACAAAATAATGTTCTTATTTGCTTTAAACTGTCATTTTGAGGCAATATATCTGATTCTGAATCGTTCAGATGCAAACACAGTAATGGACCTTGGCAAAACTGCTTGAAAATCGTAGTACACACATCTAGATAAAGTACTATGGTATTTCAATACCATAGTACAATGTCTTAAAAGAAATTGCTAGCGTAACCTTGGGTGTGTCGTTCGTAACTATGACTCCAACTGCTTCGCTTACTTACTCGGAAAATAACATGAGTAATGGCATAATAAATGCAGCTTATCAAAAATATCCATGGGAAACACAATGGGAAAAACAAAACAACGATAATTGAGAGCGCTTCTTATGTTTACAATGGCTTCATGAAGGGAAACCTATCGAATAGTTGCCGTAAATAATATAATTGCACTGTCCAGATGAACGCACGTTGGAAAGACAAATCGGTCCAAATTCACGTCCATCTGGATGCTATCCAACAGCAATCAAAAAATCATTATTAATCATGTTACTCTCCAGTATAAAGGAAGCCAATATCAATTTCTAATTTTAGCCGGTTTCAAATTCGATTGTAAATCGTAATAAGACACTTCTGTATTGTTTAACACAGACGTTAACGGTGTCGTATTTGGCATTTCGTGTCGTCACTTACCAGCATATCAATTCGTAAATTCATTTCATTGATAAGGCTGAAAATCGTACCCATAATTTGTTTCCTCTCTCATATTTTGTGAATGACTTCTGCTGTATTGCCACACTGGGGGCTATCATTCTATCAATGTACATTTTCCTGCACCGGTGCTACCACGTGATACCGTGAACAGAGGTCAATGTGTGCCTGAGACACACGGGCTATGCTATAACGTAACTGACAATAATTGCATTATCAGTCAGTCAGTACGCATCTTGCACTCGCTACGTATGGACCGGGCTATATGGTTTGTTTTATCAGCTGTTCCGGATGCACACATTCTCACGGAAGGGATAGTGGTGGTGTTTGATTCTGTCTATAATACAGCGACACTTTTATGAAAGTGGTCTGCTTAACATTCTTTGGAAATACACAAAAGGATTAATACTACAACAATGACATTCCGCAGTCACTCAGCGACTATTTCCTTCTCAACATCGTCAGCGGTCGCAAAAGTTGCGGCCCGTGTGGCCAGTCGTGTCGCTCACCTGTCGTCAAATATTGCCCATTCTAGTGGAAATTCAGAGACTAGAACCGAGAGGGCTTCTACCGGATCACTTGCTCTACCACCGGAGGAAGCTGCTGAACTTGACGATGATATTAGCCCCCTCATCCGTAGGAGAGCCTACAGGTAAAATAGATAGTAGCTAGGAGATCCTCTTAATACCACTAATATCAAGATATATAGCACAAACCCCAACTGTAATCTTTGAAGGTGCTATAATTATATAGTGTCAACGATTTGTTTTCAATGATTTTTGATTGAAATTAACAGTTTCATTTGTTTGTTTTCAGCCACTTTTTATGCGTTTGACCCATATTCACGCTTTTTTTTCTTCTTGTTTTTAGTAATGGGTAGCAATTTCAGTATTTCTATGAGCATCACTGATTTGCACATCTGATGTGAACCCTTGCCAAACGTGTTTTGCTATATACAATTCCCTGGATATGCTTTATAAATATCGCTTATTTTTGAATTGGACGATAGACCGATTCCATACTAAATGTTTTACAAATATTATATGTGATAAAAGCGTTTTATAAAACTGAAACATGTTTAAAATGATGTGTACATTGTCACTTTCATTTGTGCACCATAGCCATGCTTTTGAATAGGATTTCAACACATGCTGAGAGAACTATATTACGATAATCAATAGACCCAAAAGTAATGCAATCACTAATACGCATATTAATTCAAATACAAAAACAATGAACCAGTAATGAATGATGATATTACTAATCACCTTGATCATCCTTGTATATATGGATATGTAAACAAGCCATAATGAACACCCTTAGAACTAAACCTCAACTGCAATTGCCATTGTATATTTCGTTATACGTACATGTATGTCCATAGTGTGTTGTACATCAATGGAAAGCTGGTGTGTTAATCATTCCAATGACATACATCTGTTAGTAGCAATCACTTGTTTCAGTGTTACTTTTCACGCGGCTATTGGTTTTACCAAATACAAAACAGATTCATTAATTTTGACATTTTTGAAACATTTTGTGACATTTTGGAATGTCGTCTGCAGACGCCTGCCGTGTACAAACTACAAAGTGTTAACTGCAATTGCCATTTTATATTTCTTTTTACGTACATGTATGTTCATAGTGTGTTCTACATCAATGGAAAGCTGGTGTATTAATCATTCCAATGATACTACATCTGTTAGTAGCAATCACTTGTTTCAGTGTTCACACACTTGCTTAACACTTTCCACACCGCTATTGGTTTTACCAAATACATAACAGATTTTTCAGAAACCTTTCCCAATTTTCAAGGTCTATCTCAAGGATTACTGAACCAATACTAGGCATGTTTGTAATTACTGCAATGCATTTCTCGTGGTGATTCCAAATCTGGTAATTTAATTAATTAATTTTGACATTTTTGAAACATTTTGTGACATTTTGAAATGTCGTCTGCAGACGCCTGCCGTGTAGAAAGTGTTAAAAGGGGGGACTTAAGAAAGTTTTTGATTTTATTTTTTGAATTTTGTGAGTGCTGTAATTATTGAACTATTAATCAAATGCATATAAAAGTATACATTTTTGGAAAGGAAATGGATCAGAGAATCCAAATTTGGCGTCAATTTTGACCAAAAAGTAGATTTTTTGAGAAAATCACAAAATTCAAAGCTAACAAAAATAATTTTGAGTAAAAAATGGCCAAATCACTTGGTTATGATGTAAAGACACTAATTAAGGGACGATTTTTTTTTTTAAACCTAATATAATATTTTTGGAAATTTTAACCAAAAAGTGCCAAAAAACGCGAAAAAAAATGATTTTTACTTTGTTTTTACACTTTTTTGTCAAAATTTCAAAATTTTGACATTTTTGAAACATTTTGTGAAATATCGTCTGCAGACGCCTGCCGCGTGAAAAGTGTTAAGAATATGAGGTCTCAATCTCAATAGCACAATATCATCACTATTTTGTGCTCAAAAGTCAGTAGAGCATCACGACACTAGTTGTCATGGTTATCAATGTAACACTTCTTTTAACAGACGACAAAATTGTTCACTTGAGCGGAAATTATTGTTGAATTTGGCATGTGTTGAATGAGACCTCCCTATGTTTTCAAGCAGTTGGCTAAGCATTTATTGCTAAAAAATGTGGAAAGGGGAACACTCGATATGTAACCAAATATCAATATGCAGCAATGGAAATACCCACATGACTTTCACCCGGGGTAGAGCGACCCGGGGTAGACCAACCCTAAGTCGACCAACCCTAAGTCGACCAACCCTAAGTCGACCAACCCTAAGTCGACCAACCCTAAGTCGACCAACCCTAAGTCGACCAACCCTGGGTGGACTAGGGTTAGGGTTAGGGTTAGAGTTAGAGTTAGGGTTAGGGTTAGGGTTAGGTTTAGGGTTAGAAACAGTCCCTGGGTGGACAGTCCCGGGGCTGGACAGTCCCGGGGTTGTTTTAGAATGATCCGCCCTTGTTTTTACCTCCCCGACTGCCAACCCCCTGAGTTTTTTAACATATAATTTAGAATGAATATAGTTTCCAAGGTGTTTTTTAAACAGCAGTATTATGGTTTATTCCGTGAGGGCGCTATTGTAGTCCACCCAGGGTTGGTCGACTTAGGGTTGATCAACCCCGGGTCGGTCTACCCCGGGTCGCTCTACTCCGGGTGGAAAGTCATGTGGGTATTTCCATCGCTGCATATGAATATATATCCAGAAATATCCATAAAGTTGTTGGCGATTTAAAAAAATAATTGAGGAGTTCAACTATATTCACTACCTGGAACACAATGTTCTCGGCTCTACACTAGTTTAAGGAACAAATCCAGTCAAAACATGAATGTAACTCCAATATATATTTTAACGATGTTCTATGAATTCGTGAGGAAAAGGAAATCGTTAGAATCACCCATTGTATAGCTGAAATTCTTAGTATCGATTACACTGTTTTTATGAATTTTGAAAACTGCAACTAGACAGAACATACTATTTTAATTGTATCTTTGTAATTTTAAAAATCAAGTATACACACATAGACATGTATATATACATGCAGTTATTATTAGTTGCGCAATAAATGTAAAAAACTAATATAAATTTAAAAGTTAATAGACCGAAACAAACATTTTCCGGGATTTGTATGTCTCGATGAAAATCGGTTTATTACTTTGAGTCTAATATTAAAGTTTTATCTTGGATTTTATTTCCCCATAGCGAGAACTATTTCCGACCTAAATGAAAGCGAAAGTAGTGTGTTCGTACGCGATGTACAAGCCCTAATGCTCTGATTTTAACATATTGTTTGAATCATATCCTGTAGTCATGTAATGCGGGTCGATGCATTACATGCATGCAATAATCATTCGATGAACTATTTACCTCGTTCTCATGTTATCACATAGGACACATAAACCGTGTAGCAATTTACGATTTTATTGCCCACTTAATTATATGACGATGACTTGGAAAAAGCCTATGTGGCAATTGCGATTGGATTAAAACTAGTATTTTTTCGTGTGCGAATGCAGACAGCAAAATCGCGCGTTTACTTGAGTTGTTGGGAGTGGCTCTTTTACATCATTTTATTTCATTCAATTCACTCAGCCAGTATGCTTCTACATGTACAGATATACGGGCTTGTTGATATTGGCCGAGCAATTGAATTTACTTGAGTCTGGTCCCATTTGGACTAAAGCGTGTGTCCGTATGGCCGACCGTGTAAACAAGAAGAAGAAGAAAAAAATAAAAATAAACATACCTCTCAACAAAAAAACAAACAAAAACATGTGTTCATTGCGTGCTCTATGCGATGTAACTTACATGTGTATGATATAGACATGTTTCTTAGATTTACTTCATGCTATGAAAATATCATTAACATAAATTTGTTGGTATATAAACTGAAAGTTGCTGCCATACACCACACAAACCTGTCTCCCCTTAAGTAAATATTTCAATAACATCACCTAAGCAATTGAGAACTCGTTTATTTTGCTTCCTAACTTATACACTTATGTCTATTTCTTAAAAACTTGCGTTTTTTCCATAGCTCAATAATGCCATTGTATTGCACATAACCACATCAATAATTCTGTCACGATTTTACCTTGCCGTAAGAATCGTTATCAATCATGTTAATATTATTACGTATTCATGCCTTTGGATCGTAATCTAAGAACGAGATTGATGATTGCAACCGGAATTGTAATCACCTGTACCCTCTGAACATATTTATATGATTTATGCCCGGGATTTAAGCATATAGAACCGAGCGGCTTGTGACCGAATTACAAAGCCGACAAAGTTCATTTGAACATTTCACGATACAAAACACGTGTCAGGTGCACTTTCATATCGGTTATCTATCTTAGCTCTATATGTGACTGGAATATTGCTGTAAACAAAATGTTTTAAAAAAAGAAGAAAGAAAATTGCTGTATTGTAAATACAAGTAATTGAAGAATTAGTACAATCATTTTGTCAATGTATGCAATATAATATTTAGTTCAAGTTGCCTTTGTTATACATCTAATACAAGTTCGTTGTGGAATTTTGGTCAAAATAAACCAGGAATACAAAGGAAATACCATTCCCTCACCTGGGCCTTTCTTTCATCAAGTACTGGGTATTGTCTTTTCAGAATTTCGATTCAATGAATTGGTGACGAAGCAAATGAGACCACTCGCGTGCATTAGCCTCCATGACTTATTTCTTAAAAGGTGGCATTTTATATTTCATCGTGCAGCAAGAGCAAATCGTTCTGTATTGTTTTTCTTGATGAAGACCATTGTGTTGTACACATCATCAATAATTGGCTGGTACATTGAGAGAAACTCACGATTTTACCTTGCCGCAAAAATCGTTATTAATCATGTTAATATTATTACCCATTAATGCCTTTGGATCGTAATATCAAAATGAGATTGTTGATTACAACCGGAATTGTAATCACCTGTACAGTCTGCAAACATTTATAATAAATATTTATGCATAGAACCGAACAGCCGGTGACCGAATTACAATGCCGACAACATGTTACGATACATAACAGTGTCAAGTACACTTTAACATCGGTTATCTATCTTTGCTTTGTTAGACTGGAATTGCTATGAATACAGTTAATTGAAGAAGAGGTATAATCATTTGTAAATGTTTTTATTTTTTATTTTCGCTGTCATCCTCGTAATTCTATGGGGAGAAGGGGAAGGGGGGGGGGGGAAATAAATGGGAATCTTCTGTTTTATTTGAGCTATATTTTCAAGTTATACTACATGTTCCATCTTCGCCATTGACCATGCATATGTCAGTACATTATTGTTCTTAAAAAGTCCACCCTCGTCGGGGACGTCGGCGTGGGGGTAGAACATCCCCTCTCCTCTCCCCCTCCCCCTCCCCCTCCCCCTATAATAAATGTACGCAGTGTAATTTTGGTCAAAATGAACAAGGGATATAAATTATATATCATAAGCCCAAACCTCTGTCTCGTCAGAGTATCGATGCAATGACTTGGTGACGATTGAAAGAAATTGTTTACAACATAATTAATAAAACACTTAAACAAAACACCTCCTAACTTATTCCTTAAAATCTGACGGGGTTTTTCCATCGCATAATATTAGAAGGCAATTGTATTATACACATCATCAATAATGTATTGTCTTCTGATCAATTCAGAGACATTTACGATTTCACCTTGCCGCAAGAATCGTTATCAATCATATTAATAGTATTACCTATTCATGCCTTTTGATCGTAATATTAAAAATGAGATTGATGATTGCAACCGGAATTGTAATCACCTGTACCGTCTGCACATATTTACATAATTTATGCATAGAACCGAACAGCCGGTGACCGAATTACAATGCCGACAAAGTTCATTTGAAAATTTCACGATACAAAACACGTGTCAGGTGCAATTTTATTGCTGTAAATACAGGCAATTGAAGAAGTAGTACGATCATGTTGTCAGTGTAATCAATAGTTCAAATTGCCATTCTCTTAGTTATGTACCTACATAGAAAACACCATTCCATCACCTGAGCCTTGTATTTAGTACTGGCTATTGTCTTGTCAATGAATTGGTGACAAAGGTTTCTTGAAATACATTTTTACAACATATTCAACAAAAACACCGAAACGATTGAGATAACTCGTGTGAATTATCCCCTGACTTATTCCTCAAATAGTGGCGTTTATTCTATCGTGCAACACGAGAAAATCGTTCTGCATTGTTTTTCTTGTTGAAGGCCATTGTATTGTACACATCATCAATAAGTGCCTGTACATTCAGAGAAACTCACGTTTTAGTCTCCGCAAGAATCGCTATTAATCATGTTAATATCATTACCTATTCGTGCCTTTGGATGGTAATATAAGAATGAGATTGATGATTACAACCGGAATTGTAATCACCTATACAGACTGCACATTATATGAAGAACAGATATGCTTACATCCATTATAGTGATTTTAAGAAAACAACATGAAAGTCTGGACTTGTGTGATTGATCCTCTCAGATATTATTTGTATAATGAAAGAGGTTCATAGTATAGCCTACCAATCAAATACAGTATGTTTTTCAAATCAATCACTTTTATTTTGTTGTTATGATATTCTTAAGCTCGTCAAAAGATGGATGTAAGCCCTTTTGCAAAAACATGTTTTCATGAAAGTAAGTCCTTTTGCATAATAACCTTGACTTCTGTATTGAATTACTATGGGATGTAAGGCTTTTGCAACAAATTGCCCACATTGCTGGAAACTGCTACCAAAAGCCCTTTTGCATATCAGCTCATCATTTATAAAATTTATGTATAGAACCGAACAGCCGGTGACCGAAAAACAATGCCGACAAAGTTCATTTAAAAATGAAACGATGCAAACACGATCAACCGGGTGAAAAAAATCATAGCAGTAATGTCCCTAGCGCTCCCATAAACGGTTCCAATAGTAAAAACTAATCAAGGAATGAAGCTATTTTGAAAATACAGAAATCCCGTATTTGAATAAAACGGGAACAATATTTTTGATGAATCATTGTAGGAATGTTGTTTACAATATTCTAAAGAATAAAAATCCACTACAATTCGAGGACATATTACACGAATTTCAAAGATTTCACTGCATCCTTATTTTCTTGTGTGCTACACAATCATGACAATGTAATATAACACTAGTCGCTATCAGGATACAAATCTTATAACCAGTAGTAGGCTATAAGGAGGCGCTTCGTAATTTGTACGTTTGGCCATGTGTCGAGTGGAACATTGACTTAAGGGCTAAACATACTTCACAACGTTTCAACTTGTTCACGCTCCCCCACATGCGTAGTAGTGTTCACCACACAATCATTACGGTAAAGAAGCACATATTTTGTAGCTGCTATGACTCGCAAAGCGATGGATAGCTAACACTACCGCACACTGATCGAACGTTGTGGGCTATGTTGAACCCTCTGTTTATATTTTTACGAAAACACAAATAGTGGAATTTGTAACACATGTCACACGAAAACTCGTAAAGCATTTCTGGCATGACTATTCATATGGTGGTGCAAAAAATATGGCCGTAACGTCATCGGATATCTCAGGTATAATTCACTTATTCTCTGTTGCTCAACGTTTTGATTTGGCAAGTCCGCCTCACGTCATTGGATTGTTTTAAGTATTATATATCAAATCCATGCACCTAAATGAGCTTGGATCGTCTGTATTCACGCTATCGAAATAATCATTATTTATAGCATTGATATTTGCACAAAATATTTAGGTCCCAGCTTACATCTATGTCTAAAATGATGCTAGAGGCCTTAGTAAAGAAGCCTTCCTTGATTATCTAGCATAGCTAAATTACTTATTTTTCCCGCCCAAGGACGAAAACCTAAATAATTATAATGATATAAAACGTATTGGAAACTATGGTATCATAGATATGCTATTTTAGTAGTATCAGACATAATTGAATGGCGATATCAATGTTTAAACAAGTCTAGCATCAGGTGTAACTGACGTTTACTGTTCCCTTTAGACTTGTGTGAGAGCATGACCAGAGTAAAAATTCTATAACAAAATATTTACTTTTCACTACTGCAGAGATGGAGTGTTTAAAGACAGATGTCCTTCATACAACTACTCGATGTTGTATTCCTTTGAAATATCTGTACATATATCATGTATATTGCTACGTGTGAATATGCATATGGCAGATGTGTCTCAGGCCCGTTGACATGTCACCAAAACAATTCTCTGAAAGTAATGGTCACCAATTAACAAGATGTACTCCATAATTCAATTTGGTTCGTAAAGTCATACCTTTCTGACAAATTGAAATCACGTTTACTGCCTTGCCAATCCAACATATCAACCCGTTAATTATCGACATGGCTGCGGAGGATTTCCTTCTAAATAAGTTTGGTAGCTTTTGATCTTATCAAAGGAAAGATAAACTTGGAGTTTTAAGTGAAGATACCACACGTACAAATAAAATTAGTATCTCCCACGACGTGCGCGGTCTACATGACAATATAGGAACAAGAATACTCGTGACAGCTGGGTGTTTAGATGAGGCGTAACTATCACGAAATCCACCTTTATATCACTGAATGTCTCTTAATGAATCCATCAACCGCAATAATTGGGAATACTTCCTCCCTCGATATACGATTCGTGATGTGACATTATATCGTTTCCCGCCATTTTGAAGGTTGCATTTGCGAATAATTGCACGTCTGCCCGTTGTATGATGGTAACAACCCTAGAGTTTGATATCTAACTACTGTCCCAAAAACACAATGTATGCGATGTTCACACTCTTCGATTAATTTCCCTAACCATTTTTGCCTTTTCAATCAGTCTGTAAAGAAACGCTAGTCCCATGTAGACTGTGGTGTTGTTGGAACATTTGTTTGTTTAGTTGCACCAACCAGTAATGTACACCATCGCAACTCTGTTTTCCTGATCCTTACTATGTGTTAAACGTGAAAATGTGAGAGAAAGTCCTAAACATGATCCAAATAATTGTCACGATTTTGTACACACAGAGTGACGCCCAATGGAATAATAACAATTGATTTAAAAACATCCTAGCATCCCTATGCTGACGATGTTTTCTTGTCAATTATTAACACCCCTGGTAGGATCACGATCGATAGTGATATCACGAAATTACCCTTTAAATCACTGAATGTCACTGAATAAATACGAGTATATCATCCACATGTAATCATGTAATAGGAGAAATGAGCTTTACTTCCTCGTTCCTCCCTCAATGTACGATTCGTGATATTATGACACAATGCAATGCTTCCGGATTCCCGCCATTTTGAATGATTTATTTGCAAAAATAGCATGCCTACGTATTCTTCTATATGATAAACATATCCAGAGTTGGGTATACTGATAAGGCCTTTTCACGGAAACAGTTTCAGTTCATTCACCATAAAACAAACACGCATAATACAATTACAATATTGTTGTAAGTATAATTTTGGGTGGTATTATGGTGTGTACTCTCTTCAGTTTACACAAAATACACAAATTAGTAGTATTCTGTCGTATAAATCATAACCAAAGTAGATTGTTTTCAATTAAATAAACTCATTAACCATAATTGGTTTAATATTTATATTGTAATTCTGCAAATGCTATTTATTTAGTCCAGGTGTTGAACTTTCACATGCATAATGAAAGTCATCCATCATTGATTGTAAGAGTGCTTTTAAATTTACAAAAGATTGTTCTCTCAGTTTCAGCTTATTCACCGATAACAAAAATAAAGCGTGTATGAAATGCTAGATTATATTTTTAATTTTTTTTATTATGTGTAAAAAATGGACAAATGTGAGAAAAACCTAGATAAAAATATAAACATCGCAGCGGTTATTGTTATTTTAAAGTCAACTTGTTGTTTAAACAAAATATTAAACATGCTCAACTTCACTATTTTTCCTTTCGTAAGATATAGAATCATTTAACTTATGTAATGAAATACTGTACAAGCTACTTTATTGTTAATACATCAGAAAAGATAATTGAACCCGCAAAATACTGACAAGGTATTACAACAAAGCTAAGTCTATTACGTTTTTTTCTGGTTTATCCTTGGTGTAAGACAACACAGAATTAACCTTGTACAAAGTCCTTTATTGACGGATTAAAGGAGTATACAGCTTTATTCCGTAATGGGGTCTTGATTCTAGTCTAACTTATGAATTATCTTACACCAAGGATATACCTTTTTTCTGTATATTACTTAATGAAATGGTTTTACTTCATATTAATTACTAAGAAAAATAAATATATTGGGTGCGATAGTGTTCATTCTTGCTCAGGGAATCCTTATTGTATACAAATAACTATTATGGCCAGTATTCTTGGTCTATCTATTCAATATTCTCCAGTACAATAATATGAAAGCACATCGAAACAAATATAAATCACACATGTCACCGGCAGACCGTAAACGACCTATGGCTAGACTATTTTAACGCGGTCATGATTCTTGTCAAACGTGACATTTGGCTTGATAACCATTATCATCAACAACCGGTTTGATTATATATTATACTAGAATTCGCGGTTCGTGGGTTGGGTGGTTCTCGGGTTGAGGGTTCATGGGATGTGTACTTTTACTCTTAAAATCCATTTATCACAGGTGCCCTTAATATTCCAGATACCCCACGATAATGTAACCCAATGTGCCCTTATATCCAGGTAGGCTACCCCTTGCACAAATACAATCCAATCCATGTAATTCAGTATATATGTGTAGGCCTAGGGTTAGGGTTTTATGGGGTCTTATTCCAGAGGGCTTTTAGTTTTAGAGTCGGCGGGAGGAGGGGTCTATCGTCATGATCATCTGTGGCCAGTCTTGAGAACTGTGCGTGCTATATCCGTAAGTTATTTTTCTGCCTATTGACATTAATTATTCCCGGGATTATTCCTCCAGGCATGCCTAAACGTATAATGTATTAATGCTTACACCGATATCCATGTAACATTCTCATTTATATAACAGACATCCCATGATTGGCCTAAGGACCTATCCGAATTGCTATAGTGTTAAACTACAACACTACACACTTGCACGCTCACGGTGTGGGTTTGATTTCCGGCGCATAGATACTGACCTCCCCACCCCCCCCCCCCCCCCCCCCCCCCCCCCCCCCCCCCCCCCTTCCCATTTCACTCTTTTTCATCCTGATCATATACGTAGTTTAACTCATACAAAAACACGCCCGGGAGTTAAAGTTAATTTGAGTCCTTTCTCTATCCTGGCTGTATGATTGACTTTTTGTTCTCGTCAGTCCTCGTGCGCCGTTTTGTAGATCTACTCAACGGTTTGCACTGCGGAGACACGGTCCGTTTACCCACCCCCATAATACCCAGTTTGCGCTACGAACGCGTACGCACCTTACGGTCTGCGCCATTACGCGTGCGCCATGTTTTGTTTATACGCGAGCGCGCAGCAACAGTGCAAGAGTTCGTTTACATAAAAAAGTTCGTAAAATATTTCGTTTGTCGGTCGTATTATCCTGTATAAATTCTTATTGCGACGCGATCTTTAAGGATAACAAACAGCCACATAATACAGGAATGTAGCTATTTTCATAATGAAAATGTTTTGGGTGAAGACCATGTGTCATCCCTCAGTCCGTAAGCTACAATTTGAGTCCAAATAGTAGCTACCGGGGTTAACGAAAATCAAAATTTCGGTAGCGGGCCGTTCGTGACACTTTCGTGACTGTTGCGTGGCACTGGTTGCCACTTGGGGCGAAGATCCCTGCGCATAGCGATTGCACGGACAGATGGGCAGAAATCTACACTCGGAGTCATTGGACAGACAGAATCGCCACAAATAGTATTTAGATGTAGATGGTATCTAGATCGTCAAGACCACTAGAGCACCTATGAATAACCCCCGCGTAAAATGTCCAAAATACACGAATAATAAATGTTCCGAATTTCACGTATAATGTTCAGACATTCGTCAAATGTTCATTATTTGTGAGAAATTTGTCATTTTTTTGTGAAACGTTATCTAACCATGGGATATGTTCGCAATGTGAAATGGGTCCATTCTTATTAAGGGGGCTGGCATTTTCTTCGGAAGGGGGGGGTCCCAAATATACTGGGGGGGTCATAGTTTTTTTGACATGAAAACAGGGGGGGTCATAAAATTATTTCATTGAAAATGGGGGGGGGTCACAAATTTATCAAAGCATGCTTGCGTGAAGAAAAAAAAAGGTAGGGGGGGGTCATAAAAATATGCAGCTCTTGGATAGGGGGGGTCATGAAAAAATTGTCTGGGTCTATCCACATTTTTGGGACCGCCCCCTTCCGAAGAAAATGCCAGCCCCCTAAAGATTTCCATTCTCGTCAAATTTTCTCAGCTCTCGTGAATTGTTTTTTACATTTCTTGCTTTATATATACTTTCATGCTTACATACAATGTTGATTCTTCGTGCTATTTTTCCCAATGTCACGTTTCAAGGCGCGTTGCGCAACGATAGGAGTGAATATGAACGAGCCTTTTGTTTCCATTTGTTGTGGTTTGTTCACAATTCATTGAAAAGTTCACAATTCCAATCTAATGTTCACTTTACTCGCACTGAAACCAAAAGTGAAATTGAGTCATTTGATATAGTGACACACTTGAGACATACGGACAGATGAATGGTTGCGGCAAACATTGAAATGAATTGTAACGGCAAACATTAAAACCAGCATACGACGTGCAATAATGACTGCTATCTTACCTTTCCACAAAATGTTGAAAATTATTAAATTCTATAACCGCAACTGAAATCAAGAATTGGTACATTAAATTTCAACGTGAAATTGTATTGTTCTTATTGTATGCAGAAGTTTGTTTCTAAAGATAAATTCACCAGTAACCTAATAATTGCACTGCTGTAAATTCTGTAAAGAATCTCGATAAACTTCAATGTGAGGGTTCGGTACGGTAATGCCGGCACTCAGATAGCGTTGGCAAATATATTTGGCAATAATGTGGTGCGATCAACCGAAATAACTCGAAAGTCGCAAATTTTGATTTTGAGATTTTGAAACCCCTTTTCAATTGTTCATATTTTCTTTTTGTTTTCCTGCATACATTAGTAGCAGAAAATCGAATTTGGTGGGGTAATTCATCCTTATTTTAAGTAGAATATTAGACTGCTGTTGAGTCAGGATGACTATTGACAATAAAATAGTTGACCTTGGATCGAATCTTTAACTGGACCTCAGATAATACTAGAGTTGGTACAAAATTACAGAATTGCAATTGTATTAATAATTATAGGCATATTATGTGATATTTTCCAGGAAGTGCCCTCTACCCATGATTTTTTTCAAAGTAGATTTTCCTGCAGATTTACATTTCTGATCATTAATCAAAAATATGTTCCTAGTTACAGAGCGATACGATTCCTAATTACTTCAAAATCATGGTTTTTAAGGGTTGAAAATAGATGGTTCGCTAGTGAACAATCTATTTTCACTCTATTTCCGCTCTAAAATCCATGATTTTGAAGTAATTAGGAATCGTATTGCTCTGCAACTCAGAATATATTCATAATTTATGATCAGAAATGTAAATCTGCAAGAAAATCTACTTTAAAACAAAATCAAGCAAAGAGGGCGCCCCCTGAAAAAGATCACATAATATGCCTTTAATATGTAACTGAACCAATGAGTCGAAATGCACAGGTAAGAAATAAATATAACCAACGGAATGCATCACGACCAAATAAGCATTATAACAGAATACTTGGGGGTGTTTAGACTTCAGATTTCTTTGAATACACTTCCCGTGTGACCCGTCACCGATCATCTAACCACACAGTAAAACGCCTCCTAATACGAAATTGTAGAAGGGCTGTCGCTAGATATTCTAAAGAAGTTCATCGCTAAATACCTTTTTGACATCCGGGGTTATTTATTGTTCACACCGAAGTGAATCCCGTAAGCGAATCTAGGTAAAGAATGTGTTTTTTTGTCAGCCAGCACTAAGTGGCTACGCCGTGATTAAAAAAATATAGGTGAAAAAGACCACGAGCCATGGTGATGTATTGCAGCACCATTGAAGGTATTATGAGTTACCCAAAAGGTTTTAGACTTGAGTTTCTGCTACAGCTTGGTAGAAACCATGCTGTAGTTCAATCAGTTCCAAATTGGCGAGAATTGTGAGGCTGGTATTTTTCCGTGCGCAAAAAGAAACCATGTTGTTGCGCATATTTATTGGTGAAAGTGTGCGTTTGCGCATCATAAGCAGGTTTCAGCGAGGGGATGGCAAGTAGGTATTCCATTTGGGCCAAGTGTTAAATATTAGCCTCACATTTTCGCCAATTTGTAACTGATTGAACTATACACATGGAAAAAAGTATCGCACCACTTGTTGAAAAGTGCAAATGTGGCATCGAATTTTGCCACCATGGTGTGATATTAAGGATCATTTGTTTGCGTAAGCTGTCCAACAAAATGTTATGCAATAAAAAGGGCCACATTTTAGTTTGTGATGTAATCGATGTAATGTTTTCCAAGGCCAAAGTGAAAATGCATAAAACAAGTTTGGGTAAAACGCGATATTGAGAGGCCCAATGATTAATCTCTATAGTTGTAATCCTTGGTAACACATTCAAGGTCTTCCAAGGTCAAAGGTCATCTGGGTTCAAATTTCAAAAGTTGCCCGATTGTCCTCAAACATGAAAAAACTCCCTTTGTCGTACGCCCAACGGTTATGGGGTCAAAGGTCCAAATAGGTCAAATTTTAAATAAGTTCAAATGACAAAAGGAATATTGCGGAAGTGTTGACCTAGGTCAAATAATTTAAAAAAAATCAACGGTGACCTCGATCGTATATGCTGAATTTATGAGCTACAAAAAAATGGCATGTTTGGACTCATTCACTGTATTGTAGCCTATAACGTCTAAATGAAACATTTCTTGCGCCAAATACAGAACTAATATAATGACTATTTTAAGTTTTTAAAGTATATTCAATATCAAGTTATACCCAAACTTGTTTCATGCATGTTTTTGGACAAAAGCATGCATTTTCCCCTTGGCCTTGAAAAACATCACATCGATTACGTCACAAACTAAAATGCGGCCCTTTTATTGCATAGCAATTTGTTGGACAGCTTACGCAAACAAATTATCCTTAATATCACACCATGGTGGCAAAATTCGAGGCCACATTTGCACTTTTCAACAAACAAAAAAAGGTGGTGCGATACTTTTTTCCATGTGTATATAATAGAGGGGTATTTGTTTCTCTCCGTGAAAATGTTTATCTCGATCCAGCGAGCATAATATCATACAGGAGAGTTGGTAGATTGTGAATAAGGAGGCACTAATATTTGATTTCGTATCGAGACTGGTTTGATAGTCCAAAGGACGATTGTGTTAAGCTTAAGGTCATTAATAAGAAAACTAGATAAGAAAAAAAACTACTGGCAAAACGGACCTCTCGACAAATGTCGCTAGGTCGGGCGGTGTTTTTTTTCTTCAATATTTTCTTCTCAAATTCGAACAATATGAGTCGATCGGGCCCGTAGAACAGGGTGTATTTCGTCGCCTAAGGTAAATCTGCGAAATCAATACGTACGTACGTATCCATATCCAGGGTATTAGTGACTTTACCTCTAAACTTTTGCGATGACATTATAGGGTAATATTTTGCATCACCAAGTGTACAAATATGAACAAAATAGGTTGGAACGAGTGATCATTTGTTGACACGGTAATACTAGCCTATTGTTTTGGTCTCAAGATAGATAATGTTCTGTCTATCTGATCCAATCCAAGTAATTACTGTGATTTTGGACGTTTCGTCACTCAGCCACTGTTTCTTTTGTTCAACGCCTGAATAGTAGTGAGTGATTAACTGTACTGCTCCTGACGCTATGTGGTTGATTAGCGACGACTCTGGAATTTCTAGTGTATTTATACTCCAGAGAGCAATAGTTCATCAAGACATGTGGATGGTGATACTGCCCCTCGTCTCAAATCATGGTGGTGGCGCCCCTTTCTTTCTTATTTTTACAACCTCCTTTATTGATCTCTTGGATTTATCTTGCTCTGCGCCTATGAATTTTACCTCCTCTCCCCATCCGATGATGTTGTTCTTCTCAGATAATGATCGGTGATGGCATGTTTAACAATGCTTTGGATACTTATCAGTTTAAATTTCCAACGGATTTCGTATGACGGGTGATGAAAAATATTACTCTAGCGACATCGTATAAATAACTCTCACTCTTGAGTCCAGATGTATTGATTCCGCAGTGCCGACTTATGGAGTTTCCAAAATTCATATAAGATTAACGAAATAAAATCGGCACTAGGCTATTAGAAACTAATGATGCGTATCGTACAAAAATGAAAACATTTCAAGGGAATTGTGAGTCACCAGAATTGGTGTGAACCTTTTCCCAGAATTGTGTGAGCATTTCACCAGATTTGTGAGAATCTCACCAGAATTTTGAGAATCTCACCAGAATTGTGAGAATTTCACCAGAATTGTAAAAATCTCACCAGAATTGTGTGATAATTTCACCAGAACTAAAGTGTGAACATTTTCAAGAATCGGGAGTATTCACGAACATCGTTAGATATTCTCTTGAGAATTATGTACATTTTGTGGATATTGTGATCACTGTAATATGATCGCGAACTTTGGTTCAACCAAGCAGCGAGTTTTGCGCTCGTGCAATCACCCGCGTTTATTTATACGAGAAGTCCTCGCCACTGAAAGAATCAGCACCGTACACCAACGTGATGAGACTCATTGGCTATTACTATGATTGCCTTTCAAGCTCCCGTCATGCGTCGTTTGCTGTTCTGGTCCCCGTAACAAGCAACCCATTTTGACTTATAAGATCAATTTATTTCCTTCCGTGATGGTGATGATGCACACACATTTTCTTGAAATGTAATTTCCTGAGTCCTATTGAACATACTTCAATATTAAAATCATCTATACATAAAGCCATGATTGAAGATTTTCAAAGTATAAACTTCCAATTATTCTTATAACTCATACACAAATGCAAGTGATCGTAAATATATACCTTCAAAAGATGTAAGTGTACTTGGGGGCGCCCTTTGGCAGAGCTCGGCAGACACCTGGGCGTTATCCACTCTCGTAACCAAGTAAGGTCACTTTGCATTGCAGAGTTTTAGGACTTTTCGGGCATAAGTCTGTAACTGTGACAAGTTAGTCTGTGACTATAGTCTATTTGGCCATCACGAGACAGTGACGTAACTGCGTATTCTACTAATTGCAGCACATCACGCGCGCGCCTACTCGAGGCGCTGGTGTATACACACGAGCGTTGAAAGACGGAGGATATATACGTGTGCGTAAAAGCTGCGCCTGTTAAATTACGTCACTGTCCAGAGGAAGTCAAATAGAGTATAGTTTGTCTGTGACTAGTTTGTCTGTGACTAGTTCGTCTGTGACTAGTTTGTCTGTGACTAGTTTGTCTGTGACTAATTTGTCTGTGACTAGTATGTCTGTGACTAGTATGTCTGTGACTAGTTTGTCTGTGACTAGTATGTCTGTGATTAGTTTGTCTGTGACTAGTATATATGTCTGTGATTAGTTTGTCTGTGACTAGTTTGTCTGTGACTAGTTATTCTGTGACTAATTTTTCTGTGACTAGTTTGTCTGTAAGTTTGTATGTGACTAGTTAGTCTATATTGTCACTATATAGTACAAAAGTACAAGGCATCCCCAGCATCTTCACATATGTTTTTAACATACCATATCATTTTTGTATAGTTTCGCTACCATCTCGAAAAGAATCAGGTAGTTCATCTAAGGATTGAGCATGGACACGTCTTGGGAACACATTATACTTCCCTGGTTACCAACAAACAAACATATCCCAATGGTATATTTACTCGTTGCCGTTGAAGTACCATCTTGAACTAATAATGATTGAAAGAGAAGTTGGCCGACTATATTAAACATCTAAAATTTATATTAAAAAAAGATATTTTCGTAATTATTTTGCAATTGCTTTACCATTTCCGACGTTATTCAACTTCATACGTCTCTGGAAACACGTTTCCGCAGCTATCAACTCGTTTCCTGTTTGTGCCGCTATTTGACTGGGTGTGTTTAGGTCTAGATATAATAGTACATGCAATGAATACTGAAAATGAAACTACTTTATGATGCACGCGGGATCTTCCCCTATGTTTGGTGTTCTCAAACCCGGCCCTCGAATATATAAAATATAAAGCCATGGTTGGTGGTGATTAAGGCATACATGTACCATATAATGTTCGTATTTTATTGTGCGCATGGTGACGCATCCAGTCAAAGTGACTGAAATTGACGCACCCATTTGTCAATATTGTGACGGACCAAAGGCTAACCATGACGTACCCTGCGTCAAGAATATGTTGGTAAATGACGCATCCATGACGCACCTCTCCCGGGGTCATATAGTGCGTCATACAACTGATATGTGCATTAGCTGCGCCTTAAATCAAATCGTATGTATAGTTGATATCCAGAATAGTGACAAAGATTTCTCATACTATCATGGTCATTGATTTTCTTTCTAATTTGATTCTCATACAAGAAGGGTTAAAATCCCAAGAAAAACATTAAATCAATGTGTCAATCATGAAAATGGCACGTTATAGAATAGCGCGCAAATTACCCGGGAAATGTAAGCTTCCTACCATGGACGAATTATTTTTGCGGATGAGTTGCCGCTTAACACTTTCCACGCGGCTATTAATTTTACCATATTATACAAACAGATTTTTCAGAAACCTTTCCCAACTTTCAAAATCTATCTCAAGAATCACTGAACCAATACTGGGCATGTGTGTGATTATTTTAATGCATTTCTCACGGTGATTCTAGATATGGTAATAAAATTCAATCATTTTGAAATTTTTGAAACATTTTGTGAAATGTTTGAACTGTCGTCTGCAGACACCTGCCTCGTGGAAAGTGTTAAAGCTTTGAAGTCCATTATATCGCAGATAAACCAAAGCATTTATTAACACTTTCCACGCGGCAGGCGTCTGCAGACGACATTCCAAAATTTCACAAAATGTTTTAAAAATGTCAAATTTATTGAAATTAATTACCATATTTGGAATCATCGTGAGAAATCCATTACAATATATACAAACATGTCTAGTATTGGTTCTGTAATTCTTGAGATAGTTGGGAAAGGTTTCTGACAAATCTGTTTTGTATATGGCAAAACTAATAGCCGCGTGGAAAGTGTTAAGATGCCGCAATTGTCATGATTGGTCGTACATTGTGGTTTCTCTGATGTGCATTTGGAATAGGTCTGGACCTGGAATCTGAAACCGATCGGCCAATACTTACGAATCTACTATAGTATGAACACAACACGTTTGTCGTAAACAGTATTTTTTTCATAATAAGAACACTGTCATTGTACCTCCTCATAATAATTACTTTTGAAATCTAAAGGATATAGCCTAATTACTGAAATATGGAGTTGTATTCATTATAACCATATCGTGCGTAAACTGACCGTAACTGGATGTACCCCCATGGGAAATTAATGTAATGGTTTATCGAGAGTTCAAATTGAAGTGCGTAATTGTTACATTTGGCACTCTATTACTATTTGCAATTACTGGTTATTATTTGCCTATAGCTAAAATCCTAGAAACCTACTGCGTTAATTCCTGTTCTTGCTGATATGAGTTATGTTAAGTGCAAGGAGTAACCATCGCACTGACCCGACCGACCGATATTTTAGTGTTTTATTTTAATACAAAAGTTGACTAATTTTCATCTATTTGATAAATTTTGGATTTATTTTAAAATTCGTGTATATAATTGAAAATGTTGTACATTTCTCAATATACCGTATTCAATCAAGAAAATTGTAAGCGTAATGTGGTATGTAAGTGTGTTGGGGGCGGGTGTATGTATCCTGAAACGGCTCTCTCATTTTCCATCTAAAAGCCATGAACGTTGCACTGATAATAGATAATAACCTGAGAAGGGTTATAAGCTATAAATGACCGAAAACCGTACAGAATTGACCAAGATATGAGCAAAAACACAGCCCAAATCCAAGGCTTTTTCAGACTATTTCTGCTGGCCATGTTTGTTTATCTCTATGCGTACTGTAACCATGCAGTCGGCGCGCGCACATAACGCGTCATAGTTCGTCGTGAAAATAGACTCGCGCACACGAGGGAGGGCGGGCAAATAATGGAGAAATACGCTGTGCTACGGGAGATGATTACGGTTTGTGTGTAATGAAGTAATGTGGTTTGGAAGGCAGGGGGTTAATGATGAAATGTGATACTAAATTTCGTAACAGAGAGGGTCACGATGAGGAATGTAAAAGTGTGGTTTCTTAAAAGTATAAATCATAGGATATAGCTTGGGTAATGACGGGAAGCGTTACATTTCAGGTCACAATACTATTATAGGCCTGCATTATATTTACTCATATGCATGTGATATGGGGTAATGACGGGACCATTTAATTTCAGGAAGGGATATAGGCCTATGCATTATATTTATACTCATGAATGTATTCTTACAAATTTTGTAATAAATATTCGTGTAGCAACTTTTGTGTTATTTAATTTTGAAGGTTTCTATCTGGTAGGCGCTACTTACTAGCGGGAGCCCGTTCGAAGAATGGGCGTCCCGCTAGTTAGGATAAATGACAGACCGACCGACGCTATCTGAGAGTCGAGGGAGGTCAGCCCAAAGAAAAGGATTTTTCTTCGCCCTAAGCCCGTTTTGTATATGTATTTTAAAGGTTAAGTATCCCCGATGAAAATAAATTCGGAAATAATACGCGCTATTTCAGGTCATACTTAATAATATTCTTCTATAACACGACGAAAAAAACACACCCTGTTGCACGGGGAAACTGACCTCTCAGGTAGGGTCGGTCGGTTGAGCTGGGTTTCATTTGGGTTTTTTTAATTTCGAGAAATTTTCGCAAGGTTAGAAATAAATTTGCGAGCGGGGGTTCCGTAAAAATAAAACTTGAGAGTGGGTCGAATCGAGCTCGGTAACATACTGTATCTTAGTTTATATTTCGTTTAATTTCGTTTTCATTTTGTAGGCATTTTTCGAAATATTTCAAAACATTTAAACAATTTCAAATATTTCTAAAAAAAAAAAAAATAGGGAAATTCCAAAATCAAATGGGTCGGTCTGGCCAGTTCAACAGGTAGTATTTTGTTCGAGGCCTAAAAGAACACAATAATTATTGCTTTTAAACTACAAGATGTTTGTTTCAAATTGGACATCTAGTTTGTATGTCATCAATTCAAAATGGGGACATACTTAAAGCATGCTTAAAGGGAGCTTCAATAAAATGTTTGCCATTGAAACAGAATATTACAAGTTGTTGACTGATTGCAGGAAAATACTACGTAACACACACCAATTATGTACACTTGACCTGGACAAAGCTAGAATAATAATGACAGGATGTATCGCAAGAACTCTACTTTGATATCACGCAAGTTGTATTATATACAAAATCCGGTTTCATGGCGGTGACTTTTCTTTATTAATTATATATTTACGATACCTTGAGGTAAAAAACAAAAGACGTGCTATGTACGATCAATCATGTGTCTAATTTTAGCTTGTTCAATGTTAGAAATATTGTAGTCGCAAAATAACTGGCCAAAGAAGATTTTATAGACAGCACCACAATGCATTGCATTTTTGCGAAACACCGTAAAACTGGTTCCCGATTCATCTTAGTTCCCATAATTATACATATGCACAAAATCATTGCTTCATAGTGCCATCATCGTACGAGCTCTCTTAGATTCTTGTTTTCTCGATTAGTAAACAACTTACTCACAGTTATTGGAAAACCCAAAAAGACGGGGAACCATCGAATTTCCAATACATGTCATGCGTGACAGAAAGCCAATATATCGATATCTCGGGATACAAAGGTCACTGATATATCGATCGGCGTATTGTGCGAGTATCGATATGGGGAAATCCAAATGCATCGCGTGGGAAAGAATCTTGAGTCGGCGCAATGCATTGTCAGTGCGACTTTAACACTTTCCACGCGGCTATTATTTTACCATACTTAAAACAGATTTTTCAGAAACCTTTCACAATTTTCAAAGTCTATCGCAAGGATTACTGACCCGATACTAGGCATGTTTGTACTTATGTCAATGCATTTCTCAAGATGATTCCAAATATGGTAATGACATTCCATAATTTTGATATTTTTTAAACATTTTGTGAAATTTTGGAATGTCGTCTGCAGCTGCCTGCCGCGTGGAAAGTGTTAACTTCTTCTCTTAGAATAGGCAGAACTGTTAATCATAAGAATTGGCTGTAAAAGCGTTAAATAATACGACATTTTAAAATGGCTGTGTCGTCGTTACGTTACATCACATCGTTATCATGTTACCGCAAGATCGTGTCTAAAACATCCGCAGCTCTGTACTTTTTTTAATGATTTGACATTTTCAGAAGTACCAATTGCTCAAATTTTGTTCGAAGTATTAAATGTCAGTTTTATAAAATTGCGCTTTTCCAATTATGCTCAAAGCGCGCACATTTAATTCGCTGTCACTATAGGATACAATGTACGAAAGAAGCGTTTAAAGACAGCACCACAATGCATAGCATTTTCGCAAAACGCTGTCAATCTGGTCCTCGACTCATATCGGATCCCATAGACACATGCACAAAATCATGGCTTCATCTCGCCATCATCGTATACGAGCTCTTAGATTCTTGTTCGCATCGATAAATAATTTTCTCAGTGTTCCTTTTTCTTATTCCTAACCTAAGAGCTCGACTAGTAAACGACATATTCACAGTTATTGGAAAAGGGGGACCATCAATTTTCTTATATGTATCATGCGTGACATAAAGCCACGATATCGATATCTTGGGGTACAAAGGTCACTGATATATCGATCGTATTGACACGAGTATTATTAAAGGGAAATCCAAATGCATCGTGGGAAAAAATCTTGAGTTGGCGCAATGCATTGTGGCTGCACCGTTAAAATCTTGTTTGGGATACATCAGAATAAGTTCGCTTCACGTGGGTGGCTGCATATCATACAAATAATGACAAGTGCACACATTCCTAACAGACACCTATATTTTGATTAAAATATCCTCAAAACAGCTCCCCGCTCACGGTAAGGTATCTTTCTCATGGATATAACACGTCCCTCAATGGATTCAACTCTTGAAATTCTGATTACGAGTGCGGTGCTCATTCCACTATAGATCCCCGGGACTAGAGCACACGTGCTCACAAGTTTGTACTGGGGTCTTCCATACGCCGCACCACCAGGAGTTTTTCAAACCAAATCTTTAGATTCTAGATTCATTTTAGAATCCTAAACAAGCCGGTATGATCTAATGTTTTTCAAAATGGCGTCTAAAATGGCTATCCAAAATGGTCACTGGATATCATAAAATGACATATATTAAACAAAATGTGTAATGCAGAATGGTATATTTCAACGGCAAGACACATTGGCGGAGAGTAATTTCGCCCATCAATGTTAATTTGTAGTTTTGTGCGTTGTGTACTGTAGAACCCTATCAGATAGAATGCTTTGTTAGTTCGAATCAACAATGCAACACGAGCCTCATCACAGCACATTGACACGTCGAGGCTCATCACGCAGCATATCAACACCAGCACTACTTTTCGTTTATAAGACGATACTAAACAAACTATAATATAGCACAGTGGCGACATCTTAATGTAATACTATAGTAGAACATGATACAAATTCGTGCGAATATCTCATTATCAAGATGTATGTCTAGTACTGTATAATCACCATACAAATCCCTCGCGGGTAATAATGTCCTGCCGGCGAAGCATGCCATTTCAAATGTTGACTCCACTTATATAAATTAGGTCAACCGTGGTGAGATAGTTGGTGAACTGGTTGTTCGAAACAAGCGTATATAGAGCGAACGGTCTTCAAATATAAATTGGGGATTCAAATCGTCAATTTTGCCAGATTTAGGATGTTCAGATTCATGTTGAGGGCCATAATGCCTTCATTGGGTACAAATTATATCGCAAGGAAAAGTATAAAGACATATTAAAATGGCGCCGGCGGCCATCTTGGATTTAAGCCTCTAGCAAAAAATGCTGGGAATTTTGCGAGGGACATGGGGGCTAATTGTTTTCTAAAAGTTCCATAGAACTATATATCTCTTGCTTTCGCTCGTAGCATAATGGGGCAGCAAGTTAGGTAATGAGCTCGCAGTAGGAAAAGTAATGCACCAAAGATTCTCAAAATTGCGACACGTGTTTTACAGCGTTCCGCTCGTAGAATTAAAAACAAACGTGACCCTATTGGGGATACTTGGTGCTGAGGATTTGTGTGCAAATTCCCAGTACAGGTAGGCTAGAATCGTAATAAAGTGAAATCCTTCGTATTGCGTCAGTGGTCAGACAAATCAGCTTTTGAATCTATTCAGGGTAGGAATTGTTACTAGATCTTACTAAACCAAACCAAAGTAGAACAATGAATGACCTAGTTAAACATGGACACTGAAAATCATAACCAATCTGTCACTATCAAGTGGCCATAATTAAGATCGAAGTTCTAATTCTATAGCCGAGGAAGTTCTGTAGTGGGTGATTGACAATCGCGTCCCTATTAACTTGACACGTTGCTTATTAAATGTGTACTTGTACATGTCAGTATGGCATGCCGTTTGGTTCACAATTAGCATTGTTGTTGCATATCAATTTGCGCTTTACATGTAGATTTTTTTATATATCAATAAAAAACGACACGTCAAAACACAAATTGGTATGCAAAAACAATGTTAATTTTAAACCAAACGGGGTGCCATATTTCAGTTTGTTGTTGACGTATATGCGGTGTGCTACCTGGAGTTTCATTACTTCAGCAGGATTATAGTACTCGAACTTTTCCTCGGATTACAGGTCGTTTGATTTTAGGGCAAAAAATGAGTTTAGACATGAACATTATAATCTCAACAAGTTTTAAGTTCGCCGCTTTTTGTGTCAGTCCATCTGAGAAACACGCACTGAAATATTGGATTTTAGTGGAAGTAAAGTGAGATTGTTTGGTGAGTTTGAATATATTGCATGACAAGAACGTTAGTCTCGCGCTGTTTTAGATAAAGCAATAATTGGAAGAATAAAATGGTCTATACAATTGCGATTGGTTGAACTAAGCTCAGTCAACCAATCAATGCACACATTAGTCGGCCAATGAGACGGCAGAAGTAGCTGCTCTGCAGACTATTGTTTTCTTTCTGCAGTCAGGAAAAAAGTCAGAGCCATGAAAGCTTGACAATTTGAGGTGCCCGGCGGGGTACTCGTTTAATGCTGTGTTATTTGATGTTGACATATCACTTTCCTTTAAATCGTTGATATTATTATTTGAGGTTTTTACTGTGTGAAAAAGCTTGGGTTAATGATGCAATTAGGCTACAGCCTACACCATCCCGTAATTTCCGAGTATTGTGATAGACGATGTGGTGTAAGACAAGACAGCACGGAATTAACCTAGCACTAAATCCTGTGTTGACGGATTAAACTGTAATAGGGTCTTTACACTAGTCTAACTTATGAATGTCTTACACCAAGGATATACCGATTTGTCCTCTTCTTCTTCAGTTATCGTTTTATTGATCCTTTTGGGTTGGTTGAATTTCGTCGGTCGTTGGCATTGTGGCATGTGGCATATCGGAATTCCCGCTCAATATATGATTGATCTAACAGTAACTGATATTTAATGGAAATAATCAGATGACACGTACGTGGGTGTCATCGTAACATCTTTCTTCATAGCCGTCCAAGAATTGTCAATACAATTGAGGTGGAGGTGCCTTAAGGGAAAGATATCTATATTTATCAATTTTATCTCGCATTCCTCGCCGGTCAACCGAATGGCGTTGATCCGGATATATATTGTTATCACCTATTGGAAATAAACTCCAACTTAATTGGAGCTTTAACTGAAATAAATGTTATCAATATTAAAGGAACATGATCGTCGGCTAAATGCGGGAGGGTCGTCACTCGTAAGTGCATTTTGACCATTTTTCAGGAAGCAATTTTTGTGTGGATATGGCTGATTGTTTACGTCAGCCGTATCCACCATCCTCGTGGATATGAGTTATATCCAAAGTTTGAACTTGATTCCGCAGGCTCCAACATAGCAATAACTTTTATAAATGTGTAAGTCCAAGCTATTTGCATGATTCCATTGCATGCAACACGTAATTGGATCCAACGAATGTTGGTTAAGAAGATGGAAAAATTGCGTCCCGCGTACTTGTTACAAGCAGCTTTCCTTCCCTTTGAAAAAAGTGATATCAAGTTATATACAAAGTTTGATTAACCTGATTCTGCATGTTTCAACATAGCAATCATGATTGGACATAATGTGCGCGCTAAGAATACATCACCCAAAACCAGAAACGTTCGTTATTCATGTCACATGTTTCTATGATTACGGTATACGTTTACAATATTTAATTCGATTACGTGTTATCATTAAGTTCACATTCCTGCCGCCAAATTCAGTGTACCATCAAGTTATTTCAGACGCACCATGGGTTTAACCGCAACCCACGTGTTAGGGACGCACCATTTGATTTTCAGGGGGGCGGGGTAGGAAGTTGGGTTCGGGGGAGAATTTATTTTGTTTGGCCGCCGCAATGGGTGAATTTTTTTTTTTGCGCCGCCGAAGGCGGCGAATTTTTTTTTTTAATGTATCCATTCATATTGAGTTGGGTGGGGGTAGAATTTTTTTTTTTTTTACTCATCAGGGGGTGATTTTTTTTTTTTTGGCCTGCATAGAGGGGGAATTTTTTTTTTCCGAAAACTTCCTACCCCCCCCCCCCCCCCCCTGAAAATCTAATGGTGCGTCCCTTAATCGAATCCAGTCATTTTGCATTGATTTGCCATAATTCTTTCCCGCCAAAATTGAACTTTGTTATAATGCCGCGCTTGACGTTAGCTCACGTTGCCCTTGGGATTCTGGATTCTTTGAAAAAAAAGATCCATACAGGTTGAAACGTGCTTCTTTCAGTGCTGTTCAAATTCAATTTACTCAAGTTAAGGGCGGGTTTTTTTTCGAAAGTTGGATTTAACTGATATTTGACCGCGGCCGTTCGTATCGTGCGTCCACCTCAATGATAGCAAGATGATAATCTTTTGGAATTGGAAAAACGAAAAAACCTCATCAAAATGAAGCTGCTTGTAAATAGAACTTGGTTTTACCGTGGTTCCTAAAGGATGCCAGATATCATATCAAGAAGCCTTGGTATTATTATAAATTGGATTGTATAGGCAATGCAAATATTTCCATAATAACATAGAGATATTTGCATTGGTTTTACATCAATTGTGTATGGGTGCTTGTACGTATCGTAATGTAAAATACTACTTTGGCGACTTTCGTATAAGTCTTACGTACAAGAAACTTATACGTATAGCCACGCGTACTAGTTTTGCCGTGTGTCCTAAATAAAAATCACATGATGTGGTGTTCATTTGAACTCAGCAAACATTATCTTTCGACCTTTTTTATCATCTTAATTAAAGAAACTTTCAAATCCCATTCGAAAATCATCGAAAAATTGCCTATCACAAATAAGATTACATGGACTTAATGAATGCAAGCTTCAATTTCAATCCAATCGATTACGGTACTGTTAATGGACACGTTGGCGCCAAACGATAATAACAATGATTACGAGAAGTTAATGATATCTGAAGAACAATATTTCTCCTATATGAAACAACCATCGTTCAATTTGTTTAGACGCACCATACCAAAGCACTTGCATTAATGATTTCCCCTCAGGGCACTCCATACCTGCACTTCTTGATGAAGGTTTTGGGTTTTGCAGTAGATGTTAGCTGCCCTAGAGACCAAAACAGGTCTTTATTCGTACGATAACATTCGATACAAAACGATTTCTTAACAGTTCCACCACTCGGTCACGTACACGGACGAGTTTTAGGATGAGTACAGCCTGTTTGAAACACATTTTGCTTGAAGGAATCGATTTTAGCCTGAGGGTCAGTTCATCGTGTAAACTTGTTTGGATTTGCAATTATTCAAAAAGAAGATCAAAATCAAAGAGTGCAGCACATTTATAAACTAATCTATTAGAGTGTTGTAACGCTATCGGTGGTTGGCTTCTACGCTTTTGGGATGAGAGAATTTGTTTTTTATTATTATTAAAATCTTGAGTATTGTTATTACAGGGTCCATTTGGATTGAAACTTGTATTGAATAAAATGTTCGATTTCAATATTCGATCTTATTTGTTATAATCGTAAACGAATATCCGGCCGCGGCAAAAGAAAGGCCGCAATGCAAAAGTCATACGTATGCCTCATGCGTATGACTTATACGATAGTCGCCAATGTAATATTTTTTCATTACCATGCGTAAAATCCCCATTGAAAATGTAACTGAAACCAATGCAAATAATTTGTAAACATTTTTACATCGGTCTTGGTTCAATTTGTATGGGTGCGTGTAAACATAATGATGTAAAATATTAGTTTAGCGACTATCGTATACGGCCACAATACACACAAAATTAGAAGTACAAACATGCCCTGTGGGTGTTGTCATTGGTATAAAAGGTCATTCTAGGTGTATGCAAAATACTCCCATAAATCTATGATTGACAATACCACCTCTAGAGGCCATTTAAAACCCCCTGGAAATTTCACCACAATCGGAGTACCCCCCACAATGTAAAAAAACGCCCACAGTGTCTGTTCATACGTATAATCTACTCCCACAATGTACCTCTGGTAAACTCTTGCGTACTAGTCACTTGTACGTATGGTCCCTATACGTACTGATTTTGCAGCGCGATCTAAACTGCATTGGTTCCCCGCCATCTAAGACAAATGTAATGTCACATAGATTTGTGTCATTTGTCGAGTTCACTGATTTACTTGTATTTGCCATGCCAACTGACAATATCATCAATCACGGTTACTTTTAGTAATTTTCATTTATGAAGATGAATGTCTAAAACAAACACGAACATTGATATGGAGCTCTTTCTTTCATAGGTCACCCGAAGCATAAAAGCATTTAAATTATATACACAATTGTATTCCAAGGTTAATGCATTTTTTATGTAATATATTATCGTCACGTCGGAGACAACGTTTGATTCATTTTCTAAAGGTCAACTGTTAATGATGGCAGTCTGTTCCTTGAGCATCATCTGTTACAACATAAATGCTCGATACTAAATCTAGCCAAGTCTTTCGGTTGCATGATCTGGTGTTCGTCAAACCAAGATTACAACCACAACCACAACCATCACCATCACCTTCACAATCACCATCACCATCACCATCAGCAGCACCATCAACAGCACCACAACCATAACATAGAAAACTATAAACCTAAGCTAAAAGGGGAGTCTATTTTCCAACCTTGATTCAGTGATTATTAACATGAACTATAGAGGGCTCTTTGTGAAAAGGTCAACTACGAGACGATGCCGGACGCGAATTTATTAACCGTACACACTTACTGTATACATTTATTGCTGTGCAATGTACATGTGCTATGCGCTTTACTCCGTCAAGGATCAAATGTTGTTTACGGTAACGAACATCGCATGCCGGACAATGGCTCGTTTATGAATATTCAAAGTTAAATTACGAGGTTACGTGATAAAGCAAATGGGACGAAAGGTTAACGACGGATTAAAATCAAAAATGATACTGACACTGGAGTTGGTTTTATCCAACGCCAGTGGTTTTAGGATGAAATGATTTAGTTCCAACACGCGTGTGATGAATATTCCGGGGTCATATTATCAAAATCCATTTTTACATTGCAACCAACGGAGATTCCAAATTTACGGCCATTTTTGTCCACCGTCGTCTAGCTGTGAACTTGCTCTTTATCTGATACATGTATATAGAAATTTATGTTTGAAACTGCATTTTAATTAATAGTAAACTATTTTGTGTACATTACTGTATTATATTAAGTATAGCAACATGTTGTTAATTATTCAATTTTGGTCCAAATTAAGTTATCAGTTTCAAGGTTGCTGTGTGAATTAGATACGCTACAATCAGACAATTGAAACAATGTACACAACCTGGTTTCCTAACTAAACTGCTATTATATGTACAGCTTATACCAATACTATGGTCTATTTCGTAAATAACATAGTAGGATATCCAATATGTGTTTACACAATCTGGTCTCCTAACTAAACTGCTATACATGTATTTACAGTTTACAAAATATAGGGACATCCTAACAGTGTTAGGGTGACAGTGTTCATATTCTCGGCAATGACATATTTGGTACTGTTAGGTAGGGGTTGTATAGATTTCAAATGTAATAGCCCATCCCAAAGTGTTAGTGTTCGTCTACTGTTTCTTTCGCGTTACCATAACCCGTACACACTCCCGAACCCCAGGAAATGCCACTAGGAAACTATGCCTGTAGCCTCAGTCTATATCTCCCCGGGAAATCACGGCGGGTGATAAATGCGGACGGAATTGGTAATTACGGGCGCGTGACGCGCCCCCTGACCGGGTGGACTAAGACACTGTATTCCATGTTGGTGGGCCAGGGTTCGACTCCCGTCGCCGGCTCGACCGGTTTCCCCGTTATTTCCATCCCAAAATTGTTAAGGCTTTAGAGTGTTCATATTCCCGGCAATATAGCATGTTTCCTATGTTAGATAGGGGTTGTATTCTGGATTTCAAATGGAATAGCCCATTATCGAACAGGGGCGTTTCAAAGCCAAACTTATTTACTAAATCTGTGCCTTTTATCTGTTTATAATATGATGACCAAGTAAAAAACAACAACAACCATTTGATTTAAATTAGCATGACATTCCACATAAATTATGAATGAGAGAATGCCCCTGGCCGCGCAACTTCTTATTTCTAGAGAATCGTGTTATGACCATTTAATCGCAGGAACTGGGTGATTAGCCGAAGGCTATGGATAAGTATTAAAGTCTTACATTTGATATTTGTCAGCGTATTACATACAGATTGCATCAAATCGTTTAGAGGACATGGATTTATCTATAATGCTGCCATTAATTCTCGACCCAATTATTTGTAAAAGTGGATACCTACGCCTGTTCAGTCAAAGATTGTAGTTCTCAAAGAATTTGTTGATCGCCTTCATCGGAAACCCATCGTTCTTCGGAATGGGTCAATAAAGAGGGCAAGTCCGGCCGCACCGGCGCCGGGAATCGAACCAGGTGTAGTAGGAGACACATCCCCTGGAGCCATAGTCCACCCTGTCGGTAAAGTATAGTTTGGTATAGGGCACCCATCTCTACACCAACACTATACACGCGTCATTCCGTGTTTTGTATTGAGGCCGGACTATGACTCCATACAGGAGGGCCATAACTCCTTACAAACCGTATCTAATTGAGCCAAGAAGTCAGCTTGGAAAATCTTAAGATTTTCCTACGCATACGATAGCTCATCTTGTCGCGCCACGATATACCGCTACCAGTGCCTATAGTAGCATAGCATAGTTTGTTGTAGTGAAAGAACAACTTTTCCAATCTTATTTCAACAACTATAGCTCGGATGTGAATCGATTCAGGAACCTTGTACTGAGTCCACCCTGGGCAAATCAGGTTTGCACATCCATATAAATAGTTAAGTCACCCTCAGGTCCACAACGCACCTTTATTTTATCAATTCAGTCACTGAAACAATTATCAACACCTCTGTAGCGTGCAGCTTTGGTAGCCCATTTGAATATATTTTGCTTAAAGGCTCCTATAAAAACAAAGGTTTGCTCGTTAGCTTTTGGTGTTGAGTCGATTTCAATCTGTGGCCCAGTTTTAAAATCACTGTCAATCGTAATTGAATTTTGAATTTGAAAATAAGATCTTATTATCTGTTGTAATAAATTGGAATTTATTTATTTATTTTTGAAATATTATATCTCATTCATCATATTGATATTGATAGAAAAATCAAAACTGAGCCACAGAATTTCGTCAGAATCTCGTCAAAATTGAAGTAGGCTAAGTGAACTACCACTTCTTTATCTCCTCTTGAAGCTTGAAGTACAGGCGGTCACATGCAGAGTGGGATACAAACAGTTTCCACGCGGCAGGCGTCTGTAGACGACATTAAAAAAAAATCACTAAATGTTTAAAAAATGTCAACATTATTAAAATTTCGTCACCATATTTTGAATCACCACGAAAATTGTCTAGTATTGGATCAGTTATCCTTGAAATTTGGGAAATATGTCTGAAAAATCTGTTTTGTATATGGTAAAATGAATAGCGTTGTGGAAAGTGTTAAATCTGACTGACACCTATTGTAATTTTAACTTACAGCTTCGTATTTCATACGAGAAATGTATACGCAATGAGACATATAATATAATATCATATATTTATAACATAGAAGTCGAATTATATGGAGGTGTGGCATTTAACGTCTATCATGTATACAGGATGTGTAACACAAAGAGTTTACATCAATTAAATATGTTCTTTTATCATTTCGTTCTTTCTATCTTAGATGCATAATATAATATTTTACGGGAAAAACTTCTTGCCTATTGTCTGACCCACCTTTAAATAAAGTTATTTTTATTTTGTAATTAATAAATTTCTACCATTTTTGAAAATCTTCAAAGGATTGCGTTCTTGAACAAACGCTGCTTCGCAGCCTCATCGAGATCATAATAAATGTACTTCTCCATTCCAAGTCACGCTCGGAATATAGAATAATTAGCCGTCTCACCCCCCCCCCCCCCCCCAAAAAAAATGGTTCAACGGACATCCGTGATACGCAATACGTATAAGCTCGACATCACGGCTCTGATTGGTTAGCGGTATTTTGTGAGTTTTGAAGAATGCGCGCGCAGCTGATCGAAGTGCGCCCGCGTATGTTGGACTGTGGCCAGGATAATATGTGCCGTAGGTCCATTGTTACCAAAGTAATATTTTGCATCAACCACCTTTGTATGCAACCTTTAAAATTGAACTGCGACCCATGACAATATTTCTGTTTTATTATGGAAACATTTCCATTTGCAAAGAGCCCTCTATAGTTCATGGTAATAATCATTAAATCAAGGTTGGAAAATAGACTCCACTTTTAGCTTTGGTTTATAGTATTTTCTATGTTATGGTGATGGTGATGGTGATGGTGATAGTGATGGTGATGATGGTGATAGTAATGTGATGGGGATGGTGATGGTGTGGCATCGTATACGTATATGGTGATGCAAGATATGACTTCATTCGTCTATTGTCTGAAACGATACCGTTAATACGTTGTGGTATATGATAAGACGAACTATATTGGTGTGAGTTGTAGTGTATATACAGGGTGGGTAAAAATGAAAGATTTTTTTTCATTAACTTTTTAGTTAGTTTTTAGTTCTGTCTTGTGAACTTGTTATTTGGTTTCGTTTGAAGCGAGGTCAATGACCCATTTTATTACGTGTGTGGGGAGGGTGTTTTCCAAAACCATTTCTTATTACCACATCCGTAGATTTTACTATGTGATGGTCAAGTAAAAACACCGGATGAGGATGAAAAGTCCATATGAATTATTAATAAACAAATACTTCTGGTCGTCCACCTTCTGGCTGTTAGAGAATTATTTATATCCAATTAATCGTGAGTGATTAGGGAAACGTAAAATGTAGTATTAAAGTCTTAAATTTGATATTTGTTCGTTATAGTCCTCGCAGACTACTAGTTTATTCAATCGAAATGTGCATTATTAAAATACAAATCACGTGTATTTGTAATTCTGTTATTCATAATACTAGTGGCAACAACAAAATGCATTTCCCGCCAAAAGATTGTAATTAAATATTTGTCTGCATTGAGAACTGTGTAGTTTCCATAAATCTAGGACCGCAATCTGTCAAAATGAAAGAAAAACATTTCAGTGTTATTTCAGCAGCCAAATTACATGTGTATCGATCCCATCGACCCGGGTACTAGTCTACGTACTCTACTAGTTCATATTGGTCAATCATGCCTGATTTTCCACGTGCCTATGATTCTATCCTCAGGACGTAGGCTAAGCAGCCCTCTATTTTATCAATTCAATCATTTAATTGAGGCGAGAAAAATGTATAAACACTTCTGGCAATGGTCAAGAAGTGTGTTGCTTTGGTAGCCTGTTTGAAAAAACATTTCGCTTGAAAGGTTTTACAAAATGAAGGTTAGCTCTTACCTTTCAGTGTTTAATCCGATTTCAGCCTGTGGATCGGATTTTATTAAAATGTCCCTGTAATTGAAAATTGAGTTCATTAAAAGGAAGATCATATAAAAATGAGGAAAAAGTGTACTTTAGGTCCCAGATACTGGAATACCAGTATCTTTCAATACTGAAACATAAAGAAAGCCAGTATCGCTCGAGTCGATACTGGTACGATTTTACTGTTCCAGTATCGGTCGATACTGAAACACCAAATTGTGTTCCAGTATCGAGCGATACTGGTACACATGCTACCAGTATGATTCCAGAACACCGACTTTGTACCAGTATCGAACGATACTGGTTGTACCAGTATCGAACGATAGTGGGTGTACCAGTATCGGACGATACTAGTACAGAATCTTGGATCTAAAGTACACTTTTTCCACAAATGAAATGAAATTACATTGATACAATCCTATCCAAATGCGTTTTATTTACTTATTCTCGAAACATTTAATCGAACTCTCACTGATATTGATAGAAAATCTCATGTGGGCGATTCAAATCAGAATCTCGTGAAATCTCGTCAAAATTGAAGTAGACTTTTAGTGAATTGCCGCCTCTTTATCTCCTTTCTGGTAGTAAAGACGGTCAAATGATGCGTGATATACTTAAAGTTGACACCTATTGTGTGATTGCAATTCCAATTTTTTTGAGTTTTGAAGAATGCGCGCGCAGCTGATCGAAGTGCGCCCGCGTATGTTGAACTGTGGCCAAGAGAATATGTGCCGTAGGTCCTTTGTCACCTAAGTAATATTTTGCATCAACCACGTTTGTATGCAACCATTAAAATTGAACTGTGACCCATGACAATATTTCTGTTTTATTATGGAAACATTTACATTTGCAAAGAGCCCTCTATAGCTCATGGTAATAATCACTAAATCAAGGTTGGAAAATAAACTCCACTTTTAGCTTTGGTTTATAGTTGTATTTTGTATGTTATGGGGATGGTGATGGCGATGGTGATTGTGATGGTGATGGTGATGGGGGATGGGGATGGGGATGGTGATGGTGATGGTGATGGTGATTGTGATGGTGTCGCATCGTATACGTAATGTGATGCAAAATATGACTTCATTCGACTATTGTCTGAAACCGTACCGTTGATACGTTGTAGTATATGATGTATAAGACGAACTATATTGGTGTGAGATGTAGTGTCTATACAGGGTGGGTAAAAACGAAAGCTGTTTTTTCATTCACGTTTTAGTTAGTTTTTAGTTCTGTCTAGTTGGTTTCGTTTGAAGCGAGTTCAATGACCAATTTTATAACGTGGGGGTTGTTTTCCGAAGCCATTCCTTATTACCACATCCGTAGATTTTTATTATGTGATGGTCAAGTAAAAACACAGGATGAGGATGAAAAGTCCATATGAATTATTAATAAACAAATACTTTTGGTCGTCCACCTTCGGACTATTAGAGAATTATTTATATCCAATTAATCGCGAGTGATTAGGGAAAGTAAAATGTAGTATTAAAGTCTTAAATTATATATTTGTTCGTTATAGTCCTCGCAGACTATATTCAATCGAACGTGCATTATTAAAATACAAATCACGTCTATTTGAAATTCTGTTATTCATAATACTAGTGGCAACAACAAAATGCATTTCCCGCCAAAAGATTGTAATTAAATATCTGTCTGCATTGAGAACTGTGTGGTTTCCATAAATCTAAGACCGCTATCTGTCAAAATGAAAGAAAAACATTTCAGTGTTATTTCAGCAGCCAAATTACATGTGTATCGACCCCATCGACCCGGGTACTAGACTACTTACTCTACTAGCTCATATTGGACAATCATGCCTGATTTTCCACGTGCCTATGATGCTATCCTCAGGACGTAGGCTAAGCAGCGCAGTGGGTAGCTCAGGGGGGGGATCCCCCCCCTGACGAAAAAAACCCATTTGGGCCCCGCCCCCCCCCCCCCCCCCCCCACCCCCTAAAAAAAAAAAAGTGAGAAAAAAAGGAAATAGAAAAAAATTGAGAAAAAAGACCAAGGTTATTAGCCAAATAGAAGGCAAAATTGTACATGTAGTACATTTACTGTGCGATATTTTTTGACTGTGCTATTTTTTTTGGACTGTGCGAAATTTTTTGACACCCCCCCCCCCTACACTTACGTGAAATTCACGAGGTAAGTGACTAGCATTTTTGGGGGGCAACCTTTTACGAAAATTTTAGAAATCTTGCCCCCCCCCTGACAAAAATCCTAGCTACGCCGCTGAAGCAGCCCTCTATTTTATCAATTCAATCATTTATTTGAGGCGAGGAAAATGTATAAACACTTCTGGCAATGGTCAAGAGGTGTGTTGCTTTGGTAGCCCGTTTGAAAAAACATTTCGCTTGAAAGGTTTTACAAAATGAAGGTTAGCTCTTACCTTTCAGTGTTGAATCGATTTCAGCCTGTGGATCGGATTTTATTTAAAAATGTCCCTGTATAGTCAAATCTTATGTTCCCAGTCCCTTAACACTTTTGGACCGGTGATTTGACATTTCGCCGGTAATAAATCATCTAAGGATGTGTCTATTTCCCACTATGTTATTCAATTTTAAGACTGCAAAGGACATAATTATGCCCCAATGGCATACACTAACCTTCATAACCTGATAATGGACCACATAGTCGGCTGTTGACAAAATCTTAGATGATTTATTACCGGCGTAATGTCAAAATCATCGGTCCAAAAGTGTTAAGGGATGGGAACATAATGCGTAATTGAAATTTGGATTTATTGAAAGAAAGATCATATAAAAATGAGGGAAAAGTGTACTTTAGGTCCCAGATACTAGAATACTAGTATCTTTCAAATACTGGAACATAAAGAAAGCCAGTATCGGTCGATACTGGTACGATTTTACTCTTCCAGTATCGGTCGATAACTCTCACTGATATTGATAGAAAATCTTATGTGGACGATTCAAATCAGAATATCGTCAAATCTCGTCAAAATTGAAGTAGGCTAAGTGAATTGCCGCCTCTTTATCTCCTTTCTGGTGGTACAGACGGTCAGATGCGGCGTGATATACTTAAATGTTTAAGTTGACACTTATTGTGTGATTTCAATTCCAATTTTACACATTCATAATCTCAAGCAGTAAATCAATACATGCAATGAATTGATAAGTGCATGTAACTTTAATTATAATGGTGTGTGATTGTTTACGTCTAGGGTATGTCAAATATGTAACTTTCGGGTAAACATTATATCAATAGATCCTCTTTTCGATTTGTGTTTGATTAATTATAATAATAGAATAATAATCTCTTAGATTACGATATAGGCCTACTGTAAGGAAGGACGTAACTTTAAGTTTGGGATATTTTTCGGTTGAGTTTTTGTTTAGTTTTTCGTAATAAATATAAATAATTCAAAAAATTGTCAAATATCATTATTTCGCGTTACACAAACGACTGTGGATATATTCATAACAACCCAGATATTACAGTGCTAGTTGTAAAAGTTATCTCGAATATTATTCCAATCATGTAATTTCATGTTACACCAATAATCATCCTAAAAGCTTTAGAGTAGCAAAAATCAATCCAGTATAAGTATTCCTTTTTTTTTTTAATACATAAAAGAACCATCAGCCGTCAATAACTGTTTATTCACGCGTGTTGCCAGATGTGTTTTCCCATCAGTTGCCAAACTGGAAAAAAACCCTGGCTGCTGTGTCGTCAGCCTTGAACAGTTGAACTACTTTTTTTGATAACGGACACGTACGAGCAAATATTCCTCTTCTAAATGTCAACACATTCGCTATTTGTCTATTAACTTTTCAATATATCACGTAGCCGCAACATGTTTGCTTTACTAAACGAACAAAAACAAACCCGATAGTCTAAATCAATTTTCATGTATCGACTGGACCGCCACGGGTTTGAAAGCCCGTGTGTTATTTTACGTGGACAACAGTTTGTAAATCGGAAGCTGTACATTCCGAAGTCATTAGGCTAGATGTATCGCGGCGATTGGTTGTTATTGTAGTGAAAATATCCATTTTAAAACGTAAATGTTTTCAATATAAAGGTTCATCCTTTTTTTAAAGGAGGTGTCCCGCAAACATAAAAGTGTGCATTATATGTTAGAAATATAACTATCGAGCCCAACTTTTGTAATTATATAGAACAAAACACCACACTTATATGACAAAAACAAATACAAACCGCAATCTCTCAACATATGCACTTTTTAAAATTCGCGGCGATCGAAAGTCCCAATGTCGATGATGTCATAGTTATACAATGCACATGCGCAAATTTGAGCACCGATACCCATGACGTCATCGACACCGGGACTTTCGATCGCCGCGAATTTTAAAAAGTGCATGTTGAGTGATGGCAGTTTTTATTCATTTTTGTGACTAGAATGGTGTTTTGTTCTATATAATTATGGCTCAATAATTATTTTTCAAACAAATAATGCTCAATGTTGGGACCCTTCCTTTAACGGTCCCACATACACGGCAGTCCTAGTTCCTATACACTGAAATATCAAATAGAATAAGCCGCAACCGTGTAGACGAAGATAACACTTTCCATGCGGCAGGCGTCTGCAGACGACATCCCAAAATTTTACAAAATATTTCAAAAATGTCAACATTATTTAAAATCACCATGAGAAATGCATTAAAAAAGAGTACCAACGTGACTAGTATTGGTTCAGTAATCCTTGAAATAGACCTTGGAAGTTAGGAAAGGTTTCTGGAAAAACATGTTTTGTATTTATAATGGTTAAACTAATAGCCGCGTAGAAAGTGTTAAGAATCTACTGATGCATGCAGTACAAAAACATGTACAGTTTAGATGGCTTACATTGGGACTCTTCAGTTATAGGACTCACATGACACCGGCTTAATATGAAGCTATTGCTTCTAATTCAACTGACAAGGAAAGACCTTTGGGCTACACTGCAAAATCAGTACGAATGGCGACTGCGTATAAGTGACTTGTACGGAAGACTTGAAACCAATACAAATATTTCCATAGTGATATAGAAACATTTGTATTGATCTCAGTTCAATGAGGCCTTGGTCATCGAAAAAGGATAAGAAACACTGAGTGCTCACCGAACACTAGCTAGTGGTTTTATCATTTACAAAACAGATTTTTCAGAAACCTTTCCCAACTTTCAAGGTTTATCTCCAGAATTACTGAAACAATACTAGGTATGTTTATACTTATCTCAATGCATTTCTCATGGTGATTTTAAAATATGGTAATGAAATTCAATGATTTTGACATTTTTTAAACATTTTGTGAAATTTTGGAATGTCATCTGCAGACGCTTGCCGCGTGGAAAGTGTTAAAGAAATTGGTAAGTTCTTCAGAATTGTAGATAGAACACAGTGTATGCTTGATTTCGTGTCAGAAGATTGGGAAGATGATATTAAAGTTAGTCGCGGAATAACTCTTCCACCGACGGTTCCTTAAAACTACAGATTGATATTCATATGCACATATGTTGCATGACATTTAAAAGTCAATGTATGATTTTGTTCAAAGGCCAAATTTGTCTCCGCTATTCCCGTCACTCCTGTCATTTCCTGTCATCAGCATGGCACTCTTGAGTCCATGTGTGTTTTGTGAACATCATTAATGGACATTATGCTAACCCTCGACCACCTTTCCCTCGTGGAAACCACTTAATGTGTTGGCATTCCGGAATTCAGCTGAAAGTATGCGTGGATTGTGAAGTGTCGGATCGATATTCTGGCAAATGTTTGCAGACAGATGCAGCTTTTACGGGGTTTTTCAGTCGATTAATTTTTTATTTTCGGCGAAAAACGCTGGCATTAGAATAACTTACTGATTGGTTGTACGTGAACGGTTGTTAGATGTTTTAATTTACTTGCGCTTTGGGATGGGATACAGGGCTGTTAGATCATTTTGACCCGGGAATATTTGTGATGCGATCTGTGAAAACCCGCCACATGGTGGCATTTTTTTATATTTTAGATATTTATATTATAAAAAAGCTAAAACTGTGCTGATTACAGAACTGTTTCGATCATTTTTCTACGATCACTACAACAAAAGTTATGCGTGAATGATGATTGTGATGTCATAAAAAGCTACAAAACAAGAAATCATGAAAACAGGCCAAAAAAGATACATAATTCAATAGAATAACATTATATATTATTAATAAAAGTGACGTACAAATGTGAGCGTCTTGCAGTAAAGTAAGTTTTTGAAGTTGAAATTTCATGACAAATGATGACACAAAGTATTGGAATTTAATTTTCTTTAAAGAAAGCTAAAAAATAAAAAAAACCATTTTTTATTTTTTTTAAATATAAATGTTACCCATAATCCTTAGTTCACATTTTGCGACATCCGACGGGTTTTCACAGATCGCTTCACATTTCATCATTAATTTCTCAGGTAAAAATGTGAGCGTCTTGCAATGAAACAATGTAGGTTAAGGTTAATCATAAACCAGTATATTACATTTCGAGCCACCATCATGCTTGATTTAAAGTGTACACAAGTGATGGCACCAATGTATCACATCTTTGTTTTCACAGCCATTCTTTGCATTGTCACATCAGCGAGGGTTTCTTATTAGAGAAAACACATGATGAATTGTTTAATTTTGAACGAGGGCAAAAGGCTAGAGGGTAGGATCCCTATGATGAATGAACAGATTGGTGTTAAAACACTTTCCACGCGGCAGGCGGCTGCAGACGACATTACAAAATTTCACAAAATGTTTAAAAAATGTCAAAATTATTGAATTTGATTACCATATTTAGAACCACCATGAGAAATGCATTGACATAAGTACAGACATGCCTAGTATTGGGTAAGTAATCCTAGAGATAGACTTTGAAAATTGGGAAAGGTTTCTGAAAAATCTGTTTTGTGTATGGTCAAAATAATAGCCGTGTGGAAAGTGTTAATTCAGTTGTCTCTCTAGTGGAAGGTGTTTAGGCCAAATAAAAAAAATAGTTTCTCGTCCTAACTTTTTTTTTAAATTAGGATGAGGGCATTTTCTTTTTTTTCCAAAATGGCGGATCCAAGATGGCGGATGCCCCTTTTCCAAAACTGGTTTCGATTTTTTTCAACATGGTGGTAATCTTTTTGCTTTAAAGTGGCCGCTACTTTTCTAAGACTAGCTTTATAACCTTAAAATGGGTACATTTCGCCTGTTGTGTTTTCAAATATTGACACGTTCTCCATTAACAACATCAGTGTGATTTTTTTTTCTTCAATTTAAAAAAAACCAAAAAAGATTTTTTTGATGCGGCAGCCAAAAATGGATGCGCGCGGGGACGAGAAACTACTATATTTTTTCATTTGGCCTTACATTTTCGTGCTGAATGGGACTATGCGCGGCAATCCATCTTTGTAACCTGTGACATCACAGAAACCCTCATGTTAAAATAAACATTTCCGAATTCCGTAACTTGTATATAATTCAGAGCATTATTTCGTAGTGAAATGTTGTTCACGGGGTAGCAAAGTGGATACTGCCAAATAAGCAGAATGGTTTATCGCCCCTCGCATCTTTTACATTAGACTATCCGTCTTCTAAAGGCGTTTAAGCCTTATATATTGGCGTGATCAATCATTTACCTTCCCAGAGTTTGTAGGCCAGTGCACATAAACACTGAAACCCCCATGTGTTTGCCTTCTGACCGAATTCGAACCAACAACCCGCCATTATTTTAAAATGTTGGCGTATTTCCTTTATTCAAAGTGCTTTATCACACACAACCGGAGAGTAAGCATGTTAAAAGATAGAGACGTACCAATAACAGATTCGATAAGCCTTGCAGCAGTGGCGTAGCCAGTGGGTGGGGGCAGGGGGAGGGGCATTTTTACCCCTTCGGTACACAGCGCATGCCGTCGGTACATTCGTTATTTTGACCTTGCGATTTATTGGCCGGTTTTGAAGACAACTACATCATACCCCCTCCCCCTTATTACTATTTTTGTCGGTACATCATGCCTTTCGTCGGTACAACTATGTCTTGCCGCCCCCTCCCCCCACCTTTTTTACAAATGCTGGCGACGCCACTGCCTTGCAGGCTTTTTCTTTCGATGAATCGACATGATTTTGATAACAACCGCGGTGTGAAAGGACCTTTTCAAATAATATTATTTATTTATTCAATTAATTCTACAAGTGCCCTTGGCCTCATGTTATTCATATATAACTACTGCTACGCTCTGCTACAATGTGATATAGTAGTTACTATTCAGGAAGAGTAAAGGCCCGTGGATACTCCCATACACTGAAGTTGACATTGCAGGTTGACATCGCTTCAACTCGCGCACCGATGTCCTTCGACGCCGGGTGGTATACATGTACGACGTACACGCGCCCAATGACAGGCGTATGAAAGGGTTTCAATTAGTCATATGATAAAAGATGGGTTTCGAAAAAGGATTATTCTGTGTTAATACCTTCCTGTAAGCCTTTAAATTTTTAGCTAACTTCCGGGTGTTTTTTCCCGAAACGGTCACTGATCCTGTGTACCTCAAATCTCGGCTCGCGAGCGAAACAAATTGCATTTCAACAAAGTCATTTTTGGTTTGCAATATCAACCATTAAAAACATTAATTTGATTGGGAGAAATAAACCTGATCCTGAAGATGATTAAACGATCTAACTTAACATCTCTATGATAATAGTATCATTACTAAACTTGTACAAGAGCAACAAAAAGTTTTTAAACGTGTGTGTTTATTGGGTATTCTGCATGTAAGGTAAATCTAGGTATTTGGTTTTATTCGTCATATTTCTTGATCGAAATGCTATAGATGAGGTGACATTTGTTGACATTTAGGACGCCCTCTGTTGGTTTGAGACAAAACACACCGGGCAAGAGTTCCTATAGTTTACATAGGCCAGATCAGGTTTCTAACTAGATTGTGGTGTCACAGCAAATTGTTATCAAAACTGTCTTTAAACTTGCTTAGGAATGCTATAAGCTATCCATTTCACCAAAAAGCTAAAACTAAATGAGTTTTACAATTCATTAGAAAGAAATTTCATGTTGTCTTCATTAACTTTACTGTATATTCTGCCTGGAGGGAAACAACAGAGGGTGTCCCATTTGTAAATACATGACATCATAGGTCACCTCATCTGTACGTGAGGTAATAAGCTTCGGCATAACTGATATTTTATACTGAGAATTATGAAAAACCAACAGAGTATAGAAATAAAATCTGCTTGTGATTAATTCTTTATTTGAAGAATTCTGCGTCGATGGTATCGTTGCCTAGGAAAACCATCCGCGAATCTTGACATTGTCAGTTGGAAAGCGATTCCACAGCCTCTCAGTCAACGAATTTCTTTTAAAATTAGATTTCAACCACACGGTTGAATTATTTTTTCCAAAGAAAGATACATATACATCGATGGCTACGTTCGACGAGATTCATTTAAATTGGGAAGATGTCTTTTGGTATGATAAGTTGTGCTTCCTGCTTGGAGCATTGACCCGGTGACGCCTGTGAATTGCTCCTCACGACAAAGGCCAGTAGTTGAACCGTGATTTTTTTTCTCGTATTTTACCATGACTTTTTTTTCTCTCGTCCGCAGCATGCAGTTGGCATGCGTTTCTCTTTATTACAGCATCATTTGAATTGTTACAATTTAGTGGTGCGAGGGTAGTTAGTTATATTCAGGAAAACAATAGTCATTATCGCTAGCATAAGTATTCAGGAAAACAATAGTCATTATCGCTAGCATAAGTATTCAGGAAAACAATAGTCATTATCGCTAGCATAAGTATTCAGGAAAACAATAGTCATTATCGCTAGCATAAGTATTCAGGAAAACAATGGTCATTATCGCTAGCATAAGTATTCAGGAAAACAATAGTCATTATCGCTAGCATAAGTATTCAGGAAAACAATGGTCATTATCGCTAGCATAAGTATTCAGGAAAACAATAGTCATTATCGCTAGCATAAGTATTCAGGAAAACAATGGTCATTATCGCTAGCATAAGTATTCAGGAAAACAATAGTCATTATCGCTAGCATAAGTATTCAGGTAAACAATAGTCATTATCGCTAGCATAAGTATTCAGGAAAACAATGGTCATTATCGCTAGCATAAGTATTCAGGAAAACAATAGTCATTATCGCTAGCATAAGTATTCAGGAAAACAATAGTCATTATCGCTAGCATAAGTATTCAGGAAAACAATGGTCATTCATCATTCAAAGGTTTCTCCCAATTATGTCTTCTTCGATGTAACAATGTATGAAGACTTGTCTTTGCACACTTTCCCGATGGACTCTTTTTGAAATGAACAACAGGAAATGTGTTGACCTTTTGTATAACCTTTAGAAATACAGGTTACTGACGTGACATAAGGAAACGTTATGATAAATATGTGAATCGTTTTTTGAGTTCCGGTACATTGACAAATTAACCTGACGATGTTCGTGAAATCTGATTCAAATAAAGCGGATGCGGATGTTTGTGTGATTTATTGTGATTACAATATATAGTACAGCCGGATTCAGAATCCTTTGTACTATAACTCCCGGGCGCCCGGGCGGCGATGTTCGTTACCGTAAACAACATTTGATCCTTGACGGAGTAAAGCGCATAGCACATGTACATTGTACAGTAATACATTTATACAGTAAGAGAGTACGGTTAATAAATTCCCGCCCCGGCGCGGCGGTCGATTGTCGACAAAATGATTCAACTATAATTTGGTCAGCTCCAAATTGGCGATCCTCATCACACTAGTAACTTAATATAAAAGAAAGTGTGCGCACGTGAACGCAGCAATCGCACTGTGCGTGTGGTTAAAATCGCTCGCGTTGTCCAAAATCTCGCGCGTATTTTTAAGATTGCTTTTGTGCGTGGTGAGAGAAACCCACATATTCCTCGCCAATGTAAATACAATATAAGAGAGAAGCTCTTCTTTCGACTAAACACATTACTCTGCCGTGCCGCTGAATGTCCCAGTTCGAAAAAAGTGACCACCACCTCGGTTGTCGATTTGCCGGCCTGTTTACATCACAATATTTGCACGATTTGACACAGCTTGTCCCTTCACATTGCTAGCGAAGTACAAGACGAGCACAGAGTGACCCTGACCAGGCTACATTGTCATGGATGTGTCAACACAATTAGCCGCTAAAGTGCAAACTGACGATACCAAAATATGTCCAAGAATTTTCTAAATTGTTCTTTAAAGATTCAATTATTTATACAGAGTATTTTGTTTGATTTAATTACAGTTCATCGGCTGTCGATTTAGCTTCAAGGAGAGGGGTATTTAGCCGTCGTCATTATGGCTCGGTGGAATTGGTAAGTAACTTATTTTAAAATAATTGATAGTTTACAGGGTGTCTCAGAAAACGTTCATCTCTCAACTAGTCAATTGACAGGACTCTAGTTAGTTTACGTCACGGAATGCAATCATATTTAGGAATTATGGGAGTTCTAGATTCTATAACATTTGTAAGTTGTGGAATAACAATTAAGGCTTCCGTCAGAAACTAAAATAAGTTGCCGGTTTTCTTGAAAATTCTATACATAACATTATTTATGTTTGTATTTGGTCACCAGGGTTAGTTAAGATATTGAGATCAGGTTTTCAAAAGTCACTTGAATTAGTTTGATATACGCTTACAAATGAGTCATAAATTATTACAGATGATGAAAGACTAACACTTTTATATCATCATGTTCATAGCAATTATTTTCATAATGGTAGTCACGGTTACAACAATATGGAAATTGGGTCCCACAGCAGCTGTGATGTCATCAACTTGATGTATTTACCGCTTGAAATCACACAGTTTGTTATTTTCAAAAAAAACGCTGGCGATTTATTCCGATGTTTGGAAGAGATTATATCCTCGATCAATTCTAGTCATTTAACATGTTTATTATACACATTATATCAATTGCGACACTGTTACCAAATAGTTAACTTGTCGTTATAAAAGTTGAGGGAAGTTTCACAAATATAAGGAGACAGCATCATATTTTCGTGTTGTCCCAACACTCGAAACATCCAAAGCGATTTTGATGCGCCATGGGTGGTATTATGATATATTGCCATTAAATACTTAAAGGAGACAGCATCATGTTTTCGTGTGTCCCAACACTGAAACATTTTTTTACCCAAAGCGATTTTGACGCGCCACGGTATGTATGGTGGTATTATGATACTGCTATAATATCAAATTAATATTTCACAGTCACAATATTTTACGCTCTTTTTTTGTTACTTATGCTCATGGCATTACAGCATCATCCTCATCTGAACGATATGCTGCACATCGCCAATATACGGTTACTTATATGGAGGGCACTTTTATAAGATCATTTTTTTCCAAGACGAAAAATATAGGTCAGTGTAACACCTTTCAAATGAAGTGATTTAAACAATAACGGCGACAACAACAGCAACAACAGCAGCAGCAACAACAACAACAAAACATCTAAAATGAAGGATTATTTGTTGATGGTTTATTTAACAGTGGCGGATCCAGGATTAAAATTTACGGGGAGCTGACCAAGCCCGTTTTTCCCGGAAAAAATACATTGGTACCCCAAAATTCGTAAAAGGTTGTACAATTTTTTTTGAGAGGGCGGGGGCATATTTTCATCAAAACCGGCCCCAAAAAGCTCTTTACAAAGGCGTTTTCAAAAACAAAGTTACAGTGGTACACAAAAAAGGTACATTGTAACTGCTTACGGGGCCCTCCGCCCCCCCCCCCCCCCCCTGTATCCGCCACTGGGTTACAAACAACAATAACCATGATAACAGCAACAACAACAGCAACCACATCAACAACAACAGCAACAACCAAATATCTATAATTGAAATCTGTTTTGTTATGGTTCATCTTTTGTTAAAATCAGGTCAATTTCTGAATTTTATGGGGCAAGTTAGCTTACCATAGTGTTTATTTTAGTGTCTTAAGAAAGACTTTCTGCAAATCCCTGGAGCTTGAATTTACTATTTGGGAAAAACACTTTCTTGAGTGAGCTAGGAAATTGTACCTAATTTGAAGCCAATTGTTAAGGTAGATACCCGAGGCAATCAATAACGGAAAACAACTAGGGCAATTTGGGCTTGAGATTGAGCACAATCACGACAGAAAGGGAGCGCGTCTGGCTTCCCCCAGTTGACTAATGGGCTAAAAGTGGTATATAGTGAATCACTAAAAACATGTCAACCTTTTAAGGAGATCAATATAGGTCTCCTCAAGAATATAGAATCGTCGTTTTGGGGAATATCTTTTACACTTTTATTTTCTAGCAGTTGTTATCCATAGTCTTATTTTTCACAGCATAGTATGTATGAGTTCAATGCATGTGTTGTTTGTTATACTGTTTAAGAAGACTATTAGAACACAATTAGAGGTGAAACTCACTATATCATACTACTTAGACAAACATATCGAATGGAATTTAAAATTAATTATCGAGCATATGTTTCAGCGCCTTGATACCTCTAATTCCTTTGATGAGATGAATAATGACTTGATGGCTGGTTTCTAATTCCAAATTATAGTCATTGTCAGCATAAAAATTCAGGAAAACAATAGTCATTCGTAATTCACAATGTTCTACAAACTTTTTCTTCTTCAATTTATGGATGTGAAGATTGTTCTTGCACACTTTCCCAATGGATCCTTTGTCAGTTTGTAAGAGCGAATTAACAAATGTGAATTTTTAATTCGTGTCCGACTACTTTGGGCCGCCATTTTGTCTATACCAGTGTCCCGGATGTACACAGTAAAGTATAGTGTGATTATAGCTTTTTAAATTTGTTTGGTTGCGGTGAATTTCTATGAATTAAAGTGGGTGGTAAAACTTGTGAATCCGGTAGTTTTAACTACCGGATTCACAAGTTTTATATTAACTAGATTCTCACCGACGGAAAGAAAAATCTATCGACGGAAAAAGGAGAAAAACCGACTTTTAAATCTCAAAATGGGACAAATTTGTTCGTGTGGGCGTGGTTTTGTCACTACAATATGACGTCAGATGTGTGTTAGGGGTCAATTGAACGTAAAACAGAGCATTTGGAATCGAGATTAAGCCAAATATGAACTGGACACGTTACTCAAGGAAAGGTTAAAAATCGGCGTGATTGACAGCAGCTATAATGCCCGCTATAATGACGCAATGGTAAAAATGACGGCCTCCAGTAATTCGTTCATCGTATCTTTTATTCGATTACTGACTGTTTGTGAAATGAACAACAGGAAATGTTTTGACCTTTTGTAACCTTTAGAAATCCTTTAATGAAAAAATGAATCGTTGTGATTGTATTGAGTTCGGGCACAGTTATTAAACTGACCTGACAATGTACGCGAAATCTAATTTAAGTAGGCCTATGTGGGTGCGGATTGTTTGTGATTTTTCACGGTTACAAAATATAGAAATATATGGTTTAAAACTTCTCGTTAGTACAGTACACTGAAAACATTACTTTGTCAATTGACAAATATAAATTAGTCATTCAGGTGGTTTAATTTAACAAATTAAATATTTGTCATTCACATGAAAAGTTTGTCAAATGACAAATTTTTAATTTGTCATGCAAGTGGTTTAATTTGACAAATTAAATCAAACATTTGTCATTGTTCATTTTTATTTAGTCATTGCCATTTTTTTATTCGTCATTGATAATATTTAATTAGTCACTGCTCCTTGGAAAATTAGTCATGTATAACAAAAATTAGTCATGGTAATAAACTAATATACTTTAAAAATATAAATTAATTGATTAATTTGATTATAGTGTATGATTTTAGGATTTAAGTATTATGAAATTCTATAATAGTGATCGTATTTTGTCACCAAAAAGTGTAAACAAAAAAAGGGAAATACACCATGCAGATCGCAGGCCTTCACGACACGACAAGCATACCATGCAATGCCATTCGCAATAGCCATAACCATGAACGTCATGCATGCTTTCAAATCAGACTATTAAGTCCGGGATATTTGGTAACAAAATACGATCACTATTATAGAATTTCATAATACTTAAATCCTAAAATCATACACTACAATCAAATCAAATCATTTAATTTATATTTTAAAGTATATTAGTTTATTACCTTTTCTGTTTTTCGATCTAGATACACAGCTCTCGTGACCCGCTGCACACTCACGTACGCCATGAATTGCAAATGGCGCCGATTCGAAGACGCTTCAAAAACGGGTTTCACGTAACCGAAATCAGAAGCTATATTTGTCATTCGCAGCGAATATTTGTCATTTATTTTTCGTCTCCGAATTGATTTGTAATTCCGCTGTAACTTTGTCATTTCCTTCCTCATGGTTAAATTAAATCGTCATTCCCAGATTTACTTATTCCCAAATTCGTCAAGTGACGGGTTTAGGATTTGTCACTCAATTATATTTGTCATACCCAAATTTGTATTTGTCAACGCACAAAGCAACTTCGTACTAGCACTCTTTTAATTTGTCATGTTACTCTCATGGTTTGTCTTTTCACAGTTATATTGCAAGACTAATTTTTTTAACTCGATTGACGAATTGATCTGGACTTTTGACGAAGTTATGTTTTCAGTGTATGATTCAGAATTCCGAATCAGAATCCCGTGTACTATAACACCCGGACACCCGGGCGGTTGATTGTCGACAAAATGATTCAACTATAATTCGTCGATTGTCGACAAAATGATTCAACTATAATTCGTCGATTGTCGACAAAATGATTATAATTTGGTCAGTTAAAAAGCAGTGGTATTCGACCAGCTACAAAGAGTTATTTTTTATTTATTTTTAAATGTTATAGGTATTTACACTTTTTTAAATCCCTTTTTACGATGAAGATATGTTTCCTCATGGTTTCCTGCCTAAGTTATTCTAAAGAATAAATTAAAATGCAAAACGTTGATGAAGTTAGAACAGGCAAAATCTGGACAAACAGGTTCTGACCACGATCCATTCAAAGCTTTGTATTTCAACAAGTTGACATCGGATTGGTCTCATAGTTTCTCCAATTAAGGTTAGATATATTAACTGTTATATCCCGTAATATGACGCAGCTCTAATTCCTAATTTTTCACTTACCACCTCTCCAGTTTTTGGACCCAGTTTTTTGGGACACGCTGTTTAATTTGAAAACAAAATGGTTAAGCTTTAAAAATAACACTTACACCTCAATATCAACGATTCGACGTTTTCCGCATCTACGAGTCAAAGATGTTTGTCGTATCGAAGTTGGCAGAAGTTGAAATCAACACTCTAAAGTTGACAAGATTGTAATCCTTATACTAGTGTGATGATCGTTCCATTCAATATTTCAATAAATATGGTAAATTTGCCATAAACAGATTTGTGAATCCATACAAGTATAGGAAATCAACCCATCAACAAAGTGTGTCGAGAGTATCGACGCTTATATAAAAATCCCGTATGGTTATACAGTTTCTCGCTGGATGGGACTAAGCTTATAAGCTTCTACATCGAGCATCGTTAGATGAAGACGCAGGATGATCTAAAAGCCGTTGGATTTTTCTCAGATCGGATAGTATATCATATTTTGACAAAGTTAATTCCGTGAAATATGTATGTACAGGGAGGACCAATGAAACTACTTCAAATATCTCGAATGTAAACAAGTAATAATAGATACCTTTTTTATCGGTGTTCAAATCTGTGATTCCAAACGGTATCTATTATTTCTTGCTCATCAAAACAATGCAATCCTGTACAAGTCTTGGCACTATCCTAGATATATAGTTAACACTTTCCACGGGGCAGGTTTCTGTGCAGACGACATTCCAAAAGTTCACAAAATGTTTCAAAAATGTCAATTTTTAAATATTTTATTACCATATTTGGAATCAACATGTGAAATGCATTGAAATAAGTACAAACATACCTAGTACTGATTCAGTAATCCTTTGGATAAACCTTGGAAGGTGGGAAAATTTTCTGGAAAATCTGTTTTGTATAATGGTAAAACCAATAGCCGCGTGAAGAGTGTTAAGATGGGATGAATTACAGTTTTCAAATATTCCAGTCTTGGATGTTCAGGAGTTCATGAGACGAATTATGTTGTTTCAAAGTTTACTTTCAACAGATATAATAGCATTGTTTCAGCTCACAGAAAACCCGTTACTTCTAAAGAAACGAAATAGCGGGAGAGTAATGAATTGAATTTGATTATATTTAACACATCTTTTTACCAGAATAAGATAATAATAGGTTCTCATAATTCTTCCCACCCTGGACTCGCAATTTCACTCAGGCTTTATTAAATACAAATTGATTTATAGCTAACTGTAATACCACCATTCCCGTTTGGTATTCTTTGAATAAAAGTGATTAGGGCCTAGTTTCATATGAAACGTGATATCCTTCGAACCCACAACAGGATTATCTGCGATCATTCAACTTTGAATAATCTCGGACTTATCCAAATACCAGGAGTTTGTTTTTTTATAGCATAGATTTATTTTAAAATCAAATATTCACCATAATATTTTGATTTTGTGTGTGTGGATATCCTGCTCCGCTGTGATGGGAACACACGTTTTGGTAGATAGGGCGAACTTAACACTCCAAACAGTACATTCATTTATATTTCTTAGGGGGGTTTCAGACCCAAGTGCGCCCCCACTAGTGTTTATACCATGTGTTAATACCGACCATCATCATTGGAATGACGAATTCCCGCCAGCAATTTTTTTTTATTCGTACATGAGTTCAGTGAAATCACAGTTGATTTGTTTAAGAAATCATTTCATTTAGTGAATATCACTCAACTCATGTACGAAAAAACCAAATCGCTTCTCGCTAGCAAAACGAATATATACGCCCTTCAACGAGTATTTCAAAAGCGGCAGACGCAATTATGAATTGTGTAACCAATAACAATAATTTATTTAATTTTGCTTTGACATTATTTCTGTAAAGAAGCCGCAGAGCGTGTGTGGTCTAGTGGAAAAGACGCCGGTCTCACGATGCAAAGGTTGTGAGTTCGAGCCCCGCTACGGCCAACATGTTTGTATCCTTGGGCAAGGTACTTAGTCTCAATTACTTCGTCGACCCAAGCGATATTTGGGGAGCTGTTAGGATATCAAAATCTAAGTAGTGCTGATAGGCTTGTGCACTTGTTGACTGGTAGCCGCCTAAGTGTAGCGACCAAAGGATTCTGATATCGTTAATAACTGGCAGCGATAATACTTGATTTAAAAAGCGCTTTGAGACTGTGCTTGCATTGTGGAAAGCGCTATATAAGAACGGTAATATTATTATTATCATTATTAAAATAACAAGTTACATGTACAGCTTGTTTATTTTTGAAAGTTAAAGCAGACATGATAGATGTTTAATAATCGAGGAGAGTCATAATGGAGCGTCTGCCGAGGTGTTAGCTATAATCACAGAATGGCATGTTGATAATTTAAGAGTTTAATCGGGCGAGGATGAAATTAGTAAGGTAATTTCAAGAAACACTGAACCAATTATGAGTAATGCATGATGATATGGCGGTAATTGAATTTAACTTAATCTTGTCACGTTCCTTCAGTAGGATGGTGTTAAATTCGAAGTCAATAACCGGATTGGTAAATCTACCTTTTCTTCGAAACGTTAACCCCAACGTCCAAGAAAGACACCAAATCAATTATTTAGATGTGCTGTACGCTGCACTAACTACTCGTATACCGTATTATATGTTCCGCTGCTTGGTCATTTATTGAGTTTACTTTGGTGAACAACTTGTTTGGTTCTGTTATCAGCTGAACTTGGCATTCGATGATAGTAAGACCAAACACATACTCCATCTAAACAATCAATTAAACGTTCATATCACCAAATCATTCTCCTACAAAACTTTGCAGATCCACTGGCAAAATAGGTCTTGAATGATGTTTGATAACAACTCTTAAAGATTTAAAAGGATAAAACAAACTAAAAGAATGGGGGTTTCCCCTTGCCACATGTTGATAGATGGAAACAAATCAATTAATCTGGGTTAGTTTTTGAGGATGCTAAGAAACGTTGTGTCCAGGGATAAAGCATTTGATTCACACCATGCACTAACTTATGCGCCAATGCAACTGTTCCTTTTTACTCGAATGCGTACAAAGGCAAACGCATTAGTACCAGAGTAATATCATGCATATATACCAAACGTACATTCACTCAAGTTATATTGACACCAAATTAAGTACTGTCAAGTCCGAAAACATCAATCCTAACTATTTTTTCATGACATTTTTATGATTGGAATTGAAAACATTAGGCCTGTAAAAGTCATGTTTCCGAAGCCCAGCGTATTTATTTCTCATCGCCGCTTATGAGCTGAGCATACTCTACAATGCTCGACTGCTCAGTGGTAGCGTTTGCCACCGCTGCTGGGGTCACACCACTAAATAGAGCTCCATAGGGATATGTACAAAAACACTGATATAAAACTCTGTTTTAGACCACTAAATTGCAAAATTGGACCCCGTAGAGTCATTTTTTCTTAAAGATGATCACATTTCCCCACCAAAAATGGGAAAAAATAGGTAGGTGAACCTGCTCGATTTTCCAAAATATGCCCATGGAGTTGACTACCTCTCTGACGAGCTTGGAAATGTCGCCGTAATCGCCAATTTTTTCCAGTAAAAAAGCACAACTTTGAAAGATCTCTCAACATTTACCTATAGATGATATTCACAGTTTATAGTCAGGGTGCATGTAGGTGATGTCCCATTATCATAATTAATTTTTTTTTAAATCATAGTCATGTACGCAATGGTATTACTGTCAAGTCCTATTAATTGAGGATTTTGTGATGCATACTTTCCGAATTTAGTTTTAAACGCCGTCCTTAAGGGTAGGGGATACCCCCATTTAGTGTAGTGCACCCTGCTGCGCGTGTCATATTGGCTCCGACCTACGGTATTTCCAAGTTTCCTTTTTGTCTGATTCAGAAACTGTGGGATTTGACAGGCTTGACCACCATTTTGCGTGAACTGTCAAGCATCATTATATTAATACAGATCGGTTGGCAGGGGCATAGAGTTACATTTTTTTAATTCTTAATTGGGCTCCTGGTGACTTACATTTGTGAACTGGTGAAGCAATCCACAGATTTAACCGATCAGTATCAGACAAAAAGGCCTGTAGACACTAATAGCGTAATGAAAGCTGGGAGTCAGCGTATTATATCGTGAATACTAATGCGCATGTGTGAGAGCGTGAAAAGAGTTGGAGCGTTGTGGAGTATGCTCAACCTTTAAGAGCAGTGGTTCTCAACCTTTTGCCCCACGACCCGTTTTGACATTCCTGGTCAGTACCTTGACCCCAAAAACAAAAATTGGAAAAAAAACACCAGCTGGATATCATAACTGAAACTGCTTAGCTTGGATGCGAGCGTAGCGAGCAGGAAATTTTGCATGTTTGAACGTTTCTTTTGGGTTTTCTAAGCTTTTTTAAAGCGAAATGTAACATGGTTCCCCCAAAACCTTTATTTATAAGCCCTTCATGACCCCCTGGAAAACCCCCAAACGACCCCCATGGGGGTCACGACCCCCAGGTTGAGTCACGGGCCTTAAAATGTTGTCTGACGTAAACGTAGGTACGGCAAGTTGAATATAGAGCTGCCAGTGTTACCTCGTCGAAGTTGAATCAGCCTAAAGCAAAAATCAGTGTTTTTGCAAGAGTCTGAGTTTAGCACCAAAATAGAGGAAAAAACACTAGCAACTTTCCAAAGGTGTTTTTGGTTAAATAATTCTATGCCAAGTGTATATTTACACAAACTTAAGAAGCTCTGATACTTATCTATATAAATTATTATTGCTGCCATAATATTTTGATAACTATCAATGTAAAATACAAGGCACTGCCCGTTTTGAGAAAACACTAGCAACTTTCTAAAGGTGTTTTGGGTTAAATAATTCTATGCAAAGTGTATATTTACGCAAACTTTAGAAGCTTTGATACTTATATATATAAGTGTATACATTATTATTGCTGCCATAATATTTTGATGAATATCAATGTAAAATACAAGGCACTGCCCGTTTTGAGAGGACAGCTCAGTATGCTCAAATTACCTAAACTAAAAATACATAGAAAAAATAAAAGCACACCTGTAGATGAAGTAGTCACGTAATTGTCCTCATTTCAACTAAATTCTACTACAAAAAAATACCAAAGTGCACCATACCACCTGTCCAATTATGGGTGTTTGGAAATGTTTACGTGAACTGACTACATTCTACAATTCCCCAAAAGAGAAATACCCATTTTTAAATATATCACCTGATAAATTGTGATTATATACGAGTACGTGATTTTTCACAATTCTGTTTCTGTAGTTAAGCAATTGAACGCTCTAAACATTGCTAACAGGGATTTAACATTCGAAACTGTGTAAACTCTCATTCATCTGGGACGGAGGCACTAAGAATATAATGAATCAGATACCAAGACCTTACATGGTTTAAACGGTGGAGCCAGTGGCATACGACATACCACACCTGATACTTCGAATACTAATCCAAGATTTAGGATGTTTCAATGTTCAGGTGTGTTGCCGCAGTTTTGGCGCCACAGACGCATCAAATTGGTATTTTCCATCTACCGACACACATACAAAACATACTGGTATTTTTACTTGAGTCAACACATCAAGTAGTTATAAACCGCCAAATATTCACTTGTGTTTTTTTTAATTTTAAACAATATATTTCTGCTGTATAGGGATACTTTTCAATGAACACTCCAACCGATCCTATCAACAAAAAGATCTACAACAAATATCTACAACAACAAATTCCCTCTGCGTATCTCCGATTATCTTGGTAATTTTTAAAATAAAGCAACATTTTGTCAAAAGGTTGTCAACAAAATGTCAAAACTTTCCTTTACCGGTGGGTTTTTTTCGTCAGACACACCTTTTTGGAATAAGCCACACCTATTTAGAATATATATACGGGCAACAAGTAACTCAAACGAGGACTACATTAAGGATAAATTGGTACTGAAAATGTGCATTGCAAAGTATTGAAGCGTAAGTCATGAAACATGATGCATAATATGCTGCCTTATGATTTGATTACCAACAATATTGCCATAATTAACAGACATTTATTCTGTTATAACATGGCGTGAGATTCCCCGTAGGTATCTGTATCATGGTTTTGATATTTTCAACAATAACGGTAACACATTATTCAACCCAACGATGATTAATCTATAATTGAATCTTGTTTTCAAAACTACACGGATACTTTTCAGGGAGAAAATTGAATTGAATGTTACAAAGAACTGGGCCACTGTCTAATAACGATATATGATAATATAACATGAGGCAACATATGTGATATATTGCATCTAGTGTCATCGTTTGACCTTTATGATTTCTGTGAAACGAGATATTGCATTTTCAACGTAAGAGTAATTAAAACGTTAATTTGTCAATATTTTATTGGTGGCAGTCAAGTGTTTCACTTACAGATATGTAAACAAACTGAAGATGAATTTGTATCGACCACGGATCAATAAAATGATACATACTACAGCAGTATGGGCAAATTGTTTCATATGCCTACGCCAATATAAAAAAAACTCTACAAGCGTATGAAAATAACCATTTAATTTACTATAAGAAAGTATTTTTGGATATCAATGGATATGAAATATATATTTAATATCATCCACCATTATACCATCTGTATGTCTTAAAGAGTAGCATTTACACTCAATTCTTGCATATCAATAAATCGGTTAGAAAATATGATAGTTTGTCTTCTCGGACCTTCTGAGCATTTGGAGTTTTAAATTCATCTTTTCATTTGTAAGCACATACCGCGACAACAATACTTTATCGATTTTAACAAACAAGGTGTCAAAATCACCGTAATTAAATTTTCCGTCTCCTGGTATTTTCATTTTTAGAATAATATGAGTAACAATTTTAAAATTATAGGTGCTTTTACAACAGCCGAGTTACTTTTTTGCTGTCTTTATATCATGCAATAGGTTATTGCGTAGCACGTAATCGGTTGTTGTATGTCATGCAATGGGTTTGTTATATGCCTTGCAGTCGATTGTTGCATGCTAGTGTATACCCTCTAAACTAAATTGAAAAAGAAGTATTGTCTGCTCTGAACATTCCTTTAAAATAATGGAGAAAGTGCGGTAAAGGCGTGTCACATGTTGCCAATAATGCCGATTGCGTAGCTAGAGGGGAAGGGGGAGAACGTGGGAGTGCCGATGGCAAATCAGGTTCTATTTGTGGTAAATCAAATGAGAAACGAGGCAAAAGGAAGAAATTTGACTCAAAACAATTGTTGGCTAATGAGTCATTTTCGGACACACCTAGAACAATAAATTTCAGCACACAACTTACTAGACAAAACTTACCAATAAATCAATTCCGTTTTTATGAAGTGCTTAAGTATTTCTTAATAAATACTAAAAAGCGCCACCATATGGTTGAGATTTTGCAGTAAATTTTAAACGCTAACATTTTTAGGATTGAAATGTTGAAAAGAATATCCGGGTGTGGAAATGGGCGATATTTAGCGGGGAAATCGGGGCACGAGCCTAGGACCGCCAGCATAAAATACAGTGTTGTAGTCCACTCGGCCAGGGGATCGCGCGCCCGTAATCAACAATTTCGTCCGCATTTCACCCGACGTGATCACCCGGGAGATTAGCTAAAACGTGCTGCCAGTATAGTTTTTCAAACTGGATTTCACGGGGTTCAGGGCTTAAAGGGTTCGGGGATCGTGCGGATTTAGGATCTGTGATTATTAGCAGTGTCTAAAACAAAATATGAAGTTGGCATTAACACCCCAACTGATATGTTGCATAATCTGACCGCTTACTCACGCGCTCACAACTGCCAAAAGCTCAGATTTAATATTATTACTCTTTGATTCTTCGCATGAAGTATAGTGCGAGGGAATCGAATGCTATTATTAAATTGAACATCTCTTCATCTATTATTAGAGGATTCAAGTAAACAACACAGCCAATCGTCACCATATAGCAAACTATCAAATATTAAATATTGAATTTTGGCAATATTTATTGTTTCTGCATTTCATAAAACGGTAATTCAAGATTTTTCATTATCGTTTTCCAAAATTAAAACTTATTTCTATTTTTGGATACGAATTCTTGCATTTTGTGCATATTGGACGATTTGTAAAAAAAAAACCGAAACGAAAGTCAGAGAACCTTTAACATTTAGGTGTGGTCCAATAATATGGTTTGATATGAATTGTGTAAAGAGTTGATCATACTCCACAACGCTCCAACTCGTTCACGCCCTCACACATGCGTAATAGTGGTTCCCCGCAGTCGAGCGTTTTGATGTGTGCTCAGTGCTTTACTCTGCAATCGAATATCGGTGAGAAATAAATAAATAACGGGCTGATATCCCATAATACCAGTGTAAGTATGAGTACAGAAGCTTGCTTTGTTGTATTCTATACAGCAGTTAAATCCTTACTTTTGCGCAGGTGTGATGATAAGTAATTGATCATTGAAGAGATAATTATGTGGCTGTCAGTGTGATCAATCAAAGTCTATGGAGATTTTAAACATCAATGATGTCAAATAGAGCAAATTATACTAATGCAGGAAACATCCAACTGTTCACGGGGTATTAAGTATCGCTATACAGGGTGTTCGTGAAACACTGGAACTTATTTTGGAGGACCTCTAGTTTCACCCTTTTAAAAAAAGGTAGGTCAGGTCTAGGTGGTGAACCAGGCTAAACAGCAACACTGTCTTATTTCATAATATCGGTAGAACTGGTTTTCAAAAGGATAAAATGTCACTCTTTTCTCTCGCGTAATTAAACTGATTATGGAAATCTTTATTTTTCTGGATATTATAATATTTCCAGAATGCTTATAGATATGACTGAATATCCATTGTTTTTACAGTGAATCTATATCTCCGTATATGTTACACATAATAAAGTGTGTTCATAAACGTGTTATAGATACTGGTACTGACAGTTTAAAAAGACATTAAAAGATACGTATAGGAGGGCGCCCTCAATCTTCCTGGAAATCAGGTTTTTCGCACCTACATGATACTTGGGCATACTAACTACCATTTGAACCCGTTTACCTTAATTCGCCGTCTATCATGTAAAAATTCACGATTTGGTCATTTCGATGTAGATCACATCGAAATGATCAGCATCACTAACCACATAGCTTGCTTCAACCAAATTAGCGCCATTATTCAACCGTTTTCCCATAAATAATTATAGTTAAGGGTTCCTACGTACTTTATCTATTGACATAATTCCTTTTTACCATATTTGATTTTTCTCGGCAATCTCTCAATGCCCCTTTAATGTATACAACGCAGCGTGGGAATCATAGGAGAAACCAGGATATCGGGACGTTTCTCAAGAATAGCAAAGTGCTTCCAAGAAACAGTGGGAGTTTATATTGAGATTGCATTGCATTTTATCAGTAAATAAATAGCGGCTAAATGAATATAAATATCATGACGTGATGACACACAAATCAAATGCTTCTCAAAAGAAAAGCTTTTAAAAATCTTCTGAACACTTCTAAACATTGAGAGTTTCTCGAGAACATTGAAATTTCCAACAGAACACTTAGAGAGGCTCTGGAGTAGTGTTACTTTCTGGAGAACAGATAACATATTTGTCGACAAAATCGAAGACTTCTACTTTTTTTTGGAAAATTTCTCTCCCCAAAAGACCCCCTTTTTAGGAACATTTGGCAATATCACTTAAAGACCCCACATTCTGGGATATTTTGACTACCTCTCAACCAAGGAACTCTATTTTGGTCGTTCTCTATCACAAAACAATTGCAACATTTTAACTAATAATTTTAGCTCAAAAGCGGAAAAGTAATTTTGAGATATACATAATATGTATTGATAATACGTGAGCGGCATTTTGTATTATTGTCTTTGATTTATCTATATTTTTAAATGAATTTAATGGTATCGTGACCTTAACGATTAAAATCTTGTGTGTAACTGTGAATACAGTCATTGTGCATTTAAATATAATACACAACGCGGTGATGTGACAGATTCTTGAAATATATTTTTAGATTCTAGCCATCATTTTGTAGCCATACAGTACTTTTAAATCCTTTAAATTACTTCTCACCAAATGCTTACAAAACAAGGCAAGATTGACATGGCGTTGTAGCGTATTCATTCAGACATAATTAATACCTACAAAGACCTGAAAGTCACGTTTTTAAATGTCGCTTTCAAAATAGAGAAAGTCCAATTTATTTCATTTTTTAATGAAAAGGCATTATAACATTGCAGTCATTTTCAATACGTTATGGAACCTACTACAATACATAATAGCGTGCCAATTCTTTCTAACCTACTTATAAAGATCTTCTTTCAATATAGCCATTACGGCCATATCAGTGTATCCTTTTCTGGTATTAACATGTATGTGGGTTGATTCTATACAGGGTGCACAAAATACAAGCCCACGCAAATTGTATCAGTAAGCTATTACGTAGCACAAAAGACGACGAAAAACTCCGGTTCTATGTGCCCGACCGACCCGGGTAGGGGATTTTCGAATACAAAAATACAAATGGTTTTTTTTTCTCAAATCACTGTGGATACAATATGTGTTTGGTAGGACTCTTGGTTTGACGATATATTATATGAGTTCTGCTTGTACATCTTCTCAATTTGAAGTCTCCCGAAAGCTAAATAACACAATCATCAAACTGTTGTTGGTTCCAAAAATTAATCCCCAATGGTTATGCAGTGGGAACCAAGATGCCGCTGAGCACCAGATTAATATCGTCCTTTGTTTTGGTTTTGTTTTTTCGAATTGTTCCCCCTTTGTTTTCTTAATGTTCCATTTTATCATACATGATTATGAAATCATTTTTAGGAGTTGGCTTTACGTATAGTGCTTTTTATGATATTGGTTTGTCAAATTTTCGCGATGGAGCATATTCCCTTAAGGTGATACTTACTGCCTGTATTGGTATACAACCAAATATAAGATACAGGTACGACATTATATGCATCACCTGTTATTTCTTACCCGCTAACAGCTTCAATAGCCCTATGCAATGTACCTTTATATAAGCTCCCGAGACCAGATTTTCTGATATGCCTGGCTGCCAAAATCCCGATAGCATATTGATGAGTTTTGGGTAGCATAGTAGAATCCACAAATGAAGTATACGACAGTGACAAGTCAATGACACAAATCCAATTTCAAGTGAATTTTAGATAATCCCATTTCGATGATTACAAAGTTGAAGAAATATGAGAGTCTTTCAGATTGTGGACAGCAACATTCATAAGGGACTATTACAGACTGAGATTGTAATATTGTAAGGCAGTACTTATTATGTGTATCTCAATAAATCAAGACTATTCTTACAACGCTGAGAACTATGAGAGTCGTTCAGATTGTGGAACGCAACATTTATAAGGAAAAATAACAGATTGCGCTTGTAAGATTGTGCAGTTATTATGTGAATCTCAATGAATCAAAAGGTTCTTAATAATGATGACAGTGTCTTGTCACGAAGTGACAGCGAGTCCTGAAAGGTGTCACGTTTTCTTAGAACAGTGACAGTTTATAGAAAGTACCTACCTCGAAAATATGATTTACTAGTGAGTGTGATTTTTAAAAAAGCTATACAGCTGCGTAGTTATGCCCTAGACGTACAGCAACATAGTTGTTTATTTTTCCTGTGCGAAATTTCATTCGAATACAAGCACAGTTGAACGTTAGTTCATTCACTCTTACCATATATCTGTTGCTTTAACAATCAACGAAAGAGTCAATCAAAACATGCCTTGAAGAAGGGTTTGCGCGTCTATTTAGTTAGCAGTGGTTATATAAGCACTTTCTTAAAGTATTTATGCTTAAAGGATGTACTATTTGATATCAGGTGTGGTTATTAATAAATGTATGAATTATATAATAAGTTAATCCCGCAAAATGGTAGAGAATAAAGTACAACTTCTGGAATATACATTAGAGTATTAAATGCTATTTGTAAAAGACGCAATCACTTAAAACGCTGATAAAGAAGATAAAAGAAGCAAAGAAAGAAAGAATGAAAGAAATAAAATAAGCTGGAGAACCCCCTGAGTATCAAATGGTATATCCCTAAGTGGCACACGGTACGCAGGTGGTGGCCATACTATCCTTGGAAATTGAAATGAATATATCATTCAGAGTTCATTAAAAAAATAGTCTTAAGAATTTTTTATTTGCTTCAGGATATTGTTTGTTCTAAAATACGCGATGACTGATTAGTGTCTTACACGTGACATATGATATCTATCAAATGAAAGTAATATGACGAGTACGTACTTTGATTTTGAAATCTAACACCAATATCGTGCCATTCTAATCTATTTTCAAATACTTTAGCAAACTAATTTATTAGACCCTAAGTACCAATTATATTTAGTTGAACGAGACTGCCAGAAAATGTCAATTTCAGATTTAAGCACTTACGATTTAAAACAATATCGTGTTTATTTAATATTACAAAAACAACAACTTTGATATTTTATTAGATCGTTTTGGTTTTCCGATAATTATATTGGGACTTATTTTTAGGTTTCTTCGATTGATTTTTAGTAATATCACTTTTATCCGATTATATTATTTGAATTTCTTTATATAATAGGTTAAGATTGTTTTCTCATAAAAATGGCTCGATATCTGTTTGATTTCTTATTGTAATATTTGAATTTCCGTTAATAACCAGGTTTTATTTATTTACTGATTATTTTACTGATTGCATTTTGTTTTAGATCATTACATATGTCCCATACCAATTTTAGAAATTGTGTAACGAAAAAACTTTAATTCGTCGTACATTATTTTTAAAATGAATGTATTATAAAAGTGCGCGTTCAAATCCCCATTTCGAACATCTGTGACAATCGGTTTAAAGCGCTTCATCCTTCCGAGATAATCGTATAGCTCACTCATCTTGTAATGCTATTTGAATATAAGTGATCATTCAGCATAGGACAGACCATAGACATAGTAGATACAGAAGGAATAACAATGATCCAATCACATTGCCGATCTTTAACATTGATTGTTATTTAAATACTATTAGACAGCATTATCCTAGTTAAGCGTAATGCGATAATGACACTTTTGTATAATCATGGAAATAGTAATGTGTCTGTTGGCGGGAATTTTGAACAGGTGTATCAATAACATTGTTGAATCTGAATACATTAAAATGATAAAGCTATTGTCTCATGATGTGTTTGTTCATGCTCATATCGGTCCAATAGAAAAAAACGTATTCCATAGACAGACCTACTATGCTCCCGGTTAAAGAATCCTCCGCCCCTCATCATAGCATAATCACCGTAAAAAAGGACGAATTTTATAGACGTGTCTATTTATCATTCTTTTGTGTAGATATGTCCATTGACATTATCTAACCACCCATTGCAATCAATGAATCAAGATTAACCTCAGAGAGATCACAGATAATATCAGTCAAATGGTTCATTTTGGTCTAAGGGTTTCTCGGGAAGACCTCTGCACACCATGACTGTATGCATGAAGATTATTGCTATTCTGTCATTGTTTTTGATGATATGAAATATAAGTTGATAAGACCACTTAAGAATAAGCTTATAAAATATGTCCTAAATAAATAAATAAATCTGTTTTAGGCGATCAAATATACTATGATGTTGGAAAATTCTGTTTGACCATATTACAACGCTACAAATGGAATTTCGATGTCATTACCGAGTTCTCTTCAATCATTGCACCCACATTATCATCTTTGTAACACGTTACAACATTTCTGATTTTCCACGTGAGTTTTCCCCCCTAAGCTTGCTTGAGTAGTTCCATAATACTTTGCAATACTGTTCTTTCAATACGAGCTATTTACAGTACAGTCATATGTTGAGGTGATTAACATTCGTGGCTCATGTGATATTACTCAGCATTTGTATTATTAGATCTATATGGTATTTAAGGAAATATGTAATGGCATGTAGTCAATGAAATCAATCCCTCTGTTTGTAGTTGGATTATCTGAAGCATATTCGATTTACAATGTTTTAACAAAACCAGCACATATAAATTTCATCTTCCTTTCCCAATGACCACAGTTGAAAAAACATCGGATCCTTTACAACGGTGCTAAACTATGGAATTATCTCCCCTAAACACTCACAAAGAAAACAAACAATCATGCATTTAAAAAACACAACTCAAACAACTCTACATTTCCACTATGATTCAAACATAACACACTAACTTCCTCATGACAACACATATATTTCGAGGGTTTAGTGCAACAAATTCCTAACTTCAATGGCTGCCATTAGTTAGATTGTGTCTTCCTTTACAAGGGCATATCTTAAAACACCCTTGATACGTAACATGTGGCAGCTATTGTAGATATTGCCTTTTCACATAACTGAGATGCAAGTGATAAAATATCCTATCTGCTATAATAGCTGGCCTGTGTTACTTTAAGTTTATATCAAGGGGTCTGCTATAGACCACCACACATGATAGCATCTGGCAGGTATTACAGATAGACCCTTGTTGCACTAAACCCTCGATGTGTTTCCTCGTCTTTTAACTCTATCCTTTTTTTCTCTATCCCCTTCTCTCTCCCTTCTTCCTCTCAATTATCATATACTTACTGACTTGCTTTTCCTTAGACAACCACTTGTGTGTGGTTTGTCTCATTCAGTGTATTCGTCTCTACGTGTTACTTGTTTTCTTACGCTCTTGTAATTCGTCTCGTTTGTATCGTTTTTCATTTGCCATGTCCTAGTTTTGTTTTAGTCGTGTCTCGTTTCATTTTCCATGTTGCTATTAGGTCACAATGTACCAGATTATGTCATTATTTCATTGTTTTAAGGAGTCCATTTACCGGCCAGTTGGTCAGGGTTTATTATTATTTATATTATTTTATTTTGTCATCATTTTGCTGAATGAAGTGAATTGAATTCCACTGCAATGAGAACCTGAAGATTCTAAAGATAGATAACGCCAGTTATGTGACGCAAGTGAGGCATGCTCGTTCTGATTAAGTAACCCTATTTGCTCTTTTTCACTCAATCTTGATATATTCAAAGATTTTATCGGTTCCTTACGTTATGTTGTCAGCGCTCCCTGGGAGACATTAACCATCACAATGCTAGTACCAAAATGAGGTCCACTTCGTGATCGTATCGTCTGCTGCTTCAATGATTCCAGTTTTAAGCGCTCAGCATACTCCACCACGCTCGAAATCTTTGCGCTCTCACACATACGTAGTATCTCCGCCACAACAAAATAACGGAGCCTGATTGGACAACGGTGGGCAACGCTTGCGCTTTGCGGGATACCGGGATACCGGGATACCTTCATCTTAGCGCTTTCCACGCGGCAGGCGTCTGCAGACGACAGTTCAACAATTCACTAAATTTTTAAAAAATGTCACAATTATTGAATTTCATTATCATTTTTGAAATCACCATGAGAAATGCATTACGATAAGTACAAGCATATTATTGGTTCAGTATCCTTGAGATAGACCATGAAAGTTGGGAAAGGTTTCTGAAAACTCTGTTTTGTTTATAGTAAAACTAATAGCCCCGTGGAAAGCGTGAAGGATTCGTACAATATAGTTGGCTGATTTGATTATTTTTAAAAGAAATTTGGATCAGTGTCTAGATCGCTTAACAAAGAACACGCAACATGTCAACGGATTGTCGACCAAATGGGACATACATGAGAGGCCAAGGGTATATTTCATTGAAAAACAACACTGTAGTTGATTTCCCTACTCCTGCCCTAAAGCGCAATACCATAACATGAAAACCAAAGCAGGTCGCTGATATACTGTTTTCTATGGGTTTTGTTTGAACCCATGCCGATATTCTGATTTTTGAGCAAATTATGAACTTGGAAGAATATCTCTCAATGTTTCAGAATCTTCTCTTGTTTATTTAGCAATTGGTTTTAACGCTAATACCGACTAAATAAATATTTCGATATCTGGGATGCACCACTAATGAACACTTGTTTGATCATCAAGGCATGCTCAAATACAGCCGTATATTGTTCTACCAATATGTGGCAAGTATGGAGATTTCATTATAAAGTGCCTTTTAAACATATTTTAATATGTTTAAAAGGCACTTTATAATGAAATCTCCATACTCGAAATGTGTTACTGCGTCGTATTCTTAAAAGAATACGACGCAGTAACACATTTCGAGTGTGTTATGCACTTCAGACATTGTCAATAGCCCTTTTTAGTTATGTATTTATTCCTATTAATTTAAAAGAATTATGAAATAACAAATAGTACGTTATGGTTGACAGGTGTATATGAAAATTACTTTATTTTCCAATTAAATTATAAATTCCTGTTAATTTTTAGGGAAACTCAGAGATACTCGTACTTCGAACAAACCAGCACATAAGCGTAGGAGTGCAACGCAATTCCTTGCGCTTGAATACATCAAATAAAAATTAAGAACGCGCAAAATCACAAGCACGAGATGGTCTACTCGATGCAATATCAACCAATGGGGGATTTCATTTGAATCCATACCACCCCACCCCCTATGGAAGACATTACCTTAATCTTCCCCACAGGGAGTGTGAATTTCAAATGACAGGTTACCTGCATTTGCTGTTCCATTTAAAATCTACAATCCCTGCATGGAAGATTATTAAGGTAATGTCTTCCATAGGGGAGTACTGTATGGATTTCAAGAGGAATAGCGCAATTTGGAGAGGGGACACTGAAAGACAAATAAATATGAAACCAAGATAGTAAAAACACTGAGCACTTTTGACATTTTTAACTCATCAAAAAGACGATCTAAAGCCAAGGACATTACTTAAAGCTTTTGCAGATCCCTTTGTGAAAAATGTGTCAACCAATTTCAATCAAAGACAGATTTGAAGGTTATTCAATTGTCATGATAAAATAAAAACTCACAGCAGTTAAATATAAGACGATAATTTCCATCTTATACAAAATGTCAGTATAGGGTGACCCAATAGATTACTATAAGTTTAGGACATCTTGACATGTACTTAAAACACCCTGTACTATTTATCAAATGGAACAAGAAGGTTTGTCAGTGAGTAAAAATAAGCATTTTAAACATATGTCTTTAATTCACATGTAAAACATTTTGATTTTTGTGGTGTTTTGTTACACGGTCCTCCGGTTTTGATACTCTTTTTACACTTTGCTATTTTGCGGTTAACACTGGTGATTGATACCGTAGTGATACACTGGAAATATGTCGACGGTCTTCAATGCGTTTTGATATCGCGTTTCTATTTATTCTATATACATGTATTGATAAGCAAACATGGGTTACTATACTCAACAATTGAGTAGAGAGAGAAAATATATTAGAAGTTCGAGGACCAGCTTAGTCAATCTTTAAAAAATCATTTGATCTGAGCAAAAGAAAATTTAAACACATAACATCGCCGTTCTGTCAAAACGTCGTATGTTTTTCAGGCGCTTCAGCATGTCGTATAAAGTAAAACTACCCATGCAAAGAGTATTGCTTGAAACATGTTCCGGAGCAAGACCACTTACAAGGTTTTAATAGATATGTTTGGGCCTGTCTGGAAAAAATGTTTACGTTTTATTATAATTAGGCCCTAATTTGGACATCGTCCGTTCCCTGTAAATGGTCGAGGGAACTTCTGAATGGACTGGGTTACAAAAGGTAAACAGTAGAGAAGACAAATTATTTCGCAAGTAATTGTGAAATTTAAGCCGTGACATATGGTCCTCGCCAAAAATATTTTCCTCAGAGATATAGCTACATTTTGGTTTATTTAGCTGTTTGCTAACTTTAAGGATTGCATGGCGAAAAAATGAACACATTTTGCGAACAATTTTTGTTTGTTTACAATTTTGCATCGATGCATAATGCATTATGGCTTCCAAATAAGGTTCGCCATCCTAGTAATTTGCATATGAACAGTGGGTTTATCTCAAATCGACAACGCTTTGTTACTGTACTTAAAGGTATGGGGGAGTTGTTGAATAGTGTATAGATGCTGATGGGCCGGATGGAGATATGAGGTTTTGACAGAAAAGCGACGATAAATATATATTCTTTTGACAATGCTGATGAATATCTTTCGCTCAAAAATATAAATTTAACTCCCTTCAGTATGGTTATTACTGAATTACGTAGGTCTTCTGGGATCAGAGCGCCATGGGGTAAGAGAATTACGTTTAAGAAAGGACAAGTGGGGAGATATGGCTAAACAGTGTTTTAACACTGTACCCATGATGAATGTGGTACTCCTACGCAAATGTGATGACACGGCAAATATTCACATTAGCAAGCTCTTTTAAAAGTATATATATTCCATTTTCATTATCTGATATATTTTTTAATCTCATGTCGTTTCATTCCGTAATTGTGACAAATTTTGAGTATTACGTTGTACATATTGTACGCGTATTTACAGTTTCTTAAATATAAGTGTTTGAATCGTAAAGTTAGTAGATATTTAATCTATTTTCTTCTTTTGAAAAGTGACACAATTGCGTCATCGTTGATTGTAAATATACTTATCAAGCACGTAACGGAAAGGTCAGAGGTCATATTTTTGACCTCACAAAAATAGTTTTAAAAAAGCTGTAAATTAGTTTATAATCACTTTGTCATACATTTCAAATAAAGTATGGTTAAAGAGAATATTTCATTGCCTAAATAACACTTTAGAAAGAACCGAGGTCAATATCAGATGGTATCACATTATTTACTAATAAGATTTTGTTTTAAATAGTATTCAAAAGTAAGTCATGGCCGGCTGACAGTAATTGTATTTTGAACTCGACATATCGCTCGTGTAAGTCGATATACCAGTACTCAATAATGTTACTTTTGACATTTACAAATGCTACAAGTACAAATGAACTACTCGACAACATTACTCTGCAGACGACTGCATGTATTTGGCCAGACAGCCTCAGGCCATTCCGAATGTTTAAACGGTTGCCCTAACGGCATTTTCTTCTACAATTATTTTGCTCCCATCTAAAATGAGTTTTTTTACGATCGTGCGTGCGTGATTTGATGTTGGAGTCAATTTAGCGTGCCCTAGCCTAAAAGCCCTACGTGCCTTTACTTCTTTCTTAATTGTCTGTATCGCTTGAAGTTGTATCCTTGATATATACCTTACCCAACAACAAAATGTTCTGTAGACCTTTTTAAGGTATTTTGGAAAATGTTCATAACCTTTCAAAAAAAACTAATAGTTTCATAACAAATATTTCACAACATTTTAAAAGTATAACCTAATTTTTTTAAATATTTAAGAAAAAAATGATATTCGAAAATAGAGGGTGAGTAAAAAAAAAGTGTACTTAAAGTAAAATAAATGTTTAAAATATTTCTTACCAAAATATGAAGGCAACAGATGCTTGCATCAATAGCTGCATTTATTTAGTGTAAGCAGCAAAAAGAATCACAACATTTCCGAGTACCGTTATCGGTTCATGATTATTTTGGTAAAGTTAATGCATTTTTAAACCGAACAAAATATTGAGCATTGTACTCAATGACGCGTGCTGGTTAAGATTAAAGTGGCTACATGCATCAGACACAATAGCTAATTAAAACAAACAAACACAACTTGCTTATATATTTTTTACATACATTAAATGCAAAATAATGATAAACAATGTCATTAGTTCGTGAAATCAACAGAGCAAAAATAAAATCAGGCTTTTGTGATGATCGGGGGAGAGAGTGTGCGCCATTATGCAATAGTGAAATTCAAAAGAGCTTGTTAGAGAAATATCACAAATCTTGTTCGGTTTTTAAAATGTACACTTTTATCTAAATGGGCATAAAGCATGTTTTCCTCAACCAAATTTTAACCAACTAAAATTCTTTTGAAAGCTAATGAGACACCCTGTCTGCCAATATAAATAATTTTAGAAATGTTTGCACAGAATTTTAGAGAAATAAAATCCCAAAGTTGAGCACACTTCTTTTTGACTTACCATATGTATTATACTTGTCGGATTTTCCCTTGGCCTTATCGGTCGATCAGCACGAGATGCTGATTTGCTAGTGCTTCTTAGCACTTTCCACGCGGCTATTGGTTTTACCATAAACAAAAGAGATTTTTCAGAAACTCAGACGACATTCCAAAATGTCACAAAATGTTTCAAACATTTGAAAATGATTGAAATTCATTACCAATATTAGGCATGTTTGTACTTATTGTAATGCATTCCTCATGGTGACTCCAAATATGGTAATGAATTTCAATAATTTTCAAATTTTTGAAACATTTTGTGACATTTTGGAATGGCGTCTGTAGATGTCTGCCGCATGGAAAGTGCTAAAGGCTATAACACCGTCATCTAGAACTGAAACGAGACTATAACACTTTAGTATGTGTTGGTAAATGGTTTGGATTTACTTTTATATTTCGGTTTGAGGTTGCCATCGTAACGGAACGTGTTAAGTGTTTTGAACTTTACGTGTTCAATGTGTCAACTAGCTTTACTGGGTTTTTTTATAATATACTGCACGCCAATAAAATACTGTTACATTTTGGAATGACTGTATCACGACTTCGTCGATTTAGTCGTTCTATTTGTTATTACAAATACCCAACATGAACTTTAACATGTGCTAATGCTTAATTCAGTGACATATGTCTTTCCAAACTAATCAATTTCAGCCAATGCATGCGAACGATTGTTGCGACAAAGTGATGTGCTCTACTTGCATACGTTGATAAATAAGCATTCTCGGGGTTTGGTTTTATATGGGGTTTTTTTCTGCCAGGGAAGTGTTATAACCTTGGGGATAGAGTTCAGAAATGGGAAGCACTGTTTATAGTTATGAATGAAAAAATGCACTCGCAGATGTTATGCAATCTATGCTAACGGCTATGTAGATATAGTTGAAAATCAAGTAAAAGATTCTTCAAAGAGTATTATATTGCCGTTACCTATGATGATTGTTTACGAAGAAGTTTATTAGAGACGTACCGTAGTAGTCCCTTTCGTCTTGTTTGCTGGGGTTTTCTTCAGTATATTCAGGCGGTGTATTACCTTTACATAGAGGTCATTTAAAGCCAAAAAGGCCGTTCAAGCATCAATACATTTCCGCGATTTCGTTTTTGCGCCATATGTAATTTGCACATACCTAATAGGAATAATCAGAAGTTGGTAAGTTGGTTCGTTCCTGTTATGACTGACAGCTCGTGACCTTACAGATACTGTGCCAAAGATAACGATTTACAGCAATGGAGTAACAATCCGGAGAGGATGCCCAGTTATAGATCTTATTTGGCCAATCCACCGGGACCGAGGTCTGCCTTTCTTTCTCTTCCCTTCAATCATGCCGACATCATTATTGCGACATCTACTACTAATAGTGGAAATAAATACCAAAATGTTTGAAATACTGGGATTTCAGAAGATACATGCTACTTCTGTATTAGCTAGGTTATAAAGTGAAAATCTTCGTTGGTGTGTTACTTGTATGGTATCCCATATTTCAAATTATCGAATTCGCCTGCTCTTATACAAATTATACAGGGTGTCCAAAAGTGTTTAAAGCTTGATATCTCAGGTGAAATAATACGGTGTAAAACCCTGAAATTGAATTTTGAATTTGGATAGAGAACTTTTAGAATTTACTTTGATACCAAACTTACAATAAACTGCACTGTCATAACGCGGATTAAAATGCGCAGATTAAAATAATCATGAATTATAACACAAGCACATTTAAATCGACACAAAGGCAGCCTTTTAGCAAAGTGTTTTCCTTGGTACATCATGTGTTTGTGCAAGTTGAAATTAAATCCTGCCATCGCAATTGCCAAGATATCTGTACTGCATATTGATGGCTTAGTGCCACAAGGTCGTATCTCTGTAATAGTTGCCAGTTGTTATATATGATGTTGGTTATACATTGTATGCTGAGCAATTGGTATTACCTAAATGTAACTCAAAGCAGCTATTTCAGATATGATCTTTTTTGCTGAGATACCTAGTGATGTAAGCAGTCACTATCTGTAACAGCATCCATAATATCATATACAATTATGTTGTTATACGGTGCACCCTTGTGAAAATGCAATCTTCGCATGGTACCAATTGTCTATAGGTCCCTGTGGCTCCAATCCATTGTTATATTTGAATTGTACATTTTCTGATTAGATCTTTTCAATCCGTAACGATGGTTATCCTACATTTATTTATGATAAATACTATTCCTATTGAGACATGTCAAATACTGACGAAAATAATTGATGCAATTGTTTTAACAATTGCATCTGATATCCCACAAAAAAACACACAATATGTTGTATGTACATGTATCTTATCACACTATTATTGTTATCTCATTCGTTCCATTGATACGGTATTGTGGTTCAATTGGGGTTCAAGCATTCAATATATATCAATTGATATCATTGGTTTTTGATATATTATGTCGTATGGACGATGTTGTATTATTACCATTATCATAGGGTATCAATAAACATAATTATTAAAATAGTAATAGCATATCTATATCTCTCTGTGTTGGTTTTTTTTATATCAACAGCTTGTATCGTGTGACAGAGATGGTTGTAATGCAGGTAGATTCAGAGTTGAGGACGGTGAAAGAGACGAGGTAAGTGCCGGCTAAATACGTTTAAATATTTAATAGCTTTTCTCCCTAAACGAAATCCCACATGTCACAAGGCTATTAATTATAAGTGATACTTAACAATGTAGTTGATGCAAATAGAAAATCCCACAACAACTAGCAACGATTCAAATACAAAGTAGGTTATACAAATTTATCACTGGTGTGTGAAATTGTGAAGATAAGATAAGCATTGTTTTTACCCCAAGGGAGAGTTCTCGTGTACCTATATGCAGGAAAGTTCCGCTGTACTTTTTGAAATGGTTAGATTTTGATCCCATTTTGGGTCAAAATACCCTTTGAGACAAGTGTAATTTCACGCCAGTCGCGTTCAACAGTCATATTACACGGTTTTTACAAACTTTATCCTGCCCCCTGATTTTGAATATTAGTGTTTACTTTGTGTGACAGCTTAACCATTATTTGATTGACGGTACCGGTGTTCTTGATATATTTGATATTACTCCAATAGCAGAGGACCAGCTCGTTTAATATAAAGTGAGCAATATTTTAGATGAAATCAAATTAAATGTAAAAGCTGATTACAAACTGCGTATGCATACAAATAGCCAATGTAAGTAAATGAGACAATGAGAGGGCCTGGCGGGATCGATACGTGAATACGTAAATACGTTTAGTTGGGGTTTTTTCATCTTATATTGTGTATTATTATCCGTTAACATGTTCACATAATTTTCACGTTTCACATAGTTCCATCATGTGAACATTACATTTTATAACACATTTTCATATGTCTTTCAGCCTATTTACATTTATCATTTCGGTACATGTTACGGCAAATACGTTAACATATCATTTATCTATGATTGAATGGATTCGACAGTTGTAAAATATGGGAATACCCTTGCATAAAGGAAATCCGAAATTGTCATTATGTACAATTTAAGGTGTTAGTTTTACTATGTCAGCCAAAAAAGTGAGTCTCTGTCGGTCAATTCTAATAAGCATTTTTATACATTCACTAAAACACATTTAAATACAGCAATTGTACTGAACTGGAATTTCGCTGTATTTTAGCTGCACATAGTGTAGTTTTTCCTGATCCTGCTCTAAAGAACAAGTTGGTTTTTTTTCTACCAGCTGTGCATCGTTGTCATATATGAGAGTGGAAGGAAAGGAGAGATGATTACAGGATTCAACCACTTGTTACATTTTGAGCCTCTATTACATTACTGATTATCCTATTTAAGGTAGTGCATTTTAGTAGAAGCCATTTTACCGTGCTGGTATTTTACAACTTAGCAACCCAAAGTATACATATTCCGACTTTTGCTCCAAAAGCGTATTTTTTAAATTTTTCAACTTGTTATGACAGGTGACAGCACATTTCCGCTACACCATACATCGAAATTCAGTACTACCATTAATTCAACCAAACAACTGTCATGTATATCAATAGATGTTTATATTTATTTCATTTAATGCGGCGTGTAGTGTACTTTTTCCTACTCTTGCCCCAGAGTGCAAGTTATTTCCTTCAAACGGCGGTGCTCAATTTGTCATTGAAAGGTACAGCATATTCAGGTACAACCATAAATCGCATGCATCAATCTAATCACATAAAACTGTTGACAATATCAGTGACTACATGATTACATTCAACACATTTAGAGCAGCACATTTTGTCCTACTCTTGCCGCAAATCGGGTTTATCCTTCATGTAATTCTGCACGGAATTAGCCTAGCACAAAATCTGTGTTAAACTGTGTTAAAGGATTAAAGGATTAGACAGCTTTATTCAATAATAGAGGCTTAACACCAGTACTACTCATGACTGATTTACACTAAAGATACACCGCAAATCGCAAGTTGTTTGCAGGCTATTCCCATTTGTTATGACAGAGTGTCAGCACATTCCAGTACAACATTACTCAATTACGGATTCTTTGATGTAACCGACAACTGTAAAATTTCTGATTAGAATCTGTTCATCACGTGCACCAAATAGATCACCTTGGAATATTTCGAATCTCGATTTTGGAAATATTTTACCAGTTCATTACCAATCAATTTCATAACGATTATAGCAAATTACGAAATTGGAAAAGAAAGGGTAATAACATGATTGATCTTAGTTGAACCTAAACTAACAAGGTTTTTTTCAATTATCTCTTATAATAAGTCATATTACCGAATTTCAAACTTTTAGCTGCATATAATGTAGTTTTTCCTGATCCAGCACCAAAGCGCAAGTTATTTACTTCAACCGGCAATGCACCTTTGCCATGTCATTTACAGCAGATTCCGTCTAACCATTGATGCGCATGAATCAAACAAACCCAATCACAATATCAGTGAGTACATTCAACTCATTAAGAGCACATTCATATAATTCAGAGCAACATTATAATATTCTTCAAACTCAAGCTGTGTGCTTCAACTATCAGTGACTACATGATTACATTCATCAAATTTAGAGCAGCACATATTGTCCTAATCTTGCCGCAAATCGCAAGTTGTTTGCTTTAACAGGCCGTGCTTATTTGTTATGACAGAGTGTTAGCACATTCAAGTACAACATTACTCGATTACGGATACTTTGATGTAACCGACAACTGTAAGATTTCTGATTAGAATCTGTTCATCACGTGCACCAAATAGATCACCTTGGAATATTTCGAATCTCGATTTTGGAAATATTTTACCAGTTCATTACCAATCAATTTTATAACGGTAATAACAAATTACGAAATTGGAAAAGAAAGGGTGATAACATGACTGATCTTAGTTGAACCTTTAATTGTCTTTTATTATAAGTCATATTACAGAATTTCAAAAATTTAGCTGCATATAATGTAGTTTTTCCCGATCCTGCACCAAAGCGCAAGTTATTTACTTCAACCGGCAATGCACCTTTGCCATGACATTTACAGCAGATTCCGTCTAACCATTGTTGCGCATGAATCAAACAAACCCAATAAAAATATCAGTGAACAAGAACCCATCTATCTAACCTATCCCCATAGTACAGTTTTTAAACTTAAAAGATTTCTGATTACATTTTGTTCGTGACCAAACAGCTCATTTGTTATGACAGAGTGTCAGCACATTCTAGTACAACATGACTCGATTACGGATACTTTGATGTAACCGACAACTGTAAGATTTCTGATTAGAATCTGTTCACCACCTGCACCATTATAGATCACCTTGGAATATTTCGAATCTCGATTTTGGAAATATTTTACCAGTTCATTACCAATAAATGTTATAACGGTAATAACAAATTACGAAATTGTAAAAGAAAGTGTAATAGCAGGATTCGTCTTAGTTACTTGAAGCTAAACGAGCAGTTTTTCAATTATCTCTTACATAAAGTAGGTACCTACCTATTTTCCCAATTGACAGACTCTTCTGTCAGCCAAAATTTGCAATAGAAAAGCGTGCACCACGGTGGCCATCTTGTTTTTGCCAGTGTTTCCAGAAATTTACAAACTTGAATTTGACATGGTCACAATAATTTACTTTTTGTGAGATACAGTAATCCCCTAATATTAAAAAGATACTGTTGGATAGTGTAGGGGCCAAATTTTATTCTTAAAACAAATTTGGTGAGTATTCTTTTTTTTAATTGCTCGAAACGGAGAGTTTCAACTATGCGATATTCAAACATGTCTTTTTTTATTAATTTTTTCCTATCTTGAACCTGATATTTCTTCTTTTTATGAAGGGTCCCGGTCTTGATTTTTGAGGGGCATAGAAAGATTATTAAGTTTTCAACCTAAATAAATTAACCATGACGACACAAGTTTTGGCCTTAAGTCAGGAAAAACGGTTCACGAAGACAAGGCGCATTCCGTTTTGTGTATTGTGCGCATATTGGGGGCTTTATTGGTACGGTTCAAAGTCAAAGTGAGGGTTGTATTCAATGATAATTATAAGGTATGATGGTAAAAGTAGGTGATTTCCATGTTTCATGAACTACATGGTGTTCCCATGATTGATCTTAACAGATTTTTTGGTTGTCGTATGAAATTTGCCGTTAAATTGGGCTCTTTTTTGACCAATTTGGGTGCTTTTTTCAACTTTTGAATGGTTTTACTACGGGAGGGAGCATTTTTTAGTAAAAATACACATTTTTGAGTGTTTAAATATTAATTAAACTCAAATCAAAGTTGGTATGTTGACGAAAATGTGTATTTTGCCATATTAAATGCATTTACAAATAAAATACACTAACAAAAAAACAGATCAAATAGGCCATTTACCACTCAGTGTTGCCTAAATTTACTTTGTGCAGTCCACACATCTTTTTCACTCCTATATGGCTGAATTTCCTCGACATTCAAATAGCTGAATCTCCGCAACGGAATGTCCGTTTGACTTCATTTAAAATACATATTAGTTTAAATGAGCTCCCAATCCCAACCTGCAAGAGTATAGTTGAATTTATACACCTATGTACCTACATAAAGTCATATTAAGGAATTTCAAACTTTTAGCTGCACATAATGTAGTTTTTCCTGATCCTGCACCAAAGCGCAAGTTGTTTACCTCAACCGGCAATGCACCTTTGCCATGACATTTACGCCAGATACCGTTTAACCATTGATGCGCATGAATCAATCAAACCCAATAACAATATCAGTGAGTACATTCAACTCATTAAGAGCACATTCATAAGACGGTGCGGTTCATAAGAATGATATTATATGGGGAAATAACAATGTTAGGTATAAGGGCCAAATGCTGTATTATACAAAGTGGATAAATGCTGGTATTATACATGTTCATGATATTGTAACTGAAAACAGGTTTATTAACTTGACGGAACTGTCAAGAAAAGTTAAATGTCCAACAAATATATTCAAGCTGCACATGCTTGTGTCTGCAATTCCAAAAAAATGGAAACACGAAGTAAAACAGAACAATTTGTGTTCACACAAGAAACAAAGTCGTACATTTTTTAATGTTAGGAATAAGGTCAAACACATTAGTATTTTACAGACCAAAGATATATATAAAATGTTAAATACTCACTCAGAAGATGCCTCTTGTATACAGTATTGGGAAAAACAAAAAATCAATAGTAATGATTGGAGTAAAATATTCTCTTTCAAAATTAGAAACAGAATAGTTAACAAGATAGGCCATTTTCAATATAATTTCATGAACAATCTTATTTGCTGTAAAAGGAATTTATGTAAATGGCAACTAAGTGTCTCAGACAAATGTAATGTATGTAATTGTTTAGATAATTATGACCACTTTTTTGTAAAATGCAATTATAACAAACATTTCTGGATTAAATTTTCCAAATATATACAATTCTTGATGAAGAAATACGATTTTGAGATATCTTTGGAAAAAATCATATGCGGTTGGAACATCCGTAATTCTAAATTTAATTTTACAAATATGTTAATTGAACTAGCATCTTATGCCGTATATAAATCAAGAATAATTTATTATGATACAAATAAAACAACACCTATTTCAATTCTGTTCATGTTGGAAATTAAGAAGATTGACGAAATTATTGCAGTTTCGAAAAGAAAGGTAAAAATAGAACAGAAAGATTTAGAACATTGCAAAATATACTGGAATATAAAATAAATGATACTTTATTCTTGAAATGTGTTAAATCAAGTTATCACATTGTACCAATAATATTATAAAAGAATGTCTCATAAAGTACGATATCTATATTCACACATGTGTATTATTATTTAACGTGATATTATAAGTTAACACTTGTTGAGATGAAAATAAAGACTACACTACCTCTATGAGGTTAAAAGAGAGAAGAAAAAAAAGAGCACATTCATATAATTCAGAGCGACATTATAATATTCTCCAAACACAAGCTGTGTGCTTCAACTATCAGTGACTACATGATCACATTCATCACATTTAGAGCAGCACATATTGTCCTTATCTTGCCGCAAATCGCAAGTTGTTTGCTTTAACAGGCCATGCCCATTTGTTATGACAGAGTGTCAGCACATTCAAGTACAGCATTACTCGATTACGGATACTTTGATGTACCCGACAACTATAAGATTTCTGATTAGAATCTCTTCATAAATAGATCACCTTGGAATATTTCGATGTTGGAAATATTTTACCAGTTCATTACCAATCAATTTCATAACGGTAATAACAAATTACGAAATTGGAAAAGAGTAAAGTGTAATAACAGGATTCGTCTAAGTTACTTGAAGCTAAACGAGCAGTTTTTTTTTAATTATCTCTTATATAAAGTCATATTACCGAATTTCATACTTTTAGCTGCACATAATGTAGTTTTTCCTGATCCTGTACCAAAGCGCAAGTTGTTTACTTCAACCGGCAATGCACGTTTGCCATGACATTTACGGATACATTATATTTTATGTTTTTAGAAAGTGGAGGTTACAAGTTACAGAATTCTCTTTGAATATCTAACAATTGTTTATCATCTCTCATATAAAGTCATATATTACCGTGCTGATATTTCACTTTTTAACAGCGCGTAGATTTCCCGACACTTGCTCCAAAGCGCAAGTTGTTGCTGGCGTTGCACCATTGTCTTGACATCTGTGAGCACGTTGGTGTACAACGATACATCTTGCTAACATTTATCAAACCAAAAACCTGTCAAATATATCACTGAATGTAAATACGTTTTTATTTATCACATTTAGATCAGCTAGTAGCGTTAATTTTCCCACTTCTGCCCCAAACCCAAAGTGCAGGTTGATTGCAACACCCAGATTGCCACCATTGCCAGGATATTGACACGCAATCCGGTACAATCATACATCGATACGCATGCATCAATCGAACCAAGAAACTGTTAAGTGATTTACTGAATATAGATATCTTTACATTTATTATATTAAGAGCAGCATATAGTGTAACTTTTCCCTTTCCTGCCCCATCCGCAAGTTTGGTGATTCATTGACAGGACATTCCGACACAACCAAACATCAATGCGAATGGATCGATCAAACAAAATGATATTAAGTACACCACCATTGTCATGATATTGACACGCAATCCGGTACAATCATACATCGATACGCATGCATCAATCGAACCAAGAGACTGTTGAGAGATTTTTGAATATAGATATCTTTACATTTATTATATTAAGTGCAGCATATAGTGTAACTTTTCCCATTCCTGCCCCAAACCGCAAGTTGGGTGATTCATTGACAGGACATTCCGACACAACCATACATCAATGTGAATGGATCGATCAAACAAAATTATACATTAAGTAAACCACCATTGCCCTGATATTGACACGCAATCCGGTACAATCATACATCGATACGTATGCATCAATTGAACCAAGAAACTGTTGAGTCATTTACTGAATATAGATATCTTTACATTTATTATATTAAGAGCAGCATATAGTGTAACTTTTCCCATTCCTACCCCAAACCGCAAGTTGGGTGATTCATTAATAGGACATTCCGACACAACCATACATCAATGCGAATGGATCGATCAAACAAAATGATATTAAGTATACCACCATTGCCATGATATTGACACGCAATCCGGTACAATCATACATCGATACGCATGTATCAATCGAACCAATAAACGGTTAAGTGATTTACTGAATATAGATATCTTTACATTTATTATATTGAGAGCAGCATATAGTGTAACTTTTCCCATTCCTACCCCACACCGCAAGTTAGGAAATTCATTGACAGGACATTCCGACACAACCATACATCAATTGCGAACGGATCGATCAAACAAAATTATATATTAAGTAAACCACCATTGCCCTGATATTGACACGCAATCCGGTACAATCATACATCGATACGTATGCATCAATTGAACCAAGAAACTGTTGAGTCATTTACTGAATATAGATATCTTTACATTTATTATATTAAGAGCAGCATATAGTGTAACTTTTCCCATTCCTACCCCAAACCGCAAGTTGGGTAATTCATTAATAGGACATTCCGACACAACCATACATCATTGCGAACGGATCGATCAAACAAAATTATATATTAAGTAAACTACCATTGCCCTGATATTGACACGCAATCCGGTACAATCATACATCGATACGTATGCATCAATTGAACCAAGAAACTGTTAAGTGATTTACTGAATATAGATATCTTTACATTTATTATATTAAGAGCAGCATATAGTGTAACTTTTCACATTCCTGCCCCAAACTGCAAGTTGGGTGAATCATTAACATGACATTCCGACACAACCATACATCAATGTGAACGGATCGATCAAACAAAATGATATTAAGTATACCACCATTGCCAAGATATTGACACGCAATCCGGTACAATCATACATCGATACGCATGCATCTATCGAACCAAGAAACTGTTGAGTGATTGACTGAATATAGATATTTTTACATTTATTATATTAAGAGCAGCATATAGTGTAACTTTTCCCATTCCTGCCCCAAACCGCAAGTTGGGTGATTCATTGACAGGACATTCCGACACAACCATACATCAATGTGAACGAATCGATCAAACAAAATTATATATTAAGTAAACTACCATTGCCCTGATATTGACACGCAATCCGGTACAATCAAACATCGATACGCATGCATCTATCGAACCAAGAAACTGTTGAGTGATTGACTGAATATAGATATCTTTACATTTATTATATTAAGAGCAGCATATAGTGTAACTTTTCCCATTCCTTCCTCAACCCGCAAGTTCGGTGATTCATTGACAGGACATTCCGACACAACGTTACATCAATGCGAATGGATCGATCAAACAAAATGATATTAACACTTTCCATGCGGCTGTTGGTTTTACCAAATACAAAATAGATTTTTCAGAAACCTTTCTCAAATGTCAAGGTCTATCTGAAGGATTACTGAACCAATACTAGTCATGTTTGTACTTATTTTAATCCATTTCTCATGGTGATTCAAAATATGGTAATGAAATTCAATAATTTTGACATTTTTGAAACATTTTGTGACATTTTTCAGCCGCCTGCCGCGTGGAAAGTGTTAAGTATACCACTGAGAATAAATGTGTTTACTTATGTCTCGTTTAGTCACAAGCCCCATCCTCTTGACGAATAAATCAGGTATTCTGGTGAAGAATTAACTAACTCAGTTGAATAAACATACGAGGGAACATGACCCGACTTCACTGATGAAATCAGTTGGAATTATACATCTATGTCAGAGAGAGCTGCTTACTATCCTATTAATGCTAGCTGTATAAACATATGTCTATTACCATCATGTGTCCGGACGCACGCGATAATGAATGTACCTGAGGTAGATTGTCTTCAAATTGTATGGTAACTTTTTGAAGAAAAAAACTCTTGAGAGAAATGCAAGCTTGTTTATAAGGTAGTATGAATACGATACGGAAAACAACTCGAAAAGCATAGTAGAACAAAATGTTTAAAGAAAGCGTCTTGCCCTCCTGGTACTTCACTATATTTATATAGGTTTTTCATTATAATTTGTGTAAGTAGTGCATAGTGTAGATTTTCCTTTGCTTGCTTAAAACCGCAAGTTGTTGGCTTTAACAGGCAGTGCATATGACAGGTGACAGCACATTGCGGAACATGTTTCTTTTTGTTTCTTTGGTCTCAAAATTAAATTCATCGCCTGTTGAGGATGCATTAGTACATCTTCTCTATGAGTTATACTGTAAAGTGGAAAGATCAGGCTATGTGCAACTGTTTTGCACTTCGTCAAACAAAAGAGATCAAAGATTGATCTGTGGAGATGGTTATCAAGCACGTAAGTGCAGGTAAAAGTAAGCAACAAGAAAGTGCGTCTAAGGGTTACAACTCTCGATAATGGATACAAAAGTCTGTATTTTGTTTAATGAAGCGTAGCTGTTGTTCTAGACCTCAACTTGGGTGAAATCAAGCTTATATAAAAGGGTAGCTCTTTGTCCTTACACGTCAATTTAAATATAGCATGCACCTATCCCCATAGTACAAGAGGTGTCTTGTTATCTTACTATCAAGATTATGTGTAGATACGTTGTGCACAGTTACGACATTTAGGTAATACAGACTCCATGAAGGCGATATTGGACTTTTTTCGGGAAAAAATGTGCTTATAAAAGTTGGGTAGTTCTTTCTTTTTAGCATGAAAACAAGGTGCATTGTTTTCATCAGATTATTGTTTTAGTAATAATCATCATTAAAAACACTTAAGACACTCTGTATATACAGTGGTAAAATTAATTATTTAACTCGCAACATTTAAAGTGAAAACTCATTAACTGTTAGTCTTCTAGGTGTGCGAAATATAGGGGTTGGACAACCATCTCCATTACAATAACAATTGCATTGCTGAAGGCTTAACTTGCATGCATTACCATATGGAGCTATGTTTCACAGTTATCGTTTCCATTACACATGAATCGCTAAAATAGCAACAGCAACAGCAACCAAACAAACTCCTTAAAACAGCAAAACTTTTACATTTCCATACTTGCATTACGCGATATAATCGACGTTTATGCACTGATCGTTTTATATTTAATCACAGAATGGATAAAGTAGCAACAACAGTCCGCATCTATTACAAATAAATTAGCCACCGTGTTACAATCAATCAGATATTAATCATCGCCAGAAGACATATATACATATTAGTAGATGTCAAAAGTCTAGACCATCAATCCATGCCTTTAAAAATATGATTCAAGATACTATAAAGCTTGAGTATGAGTGCGCACAAAGACGGTAAACACTTGATATGCATAATATGCAGAAATGAGACATAGTCCCAACCATCTCAAGTAAACCTTTGGGTCAACCTTTGTAATTATATTTCCGCATTCGATATGGATTGACATCACCATGATTCGCATTTGGATACACATTATTATTATTTTTGTACTTTTTTGTATCCGTAAATGTCCTTCTGTTGTTGAAAGTTTAAAAGATAAAAATCTATAGAACAAAATCCAGTCCGCATGTAAAATACCAAACCTATCACGTTAGATCGGCGTGCTTCATGACGTCATTCAGCAAAATCAATTGTATGACACTACCAATTTCATCATCACAGAGTTTTAGAAAGCGACAAATGTATTTAATTAGACTTGAATAGTTGTATACATTCCATCTTGGTGTACGTCAGTGTGACAATGTGATTGAGAAGCGTCGCTCTTCAAATTGACTGTACTTACTCTATAACATCAAGTTCATCAATTGTTAGCACAAAGCACAAATTCTTACTTCCCCAGTATGACGTAAATACAAGTTTTAGACATTAATTTCGAACTTATACTTTCGTGAAAACCATAATTATAGTTAATTCTTTATACTCAACATTGGTTGCAATTCTCCTGGTTTCCTTGAACATGTGATTTATATACAATAGCTGAAACCTCCTTTGTAGTCTCGCCGGGAAAGGGGAAAGACTGAATATTCTTGAAAGCCTGGTGCATCATGAATCAAATGGGACGCCCTAAGGGGGCAATGCGATCTCTTATTTCTTTCTCATACAAATCAAATTGAAGCTAGACACGCCTTTCGATTTCTTATATTCATACCTCTGTTTCCATGCTCTAGAACGTGATAACCTTGCCTTTAAATTTCAATCAACTCTCATTTTTGCGTGATAATTATTGCTCGGATGCGTGTATTTTGGTCCCGTTCGCAAACTTATTCATTCAAACATCAGACCATATAGTATGAACGTCGGACCATATAGTATGAGCGTCGGAAAAGTTCGGTAAATTTTCATCATTTTTAGAATTTTCAAAATAATTCCCTCAAATTTGTCTAAGTAATTAAAAAATAATAAACAAATTTAGACAAAAATGGGTCGCCTTAAATCTGGTATTTTACCACATCGCTAGCTAGAGATGTAATGTGATAGTTCTAAGCACATTAGATATCTATTATAGGTATATTAGTGGCAAGACGTTGGGTATCAACTAGCATACTAATAAAATTCATACATAGTGAGACCATGACATTTCAACGCCCACGTCAGTAAGATCCAGATTTATTTTTCCTGTACACATGTGTATCAATAAAAAAAAATCAGACTCTTACAATCATTATCATGACACTGTACAGAAAACGAAAAAGTGAGGTCTATATAAACATTATCATAGCATTTTTATATATATATTATTCTGTTCAGTTTTTGATATACACAAATTCCGCTTTAGTTGAGAGATTTAACATTGATTCACGGTCAGGAGTAACAGATTTGTTACATTCTCTACATTTCTTTTACAAGTTCCATGATAACCATGCAAAGTTGTGAGCTTCTAAGTAGATACACCACCTGTAAACAATGATGGATGTGTCTCATTATTTTCCAAATTTCTTATTAAATAACCAACTTCTAAATTAACTTCTTCGTTGAATGTTTCCGTGTCAGGAGATGACAATATTAACCTGATTCGATTCTTTCTTCGCCTTGTTTAATATCTCAATAATGACTTCTCTTTTACGCATTGACATCCCAGTCTCAATAGACAATAAAGGAAGTCGCAAGAAGCTGCGTTTCGCTTATGGCTTTATTGTAATGTAATGTGAGAGTAATTTAAACTGACACTGTTAAGTCTGCCTCCGTATAGGACTTGTTGGGAAGGTGAAGATTGCTTCATAAAGTGGCAAGGATGATTATTGTGGGCGTTTGGCGGTACTTTGATATAATGACAATCTGACTTTTTCTTGAATTGGGCCATTAATGTTTGTAATGTGGGTCTTTATACTTCATATTCTATTATATCCATAAACTGTCGCCATGCAAACCCTTGTCGTTCTCTTAACTCTGTCTCCCTCGTCTCTTTAAATTTGGAACGGCAGTACAGATTATTGCGATCGAAACGTAATAACATGAGCAAAATTCCAATGCGATGACATTTGTACCCTTCGGGCGCGTGATCACTGGTGATGAAAGACAGATAGAAGAGATGACACTGCGGGCGCGGTTGCGGCCCCCTTCACCCAGGATATATAAAATAGAGAATCCTTACCCTTCAATATAGCACATGATGACATTACAATCTTCATTCGAAAGATGAGACACGAGCAGTAACCGTGAATATTCAACATGAATAAGATCTGTCTTTAACCTCTCAAGTAATGGACGCACGTCACGTGAGGTTGACCTCGCGTACGCGTAAAGTACGCGAGTTCAACCTCACCACAAAAAACGGTGCAACGGACATCCGTGGTGCGCACAACGTAAGCTCGACCTCACGGCTCTGATTGGTTAGCGGTATTTTGTGCGTTTTTAAGAATGCGCGCGCAGCTGATCGAAGTGCGCCCGCGTATGTTGGAATGTTGCCAGGAGAATATGTACCGTAGGTTCATTTGATGGAACAAGGATGTTATAAAGCTTGTAAGAAAACACTGGCAATCTGGTAATGTTTTGCTTTAACGACCCACAACTGATGTGCGCATGCTCATAATAATTCAAATGTGTTGAAGTAGTACGTGGTTGATTCCGTATGAGGTGAAAGACAAGATCAACCTGGTCTCCTAACTAAACTGTTATATACCTGATATTATGTACAGTTTACAAAATACAGTTTACAAATATGGGTTATTCCGTAAAAATCATATGCTAGTAGGATATCCAATAATATGTGTTTGTTTTTTGATAAGGTGAAATTTGTCTGTACCATCCATGTGTAGTAGATTTTCCTCCGCAATGAAATAACAGAAGTGGTGGGTGTTTCTTTCTTTGTTTGGGTTTTGAAAAGCTCTCTGATTGATTTGGAATGGTAGATTATCTCTTCAGGCCTACATATTTGATAACTCGCTATTTCATATTCTCATTTTAGATTCTTCTTTTTTCATCCATGTCAAATATGTTATACTATAATGTCTTGTCGTTTGACGATTGCGAAAGTATGAAACTCAGAGTTACGACTTCTATTCCAGAAGGTCTATTACTTTGAATGTTTAATATGTTATATATATATATATAAAATATGGGGAACATTTTCTTTGCAACCCTCATTTCAACCCCCTCGTACATTAATGGTACGTCCTTATCATAGTATTGTCTGTAAATAATTGGTGCGTTGGCGTTTAAATCACAGTATCTAATGCTGTGGGTTTTTTCAAGAAAAAGACATTGCAATCTGATTAAAATGAATAAAATTGATAACATCATGATAAAATATGTCTTGACATTTAAAGCCTTTGTTGTCTCCGTTGTCGTAGAATTATTGAGTTTGACGATCAGCTAAATCAAAGCTGTACGTTGACATTATAGAATAGTGAAAATTTAGAATATAAGAATGCCGATAGAAATATTGTCAAAGGAATATCATCATTATAATTATAGAAATGGAAGGGCAAAATTACCAATGTGTTGTACAAATCAACAGCTCCTAATATTTTTGCTTGTTTATGAAAAAGGGAGAAAGAATAACAAACCGTTTCTTGTACATCTTCATACCAACGAATCGTAGTTAAGTACTCTATTTTGAAGGGCTTAGCACAAAGCTATAGAAAATGAGACCAGTGAACAGGGCGTAATACTCTGATCCTGACAGATTTACATGCAGCCTAAACAAAATTTTCCTCGAAGAAATTCCACTTACGTAGATTGATAGTAAATACAGTGTGAAGGTCTCTCGCAAAAGCTTTAACCTAGATCGACATTAAACGACAACTTGAGATTCTTCAGTCAGCCACGATTGTCTCAAATATCACGCCGTATACTGCTTACTCAAAATAAACTTGTAACCTCATGTTTGATCTACCATCAATCGTGATTTAGTCTCTTGTTTTACCCACTTTTGAACTCTTCGAGTTTTAATGATTACTCTTTCTTGTTCATCTTATTTGCGATACAGATGTCAAATCTTGCAACCGGAAGTGACGTACACCTTGAAAACCCAGAATACCAGACACGGTGGTACTTTAAATATTTCCTTGGAAAAAGTAAGTTTAACATACAATTGATATCATACTAGTCGGTCTATTGTTAATATATTTACGTCTTGTTGTACCCATCCACTGCTTATTTCTTTTGTTTGTGACCCTTAAAATGTTAGATGATGTCACATTTTGTTTACGTTTAAAGCGCCCTCTGCTGGCAAAGATTCCATACTTTAAAATTAGCAATACCAGGTGTTCTAACTATAATTTAGGTTCTAAACTTAACTAAATTAACGTGTTTAACAATAAACATCATAAGGACAAGCTGCTTGCACCCTGTATGTTCTACAAGTCTCCAAAAAGTAAAAGTAAAATCCGTTAAAGCGACCAGTGTGGTTTTCCAGACCATACAAAATGGGAATAGCTCTTCTTTAAGATCACCCAAATTGACGGAAACGGCTTTTCCATTAGCTAAGAAATATTGGTCTGAAAGGTGAGAAAACAGCAAAGATAACAGGAAGCTAATTGCAAATAAATCACAGAGGAGATGCATATATTAATAGCGTTCACAATATCGCCATAAAAGCGGTCACGCAGCGAAGTCCACACTCAATCACTTGTTATAATTGGCCTTGGTCCATTTTGAGATACACAACATCTTCTCATTCATCAACACGTTCGCTTTCATCAGTGCTAAGTCTGTTTTTATCCGCTGCCACGCAGGATTTTATCCCCTAGTTAAATTGAACTTTTAAAATTGCAAGCTAACGGGTAAAATGGATGTGAGAAAATCACAATGTTAGGAAAATAGAGCGCGATTGTGTGTCCTGCCATTATAGTTTGATCAGTTCTAAATTGGCGAGAAATGTTTGGTTTTTATCTCTCCGCGCGCAAAGGTAATCCAATCGTACGCGCGTAATTATGGCCACACACGTCCACACACCCCGTTTTGTTTGCATGCATGCGTTACACAATAATGCACAGTGCGCTTGTTGCATTCATGCATGCCCGCGTCCTTCTGTATTCATTTGCTGCTGTAAGGAGGCTTCGCCAATTTTGAACTGATCAAACTATAGAAGCAAAGAGACGTTGACCTATCCAACGTGTTCTATAATTAATATCGAGGGTTTAGTGCCACAAAAGTCTTATGTCCAAAGGCTGTCCTTTGTTAGATGGGGTTTTTTACAAGGACACACCGTATAGCACCAGAAGTATGTAACACATGGCAGATAATTCAGATAGTGCCTTCTCGCGTCACAAGAGGATAGTGCAAAATGAACATATCTACAATAGCTGCTCTGTGCTACATTTTGTTCATATCAATTGCTTGACATAGAGGCTACCTTAAATGTTATACCTGGCAACTATTGGAGATAGGACCGTGTGGCTCTAAACCCTTGCTATGATAGACGATGTTTCGTTTTGTGCTCCTCCGTTATTTTGCCTGCCTCTGGTTTACCTCGGGGGAAAACACATCCCCACTTGTTTCTTCCGCGAAACTCGGATTGCTTATTATTATGGACTTTATTATCGTTAACAAAGTATTATTTCGCAAAGGAAAACTTAGAAAATGACGATTTTCTACGGATCGATTACTAGTACTTTATCATTATTCTGTATTTATTTTTTTCCAATCAGACAATAAATAGCTAGATCGGCAATAGTACGGAGTTATATTGTTTAAAATCGATTTGAAATCAACATCAAACATCGATAAAAATTCTTTATATGAAAAAGAACTTCTCAAAACAAAGCTCGATTTGATTTGTTTTCGTCCTTTTAAATTAGTTTTCATGAGATTAACATACTTTAACAAAAAGTTATTGAATAAGGCCATCAAATATTTGCTTTTTAACACGCCTTGTTGACGAATTCGAATAATCCAATAATACAATGTGTATTTAAGCTCGATCCCTCTGGATTACTGATTGGAATTGAAATTTGATATGCTAATAACAGTAATCGAATCAAAGCCTCTTAAGTACGATTTGAAGTTGTTTTCTCAATTTAGTTACGTTTTAATGGAAATTACCATATTTTTGCGTATTGTCGCGCTTCTCATGTCAATATCTGTCCATCCAATCAAGGAGTGTACACACTTAAAAATACGAGATATATTTTAACAGTTCATTGCCGGTGCAAAACTAATGCTGTAAGGATTGAAAATGTTAGTACTTTCTTTCTTCCCATGCAAGTCAGAGAGAAAAATACTTGATTAAAATATTGCTACTCGGCGAGAGTGTCAGATATAATGTGCTCTGTGGAAAGTTCAAACATTTTACACTTAACCCCACCGTTTTAGGTGTGTAATACTGTGTAAATCCACACACGTTTTTAACAACTATACAGTATACATCATGGTGTGATCTTTCCAAAACAGTAAATTCAAGAGATTAAGCTATGTTTTGAGCACAAAATAGAAAATAGTGATTTATTCTTTTTGCACTTCCAAGTAGATGCCCCGTATGTAAGGCATACGGGGACGTGCCGCTCCAGTGGGTCGTTTTTTTCATGAGACATCTTTAGCCATGGGTAGGCTTTTCAACTGAAAAATCCTTAGACATGGGTCTTTTTTCCCGATAATTTGCGAACATTTGGTCTAAAATGAAGCAAAACCCCTAAAAATGGGTACCGATTTTTCCAAAATCACCCTTAGAAACGGGTAGGGGTTTTGAATCTCCAGCGGCACACCCCCGACCAAACCAAATCTGAGTCCCCCCCCCCGGGTATATGCCTCCCCCCATAATTCCCATCGCAAGTTGCTGAGCGTTGAAACAAGTGATTGCTACACATTTGGTATCATTTATATTGGGCAGGTGATACATCATGTTTCCATTGAAACGCAACACACTTAATGAATCTAAACAAATATAGGCGATCAATAGGTTTACAAGAATTTGATACGAAACAAGTTGGAAATACCGATAGAACTGTCTATTCTGATTTATTACCCGAAAGCTGCTACCCAATTATTGTGGTTCTTTTCTCCTGACGGTACCTTGTTTCACGTTATATCTGCATTCTCTTGCGTAATGTAACCCAATCTTTATCACGACATTGTTAAAATATTGTTCAATATCGATTTTCTTTCAAAAATCACCTGCTCTATTTGGCAAACGCGTTATATCAGGGGTATGCCAGTGAGCTTGCCGATCGGGTCCACTTTTAAATTAACATTTGGTCAGCATAGAATTGAGGGCGCTATACCGATAAGGCGTGATTGTAGCAGACGACACGACGCTGGCCACGCGTCTCTCAGACGACCCAATATGTCAACGGGAGTGCACTATTTTGAATTATTTTTAACAGTCATCGCCCGGTTAACGATGACAATTCTTCTAATTATGATGAATTTGTCAAAATGATAAGATTAACATTCGCGATTACGTGTTATTCATTACGTATTCAACATTTAGGTTTCGCGTGGCCACCGTCGTCTGTGTAAATCCACAACGCCCTCAAACCTATGCTGACCAAATTTTACGTTAAACCTGGTTAAACATTGTTAAACGCGTTAAACGCCGGTCACCGACACATTCCGATGATTACCATAAGTTATGTAATTTATGCAAACGGAACCGTTTTCGCTACGTGTGTTAGTATACGACTTTCCTATCCCAAAATTAATAGTATCCCTGGTTATATACAGATAGAAAAATGAACATCAACATATTGTTGTCAATGCACGTGAAAATGCATACAAGTAACTTGATATTAAACTACTGAGCAGGAATCTTAAAGTTTCTTATACAATTTTCGCAGGTTGTCTTTATCTCTCTCGTATTTTATCACAAAATACACGGACTTGTAAAGAGCAATTTGAAGTTGCTATATAAACAAGTGATGATTTAAAGTTTTAAAAAGTTGAAAGCTGGTGTAAGTAATATGTCTACGCAAAATTTTCTGTGTGGATGTGGTATCACACGGTTCCAAGTGATGAAATAACATTGCTTCAGGTTTGTTTGCGATAAATAATACGGCATTATTATTTTAAATTACCGAATTCGGTATTTTCTGGAACCTCTCGACAATTGAACCTAAAGCGTCGGATTAGCTGGGTATGTTTAAGTCACCAAAATCAAATGTTCTGTGTGGGATTTCAAACCACATGTGACAGCCCGTGTGACAGTTAAGGGTAGAGGTGAAATAACATTGCTTATACGCGCAGATCTGCAAACAGTAGTCAGGCATTGTTATTTTAAACTACCGGATTACTAACGTAAAAGGATTTTGCAATGTATTGTTTCGTATTTCTAAAGAAAATAATGCTATTATGATAAGTATTACGTGTTGAGGTGGTGTGTTTTCGAATGGTGGAGACACATAACTACCGCACGCTTGTTAAACCAAATATTATCCGTAATTTATCTCATTATATACATATGTTAGGTAGCACTGCTGTACATACATGTACATGGTTGTATTTAAAAACTGAAGTTCGGTGAAAATATTCGGATATAATAACTGTGTATAATTAACAATTTCCACGCGGCTATTAGTTTTACCATACAAAACTGATTTTTTAGAAACCTTTCCCAAAATTCAAATTCTATCTCAAGGATTATTGAACCAAAACTAAGCATGTTTGTACTTATTGCAATGCGTTTCTCGTGGTGATTCCAAATATGGTAATGAAATTCAATCATTTTGACATTTTTGAAACATTTTGGGACATTTTGGAATGTCGTCTGCAGCCGCCTGCCGCGGGGAAAGTTTTTCAAAAAGAAGACAAACCTGTGTCATGATGATTGTAGGCCAATTTGGTCACACGGTACATGTAATGAATTGGACGTCATGCATCAATTCAATTGAATGTAGAGTGGGCCGGGTGTGGTTTCTCTGTGTAGTCCATTGCGTATAAGTATGACTACATAGATAACCTATATTTAGAGAATAAAAGATGAACATTTTGTTTTTATTGCCGTACTATGGTGTGACAATGGATGGGGTTGTCCAAATTTTGAGTAGTGGATGTCGGCGCATAAAATAACTGGGAAAATTGATCGTAATTTTCTAATACAAAATTGACCACCCCTTTTTGAAAACTTATGCGTCCGATGACGTCATAGCCATCCATTGGGGCCTGACAAGAAATGTCAGAAATATTGCGGGGCCAATTAAAATGACTGAATAAATTAATTACCATAGCAAACCACACCCACTGCATTAGAACACTAAATGGTAGAAGTGTTTTGATTATGTCATCTATATCGTGAGCTTCAAAATGTAAAACGTTTATAGAGTCACTATCAATATCATTCAATATTTGCTTGACAAATACCATGGTAACCTGGTTAAATATGTTAAAATTTATCATAGATGGAACAAGCTAAAATGCCTAACATGCACTGAGCTTGTTTCGACTGTTCAAATAAGACTAAGTAATTTTGTGAGACAATACAAGTAGTAATCCTTAATGTATGTGTAATTGTATTATTCAACAGAACTTTCTAAAAATCTAATATTCTAATATACCCAAAGTCTAGCGTTTACTCCATCCAAGGGCAGAGATCTTATACAGCATGCATAATTTCAAGCACATAAGCACACCCCACCCTCCACCATCCCCTCACCCCCTCTCCCACACACCCCCACCCCTACGCGAAATCGTCTTCACACGTGGACGTAGATTAGAACTATCCAACCGTGGACGGTGTGTATCAAATTTTAACCGACATAAACGAGGACGTTTTTGTGTATAAGTTACACAGACACACAGATTTACAAAATTGTATCTACCAACCCTGGACGGTACTGAGTAACTCCACTGTTGTTGCAGTGAGTGCATATTTACTGAAAGGTTTATAAGATCTTTTCTTCTTCTTCATATTTTTTTTTCTAGTTCATCAGAATTATGTCGGTAACGACATCGACAAAAGCCTCTACTTCATTTCAGTGGTGCTAACCGACGCTAATAATCATAATGTGCCACAATATCGCGCCATTTTATGGCGGAAAACGGTAAGTTAAAATACCCTTGAATACCATAGCTGAATAGCTGAATCAAATATTTGCAATGACTAAACCCGTACATTGAGTAGAAAATAGCTCAACAACAAGCAGCCACAACAAATGGGGATTTCTCCCTAGATTCAAGAATCTAGTCAAACAAGATTAACTATATGATGTTTCTCTGCTGGGTGTTTTGAAACATCAACACACAAAACAAATATAGCTTTGACTCCATCACAGACTGCGGGTATTTTCTAAATAAGCAGGATTATATATGTATTTTATGAATGTGACATCGACTACAAATAAATATATCTAGAAACACCCTAATTTCGTCATTTTCACAAACCGTTTGCGATCCGCCCCTAAAAAGATCCATTATACATGAAGAAGTAATAAGCCTGTCATGAGGCGATTATTTTTGTGACAAGTAGGTTAACAAATTACACGTGACTTGTGAGGAATTCAATTAACCATCACGTTGTCAAGATAAATGCTTTGAACTTGTAAGTGGTATCAATCTTTTCTCAAAGCAATGCTAAACCAAACATCACTTTTCATGTTTAAATACACAACAAATGCACTTCCGCCGGTTTTCAATGATTACTTTTCACGCATCAGTAGTCTTCACAGCCACAACACCCGCCAAACTAACAACTTTCGCCTACCCATTGACCACACAACTCTTATCTCCAGACGGGCAATGCGTTATTTTGGACCCTCTACTTGGAATGCTACTCCATCCACCATACGTAATTCAACCTCCACAAACGTCTTCAAGCGCATGCTCAGAGATCATCTTATCTCAGCGTACTAGTCCGTTCACAACTTTTTGTTGAGTTGTTTTACATTACTTTTGTTCCTAGTTTATATTACTTTTCCTTTGATATTATTTCATTATTTCCAGCTACTTCTCTTTTTCGGTTTCACTTTGGTTTCGATCATTTAGGTTTCTTGAGCATCCAGTTTGTCCATATTTGTTTTGCTGTCTTGCGCAATGTATGTGTGTCTGCCTGTCTGTCTGTCTGTCTGTCTGTCTGTCTGTCTGTCTGTCTGTCTGTCTTTGTGTCTGTCATGTCTGTCTGTCTCTATGTCTTCCTGTGTATGCACACCAACCAAGTTTTAAAAAATAGATTACTTTATACTTTCATAATGTTTATATAATATCCCTATTACTTATATATTCTCCTTATTATATTGATTTATCTTTGTAACATAATTACTTATTTGTATTATCTCATCCATTACCATTTTTCCAAAGGGGTCGTTGACACGTGTAAGCTCTTCGTGAGTTTTTTTCAACGACGCCTTGCATATGCTATTGTTTTGTATATTTTTTGCTCTGACTCTGTATTGATATGTTGTATATGCGAAATAAATAAACCTGTAAACCTGTAAACCTGTAAACAACCTCTTTGCATATGTAGAACTGATTGCCGATTTATGTGACAATTTCAATTGCATTTTAGTACGTGCTTTTTTAGATTAACCATGGAGTTGAAGTCTCCTTTTAACACGTTCCACGCGGTTATTCGTTTACCATATTATACAAAACAGATTTTTCAGAAACCATTCCTAACTTTCAAAGTCTATCTAAAGGATTACTGAACCAATACTAGCTAGGCCTGTTTGTACTTATTCCAATGCATTTTTCATGGTGATCCCAAATATGTTGATGAAATTACTAAATCTTAACATTGATGAAACATTTTGGAACTTTTGGAACCGTCGTCTGCAGACGACTGCCGCGTAGAAAGTGGAAAGTTATTTTGCGCGCGTTTTTGATATTCCAAATTTGTATTACTGTATTACGTTATGAATAATTGATATGAATAATTGATGTGGTTCCAGCAATGATATTTCTCTCATAAAACACTGCATGAGGTGGATAACTCGTACATTAGGACATTATTACATGAATTTAACATGCAAGCACCTGAAACCTGGAAGATAGGGGTTTATTCTATACACTTATCTTCTAGTATTTAAAAATCCCCACCGGGTATTAAGAATTTGTTGACAGAATGTGGATTTGGTTTTAGATATATCACATCGTATATTTATGAAGCATTTTTCATGAGAATCATTGTAGAATGTATATGGATATAAAACGTAAATGTTATATTTATTTCAGTTATTTTTAATGAAACAATTTTTGTTTGTTTCTCATGACAGGGTACACAAAAGATATCCATTCCATATAATCCTGCCAAACCGATGTCAGTCAAAAGAATACTAAGGTCAGTAATCTACACAATTTTTTTTTCTTTCTTAAGATTACCAGAAGACGCACCAAGTTCAACTCTCCTATAATCTGATTAATGTATCGAACATGGTAAACGAACATGTTTCCCCTAGCGTATCAATAGCTACGAAATTCGCGATTGATGTAGCGCCAGCGCCCGCACATGTACTTGCACGTATTTTTTGGTTCAAGCGCCTTGACGCAGCTACGGAGCGTGTTTGTGTACGCAACTTGTTTACGCACTACGCTGCTCCACAATTGTTCAGTCAATTTTATAAGGTAGATGTTCTGATTGCTGGCCTGATTTTTAACTTGATGTTTTCTATTTTGCATGAAAGGTCATCCTTAAAATTGTCACATTCCAAAGTTTGAAGTTGCATAACTACAATGGTTCTAATTTTAGAAGCACAAGGTCACAATCATTTTGCCCATTGAGTGGTACACAAACTGGCAGGTGGATAATCACCTTTGGCAGTAATTCACCACATTTTAGCCTATAATTTCTAAATAGAAAGTTTCTGGCCCCTAAGATTCTACAGACATAATGAGAAAAATATGGGGATTCTTTCAATATTAAAATATCAATAGGTGAAAAAAAATCATAGCCAAAAAAAGGTGATCGGAACATATAACGTTGATAAGACTATTAGATTCACAGACTTTGGCCGATTTGCCATTTTAGTAAAGGTAATATCTTCCAATTGAGGGGAGGCAGTGTTTTGAAATCTTAATCTGATCTTAAACTGTTCTATGCTTCCCTGTGTCTTGAATCACATCGTAGGAGTTCATATCCAGAATAGTGACAACGTTTTCTCGTGCAGTTTTTGCAATTGATTTTAAACCTCATCTTACAAGAATGATTAGAAATGATTATCAATATGTGTCACTTGTTTATGACGGAACGTTTGAATAGCGGGGTAGTTCATGCATGGACGCAGTGATATTTGGGGGTGTGCTGCTTCAACGCTTTGAATTATATCGCAGCGAAACCAATAGCATCTAAACGATGCCGATACAGTCGTGATTTAGAGAATAAAGGTATTGTTTTTAGACCGTACCCGTGTTATATTGTCTGACATAAATGCGGACGATAGTATTATTTTAAGTAGAACAACGACGCCGCAGGCGGAGTTGTTCTACGCAAAAAATAATACTATCGAACGCATTTATGTCAGACAATATAACACGGGTACGGTCTAAAAACAATACCTTTATTCTCATTCTTAAACAATCATACTTTAGACATTTATCAAAGAAATAAGTACATTTTATTGTCCACATTTAACAACTTTTACCCCTGCTAGGATCGAATAGCCCACAAACATTCCATCCAATCACATGCGATGAGTAAACCATGCGTAAGCGTCGCAGCGCCGGCATAAACGCATGAAAAGCGCTAAGACGCACTGCAGAAGTGCGCGTTATGGAGCAAACCACGCATTGTGAAGGTCGGGCGCACTGTTAAAACGTAAGCCCCCACCTCCCCGTGTTAAGTTGTCTCATCTAGATGTCGCCGATTTCTCTGAGAACCAATGAGATTGCTTTTAAGAACTTTCTTAGCTGTTTAAGAATAGTCCATTGTGGTTCCTCTAACGTTAAATGGAATAGGTCCAAATCAATAACCGATCGGCCAGTCTTTATGAATCTACTATTATTAGTCCATCTGTCCCGAATACTGCGACTATTGTGAGAGGGTGGGGCGAGTGGGGGAAATGTTTCCTAGGACGGGGAATCCTCGCGGAATCCTGTTCCTCCTCCTCCTCCTTCTCCCCCGCTGATTACAAGACTAATTTGAATTGAACAAATATTCTTCTATCTACCACCATTACTATACAGCTTACAATTGGGTTTTTTCATTAAATCTTACTCATCCGATTATTACGATCACTTTTAGGCACGATATAGTAGAGTCATTATCTTGGATTCCGTGACCATTTTCTTCCTACCTTAGTTTCTTAGTGAATTTGTCAACTAGAACCAATTTAAAGGAAAATGAGCTCCCATGCATTTTTCAAAAGTGACGGGAACGTTCTTTTATAGCGCAAATTCCAAAATGGCCGTCATACAGGGGCCCAAAAATTCAAATGGCTTTAATTAAGCTAAAAAGCACACCAAATTGTTCGGCTGAGCATTAGGATTCCGAAAAAGTATAGTTTGCTATACGATGTTTGGTTAACGAGTTATCGGGTAAAACGTAAAAAGGTCGTTGACCTTTACATATGGGGTCAAAATTTTAACTTGCTCCGATTTTGAAAAACAATATCTCATATTGTTCGTATGATCACAAGGATTCCAGAAATAGGGTTTTTTTTGCCACCGGGAATATTTTGTGTAGGTCAAAAGGTCAAGGTATATTGACCTATATAGAATCTGACCTTTTGACCCCTTTATCAGGTACAACAGACACTCTAGGGGGTAAAAACTATCATTTCTGGAATCCTTGCAATCAGACGAACAATTTGAGATATCATTTTTCAAAATCGGAGCAAGTTTAAATTTAAGTTTAAATTTTGACCCCATATGCAAAGGTCAACGACCTTTTCACGTTTGACCCCATAACTCGCTAACCAAACATCGGAAGTAGGGCAAACTATACTTTTTTGGAATCCTTGTGCTCAGGCGAACAATTCGGTAGGCGTCTTAGCTTAATTAAAGCCATTTGAATTTTCGGACCCCTGTATGGCGGCCATTTTGGAATTTGCGCTATTAAGAACATTCCCGTCACTTTTGACAAATGCATGGAACTCATTTTCTTTTAAAATGGTTCTAGTTGACAAATTCACAAAGAAACCAAGGTAGGAAGAAAATGGTCACGGAATCCAAGATAATGACTCTACTAATATTCGCATTCAGACATTCATGCAACATTTTGGCTACCGAGCAAACATTTTTGAAAATCCGTTTAACGCTTCACTCGTGATTAAGCCACGTAAAAAAAAAGTTTTTATGGGAAAACGGAATTCTCAGGTAGCGTCGTGGGATTTTTTTTTTAAGGTGTTTTTTGTTCTCGAAATTTTCAAAAAAATAATAAAAATCAAAATATTTCGATAAAAATTGGTCGGTCGGGCCCGTAGAACAGGGTGTTTTTTGTCATGGCCTTACCCATAATGTCAGCAATTACCAATATAGAAATCCTTCAATATTATAATGGTGTTTTTCTTCACATCTGCTATATTATAATATATGCTCCTGTATGTGCTTATGTTCCAGTCGATTTGATCTCAAAGTAGACAAGACTCCCAAAGAGATTTACACGCCAGAAATTCAGAAGGTAAGTACCCGCCAAATACAGCAAATCGTACATCAAATGTTTTCGTGATTACATACGAAGTATTGAAATGTTGTTGGAGGTTTTTGTTGAAGTTTACAGAGTTCGACAGCGCATTCAAACAAAACCATACGTTATCAGAGAACGTGATAGCTGCGTTTAAGCTTAAGTTTCGTAAATAAAATAGTTCATGGCGAAAACAGTGGTATGGTTCATAACATTAGTTAAAGCAAGGAGTTATTATTATCCTTGGTTAAAGAGACACTGAGAGATCCTCCGGGAAGGGAGCCCTCAATATTATCAGAAGATGGGTTTTTCTCATTTACGTGTTGCTTACACACCCCTACACAAAATTAACAAGATTCATCTAAAGCATGGCCACATATAGGTTTTACCAAATTTGTTTCATGTTTCCATAAAGAACCTTGAAGACCGTCATTGACTAGTTATCTGCAGCAAAGTCATGACCTCCCTGATTCAATTGGTAGTGATCTTTAATTAATTTAATCAAGACACAAGAATGTGAAAAGCATAAGGAGAGGCCCTCAGAAATGCTAAGAAAATGTCTTTTATTTTACATGCGTTTGGTTTTGCGTAGAACAACCCCGAGAACAACTCCGGTTGTGGTGTCGTTGTTCCACTAATAAATAATACTACCTTCCGGATTTATGTCAGACAATATAACACGGGTACGGTCTAAAAACAATACCGTTATTCTCTAATTGATAACTGCGGTCCATTTCAGCGACTATTGTTATAGCGACTGTTATCGCGATCAGTCGTTCACAGATAAATCACCGGGTCGATGATAAATCCTTGATTGTGATTTCATTCATTTATGTTTTGCTTTAGGAACTATTGCTTCTGGAGGAACAGGAAGGCTCCGTAAATTTCAAATTTGGTGTGATTTACGCTAAAAGTGGTCAGATGTCAGACGACGAAATGTTTAGTAATGGTAAGAACCAAATGTTATATGTTATCGTTTCAAATCTGTTTAATTAATATGACTGGGTGTTTGATCTTTTTAAAGATTTGTTTTGAAACACATCAAACTAATAACTGGAACATGATGTAAGCATCTAACACACAACACATAGGTTATAAGTTCGATACCCATCGTTGTCAATGTGACCAGACACGTTACCAGCATGATGCTGGTAACGTGTCCGGTCCAGAATGCTTTCTGAAACCTAAGGAATCCTTATCATATTGCCGAGGTGTGCATCCTCATTATCAAGTTCCTTTTTAATTAACACCTTTTTTCAAGTTTCATTAACCCTAACCTTCCTCAAAACCTACAAATTCCTACAGTGCTATCAACTGGTAGCGCGTGCTTGACGGGTATGTCTAGTGCCACGATCCACCGGGCTATCAAATAGTCTCAAAAAAGTTAACTTTTTTGTGCTGACCCGTTGACGCAATCAGTTAAGCGTCGAACTTCCACGTCGGCTACCCGGGTTCGATCCACGGAGCAGGCGAAGAGTGTTTCTCCCCAAAAATGTTGACCCATTTCCCTCCCCTAATTGGCAAAAACACGATCGGGGAGTTAGAGTTATACGTGAAAAAGACAGCACGTTGTCTATTAACTCGTAACATTATCATTGGTAGAGACCCGGAAGTGTGTGCGTCTTTAAATGAAACTACAAACTCATCTCACATTATTGATTGACAGACGAAAGTGTTTACTCGTTTTGGTACCTATTTATATTTGATCCTTATCGATTTATCGCTGTATCTTCAACAACGCACCGGATGTTATAGGAAATTTCATGACATTTCCGTAAAGCTTGTAAAATATTAGCAAAATCTCTTGAAAGCTTTTGAATTCCTACTATAGGTTGAAAAGTGTTTACTCATTTGGTACTTATTTATATTTTATCCTTATCGATTTATCTGTATCTTTGTAAACGCACCGGAAATTGAAAATCTCATGACATTTCAGTAAAGCTCGTAAAAGCGTACACAATCTCTGCCGCAGAAAATCTCTCGCAAAACTTATTCATAATTAAATAAATAAAACGATCCTGTCCTATTTGATCTTGTTGGGCAACGTGTGTATTTACTGGATCAAGCGATGTGGTCACCAATGAAGTATTCCCATGTTTCGTTTTACACTGCCCGAGAGAGGAAATTGATTAATGCCAAACAATGCAAATCCATTTTACTCCCGAAGAGCTCTATAGATCAGCGTAGGAGTCAACCTTGTCCAGTAAATCAGTGCAAAAGTGGAAAACAATTAGTCTAGCCATGTCTGTAAATAGTAACATTAAACTATTTCTGATGTCCAAAACATTACCACTCTACCATTGCAGTACATACATTATAACCATAGCCATGCTCAACGGACTACAAAGGGAAATCGCACCCGGCCTATTCTACGTTCAAATGAATCGGATGCATGACGTCCATAACATTGTATAAACCGTGTTACCAAATTGGCCTACATATCACGAAACAGGCGTGTCTTCTTTCTGAAAATCTTAACGTAATTATTATTCCCTTATCGAGTTTTTTTCTGTCTTAACTTTTGTTGTCAATAGAAAATTCCAGTGAAGAGTTGGACAGATTCATAAATCTTCTAGGTGAACGAATCCAGTTGAGAAATTGGGAGAAATTCAACGGTGGCTTAGATGTAAAAAGTAAGTTTAATTAGTATACCTCACCAGCATATTAACCCCTTTAGTGGTAAAGTTTCCTGGGACAGCAACTGCTGCTGTGTTACATTTGTCAACACATCACATTTTTAGTGGTGATTAGTAATCTACTACCATCGACGCTAAAGGGTGTCTTCCAAGTGAAGATGGATTGTTGAGTTGCCAGTTGTTGGTTTTTTACTCCTGACCAATCTGTGTTATCTTGGGTCAAGAAATCTTTTTGCTATGTTTTAATATGTTTGAAGTGAAATACATACTAACGTTTATGAATGATGTTTATGACTTTGATCAGCGAACATTTCAGATTCTGTTAAAATTCTTAAAATCTTATTCATACCTAGGAGCGGATTCTTCTGTACAGAGTAAAATGTTAATAACTTTCACTGTGCCTCGAAACGAATCGTACACAGACTACTGATGATTACTGATCCAGGCCCTTAAACTTAATCATAAGATATGAAATTCTAAGCTCTTTTTATTAAATATGTTTACAATTCATAATTGATTAGATTCATGTGAAAAAACGCACCTTTGAACATAGGTCCTACTTCATGAATCTCAACGTAGGAAGTCTAATGTAGCAATATTCTTTCTGGTTAGGGAGCAAATCAAAACTCGATCGCGCGGCAACCGGCGGTTCCGCCCGGTTGGACCGCATATCATTGTTTAGAACAATAGAAACCGGCTGCAACCTCACTGAACTGCACGAACCGGTGGTTGCCGGGCGGTCGAATTTTGATGTGCTACCTTATTTACCTGATCCTACAATGTTCATGTTCGTTCATTTTCACATCTTTTGATTCATATATATATTTCACTTGGTTTTGATTTGATTTTTTTACTCAGACAACACCACTGGAATTGAGTCCATATATACGATGTACGAAGGTCATGAGATCATGTTTCATGTATCAACTTTACTTCCCTACTCTAAAGACAATAGACAACAGGTAAGCCTCAAGAACATATCACCCCGTAATGCTATATCTATCCAATATGTGTATATGTATCATGGAATTTTAAACAAGTTTATTTTGTTTAATATATAATATTGCTCTACTTATTAGTAATGAGCACTCTGTTCCATATGTTGTTCCATATGTTCTGGATTCACGTTATTGTATACAATCGTTTAGGACATAGAAAAATAAACTTCTTGTTGGTCTAAATGTGCCATCCTCGGTCTGAAAAAAGCTGCTAGTATCCCCTGATCCAATATTCATGGTCATGTGTTTTAAGCTCGCCTCCTTTCGCGTTACACACGGATTTTGGCTTTCGCGACATGATTTTAACTTTACACATTTATATTTGCTTGTATACCCCCCTGAGGTAGTAAAAGTATATATTTTCTGAAGGGAAATTGCACGAGGAAACCAAATATGCCATTGAACTTATAGTACGACCAAGAACTAAAATGGTATGATCGGAAATGTTCGGAAAATATCAGAGTTTTTTAATTTTTAATTTGAGATCCATATATTTTTGATACCTACCCCCTATCATTATTTCTTTTACATATTTGAATTCCTCATGAAATTACCCATTAGATGATATATGTTTGTCAAAGTTACTACGTCGGTATGGTAAATATACCGACTAGTGAATATCTCCAGTTTTTATTTTATATATGTTTAGAATTTTCAGAAATATTTGTTTAAGGATGAACCCTTCCCTGATATAAACTGCATTTCTGAATTCCTCTAGTTACAAGCTTTCCAAAAATGTATACTTTTGCTGTCATAGGTTGAACACTTTTTCTGTTATAGTCATTTTTATAAATCCGGTAAATTGAGGCTGATTATTCATGTTGACTGTGTAGCGAATAGGAAGAAAGCTGATTATCATTGTCTTATCCATAATTAATTAGTTGTTAATAATAGTTGACAAGTCTGTTGAACCACATACTTAAAGACTACTAAATATCCTTTGAAATGGGACCAAAATTGTGTTTGTAACATTATAGGATGACTAGTTATTGTAAAAAGAACAAAGCATGGGATTATCCCCATTGAGTTTGTACAGGCGGCACCCCTTCCAGTGGCACCCCTTCCAGCACCACCCCTGGTCCCCAAACATCAAACAGCTCTATCTCCCTTTCTGTATTAGCTATACCAATGCCATTTGGCAGGCAGATAGCTTGTTATTAGGGCTTTAAAATGATACCAAACTTGTTGAGATAGCCTTTGTGGTTTTAAAAATATTTGAGAAAAATGACAGCATGAAGCTAAAAAATGTAACGGCACCACCCTATTGGGAGGCGAGTTCATAACGCGTGACCTCATAGCATTTCCACAATGAAGTCTAGGCCCAAATAAAATGTACGGTTCGGTTGGTAAACAAAATTGCAGATCGATTTATGAACTTCATCTATATCAATCTATATTAACATCATCAAATCAAAGAATATTATTGTCTCTACAAAAAAGCTAGACAAACATTTAAACGAATCATCAGCGGTAAGCAGGCAAAGCACATAAGTTTGATGAGTCTTCACCTGTTAATTCCCTGCACGATGCATCTTCACATAAGTGTTTGTAGTTGGTCTAGCACCTCTACAGAGGCACCTGGGGAGAGAGGCCGTCAATATTTCGTCTTGAGGGAAACTTATGCATCTGGGATGCCGGTATACCTATTTGCATACGGTATATGCCGAAACAGATTATTTATGTTCTATGCACCCTCTGCGGTTTGCTCTGTAGAGAGCTCGTGTGCGTGAAGCTGTGAGTATTTATAGATTGGCAATCGAAATAAGGTTCTGAAAGTTGACAGCTGCTGTTGCCCCCTCCTTCATCATAACATATTTGAAAATTGACAGTAGGCCTACCGGTACAAATAAAATCCCCTCAAAACATACAAAGTGAAATTATTTATTATTATTTTCACTATGTATTAGGCCTAGGTAGTAATCTTAAAATGCCACACATAAAAAAAGTTTGTTTCCAATAGCAAACGGGGACAAAATTGTTAGGGCGCCATCTGTTTAATCGAAATTGTGTCTCAATATGTTTCAAGATGGTGATTGGCGACATACGCCAAACACGGAAGTGAAAATCCGTGGTGCGAAAATCACATTTTAGAGCCTGAGCACAACAGTAACAAAAATCCACACATTTGACTAAATTAAAACAAATCAAGTGAATCTCCATTATTAAATACGAGTGATTTAGCTGACAAGGGATTCTTTTTAGTAAGCTTAGGCCTATTATTATTTTCTCGATCGTTTATTTTCGGGTTTCGGGATGGAGATTTTTTTTCCGGGACTCAACATTTTCGGGCAGGACTCGATTTCTCGGGACTCGCTCCAACCCTAGATACCACTTTAACGAGTATCTTTTCTAATTTCAAGTCAAGAAAAGAAGAAGCAAAAAAATGGAAAAAACGTTTTTCGCATTTGACTTTTCAGACTTGCTAGCTACTGGAAACAATTTTTTTTTTTTGTTGGCCTTAACAGGATTATATTTCAATTTCAATAATCTGTGGCAAGTGCCTTTTGTGACAGGCCACATGATGACGGAAAATGCGACTCGGGAGACGGGCAGGGACTCTTATTATTTACTGGCGCGGAATCTCAAAAGATTATCTAAAAATTAATTCACACTTCAGTCATTTCGATGTCGCTTTCCCGCTTGACAGGGTGGCATTTTGTCGCTTTGTGATGTTCCAACGCATGCGGAGTGTTAACCAAACAGTGAAAAGTGTTTTCAAATTGTGTGATATTTTGGAACTGTCGTCTGCAGACGACTGCCGCGTGGAAAGTGTTAAAGCCAAACACAAAGAGTTTCACTGATACACATGGCAACGTGTCCGCCTACACTCTAAAAACTAATGGGTCATTTTTCCGGGGTCATTTGGAATCAACCCCGTTTTGGTTTGTTTAGACCCATAATGGGGTTATTATTGTTATAGGATGACCGCGATCGTATGGTTATTTTGACCCCAGTGAACGTTGTCAAAATCCCTCGGGGTCATTTTGCCGATGCCGATACATAAGCTATGGAAATCTAAATTCAAGATTGAGCATTAACATAAAATAAAATGTGTTTGCATTATTATGAAATAAAGATAATAATGTGACCAACTGCAGCCCAATTGTTCAACTTTATAATGACTTGCATCTCAGAACTATTTGACACACGGGTGTGCATCGGCTTATTTATTAACACCATACAAACCGATGATAATGTGTAAAACAACGTGTCAATCACAGTCACTAAACAATTGCTTGGAATGTTTTCATTGTCATATGTTGCTTAGTTACGTGTTTCATACAATGGTGTGGATTATGTTTTCACTCTGTGTCCTGATGATACTTGAAAACATCCTGGAGCAATCACGTAACACAACGGATATGTTTGTGTTGTGTGTGACACATGGCAAAGAACTGACAGAAAAATAAAAGACATTCCACATTTTTGTTCATTTTACCAAGCGGCAAGATAACAAACAACCGACGGAGCCTTCGGGGACGAAATGAAAACCCTGTTATACGAGTCCGACTTTCATCAAATTTTCCAACAACAAAAAAAGGCGGGAAATCGGAAATTGTGTGCAAATATTTTGAATTTTCTTTTGATTTTTTTTTCAAATATTTTTATTTATTTTGAAAATGTCAAAAATTGCTGAAAATAAATTCACCAACATTTTTTTAGGGGAAACACCCGACCACCGACTCTCTACGTGAAAGGTCCGTCTGCCAGTAGAAAATGGTTTCCTGTCGTCGCCTTGTTAAAATCAACACTTTCCACGCGGCAGGCGTCTGCAGACGACATTCCAAAAGTTCACAAAATGTTTAAAAAATGACATATTGTATTGAATTTCAATACCCTATTTGGAAACACCATGAGAAATGCATTGAAAGAAGAACAAACATACCTAGTCTTGATTCGTATATGGCAAAACTAATAGCCACGTGGAAAGTGTTGAACGCTTTACTTAAACATATTCAGTTCTACGTACGGAAAAATCGTCTACGCACACCACTTTATTCTATTCTCATACAAATAACATTAGATACTCTCGGTATATAATGTTTATTATTTTTAACTTTCTAGAAGTGTTCAAAAGGATGTTTGACATTTACTTATGTTGTCTAAAAACAGACAACCAACGTAAATAACTACTTTAATACGTCAAAAATACTGCACTGGTTGTTTTTGCTCAATTCCAACAATAGCACTTATGAGAATAATCTGACACCGCAACATATGTATTAAAGTCTCATGTACCACTATTTACGGCGACATAATCAACAATTAACAGCATTATATCAGTCATCAATAATACGCGGTTACAACAACGGAAGCTCTCCCATTCGCTTTATGACATATCCATTCCCTATCCAAAAATTTAAAATAACACCTCTGCTTTAACTATGCAGTTAATAATGTCAACAAGAAATAAACATAGAATAAATAAATAAATAAATAAATAGATATTATTAGTTATCCCCTGCATGTTCACACAATACGGAAAATACCTGGTTTGGCATGTCATATCACATGAGGCCGCCACTGTAAAAAGTGGTGTTAATATCTAAACGCTAAATTAGCTTATTTTTAACGTGTTTGGATAACACTTAATTAACATGTTGAAGTGTTAATAATTCTAGTTTTTAACACGTTGTGGTGTTAATTTGTCAACGCTCTTTTTAACGTGTATGGATAACACTTAATTAACATGTTGTAGGCATAGTGTTAATAAATCTAGTTTTAACACGTTGTGGTGTTAATTTGTCAATCATTTTTAACGTGTTTGGATAACACTTAATTAACACGTTGAAATGTTAAAAAATAACACGTTAAAGTGTTAAAAAATAATAAGACATGTGTGTAAGCTTATAGGCTAATATTTGTATAAGCCTATAAATTAAATTTATAATAAATCAACCGATCATACACAAAAAATAAGAAAACAAAACAAAAACAAAGGTACCTTGCATTCCATGATTCCGTGATAGCCTTTTTATGCAGTGACGACTAGTAAACAGTAAAATCCGCCGTGTTGCTTTTTGTACGGTTTAGCAAGGGGACAACCGACATTGCGTGGCAAACAGTATAGTGAAATACACCACTCATTGTCGATTATTCCATGGCTAACCGTGTCACTATATCAGCAATTTCTGGTTCTAAACCCCCAGTCTAAACCACTGCCAAAGTCATATTTATCTTGATTGCGAAAGCACTCAAAATCAGCTTTATTTTCATCACCAGAATCGTCTTACGAAGTACGCAACAATAATTATGGCGTGTATGATTTTTGACGTAACAACACATCGGGTTTCCCGTATCACATTTCAAGGGTTTATTAACGCGTTTGCGTTTTAAAAGTTATCGAATTACTAGTTTTTATTAACGCCGTGTTAATACTAGCGTTAACATTGCAAACCTTGCGACTTCTTTCTAAAATGTTAACACATTCACGCTATATTGGCATTAGGCGTTGACGAAGACCATGTTAATAATAATTACGAAGGTCAGTACATACACTAATTTTAACACCACCGTATTAAAAACTTGAGTGAATTAACACTACAACGCGTTGGAATATAGCGTTGAGGCCGAATGTGATATGGCACAAACCATAGAAGTAGTCCCAATAAAAATTGTATTTAAACACTCGCGGAAAACTAAACGTCAAACAATACCTAGTTAGAGCAAGGCGCTGAATTCTCTTCCCTTCCTTACCTCCGTAAAATTCAACCCTTTAACAGGCTCTGCGCCATCGCCTCTGTCCATAAAATCATCGCGAAAAGCATTTCTGGTTAGGTTATATGCAGATCATTTATTTTGTGGCGTGGGTCAGACCTTTTTTGCGGTATATTTCGGCCTCAGAATGTAACAGAAATCGACTCGGTTGCTTTAAATCATCCGCCATTTTATTTGTTTCTCGTATTTTAAGCAACTCTTCCACAAACGCAAAACAATCGCTTTACACGTAATATCATTTTGCGCCATCTGGTAACGCGGTTAATCGACGATATGGAATATATCGTGTGTTTTGACTTGTTGTTTACACGATATGGATCAGATTTCATACGTGTTAACATTGAAGTATGTACACTTACTAAACGATAAGGTGCCATATGAGACTATTATTAGGTCGTCTGTGCCATAAAGCGAATGGGACGGGGCCAAGCTGTTAGAACATGTTAAACAGGTGCAGGTCAGTCAGCCGATACAATGACATAGACCATTTCAAATCCGAAAATGTACAATCGGTTCCGAATGCTTCCGATTAGCCGAGTGATTTGACGCTCGGTTACATGACCTGTCAGCTCACAGGTCATGTCCATGTGCCGGAGAAAAACAAACGTGTTTTTCACCCGTCTGCCCGTGTGGTAGATTGCGCTGGGATACATTTGGATTTTTGCCCGTTAACGCAAATTGTTGATAAAAAACAAAATAGTCTCGTTCCACGTTTTACTTCTCATGTGTGCACGCGCGTATATATGTAAACATAGTAAATCACCAGGCGGACAACCAACTAGAACAATGCTGTGAATGTGATCAACTGTTGCGAAGAACGCACAACGCACCTACTCCACGTGACCTGTTTTTCCGAAAATTTCCGATCTCAATTTGAAATGGTCTATTGCGCAATTGAATGGCCTGTTGTACAGGTCACATCAAAGTTCATTACTTTTGTTCGAGTATGCAGAATTAACACCAAACACCATCCTATAGACGGTAAAGCACCGCGCATTAGAAGATAACAAAATATGATCAAAACCTCTTGGGAATTTGACTCGGTTACAATTTGTCTGTGTTAACTCTACCGTCTATCATCAATTAGTGAACCCAGTACCCACTTCGTCTGTGGCGAACTCTTTTGGTGATTTCTCAGCTTTAAAGCGATGGTCAGGGTGGGAGTTCGCCTTTAAGACAATTAAGCTGCATCATGCAAGAGTTCCATTTGACAGACTCAACAAATAGCACGCCTACTCGTTTCAGATTCAATAGCCGTAACCATGGTAACATGCAATTATACTTCCAGGCTTCACCTTAAAGTTAGAGAAGTATAAGCCCAGTTTACAACATGTCTAGATAAGTTAAGCTGCTCAGGCAAGAAGTTCATCATAGTACAATCCTTTAAGTTTAAGTAGTAACTGACTGTACTGACATGCCTTGTTTCCAATTGAAATTCAGAAATGAATGATTTGACAGACAGATAACATCAGATTCAACAGCCATGATATGCAATAACACTTCCAGGCTTCGACCTTAAAGTTAGCGAAATAAGCCAAGTTTTCAAAATGTCTAGATAAGTTAAGCTGCTCAGGCAAGAGTTAGATAGTACAATCATTCAAGTAGTAACTGACATGTCTTGTTTTCAGTTAAAATTCAGTAATGAAATATTTGACAGATTCAACAACTAGCACACCCACTCGTTTTCAAATAAATAGCCATGATATGCAATGGGCTATTCCAGATAATAATGAACCCCCCCCCCCCCCTATAGAGGACAAACTATTTTTTCATTTTTTAGTCTGGAATTCCATGGCTCCCTCTATGAAAAGTGTCTGGAATTCCAGATTAAACTTCAAAAAAGTATGGAATTCCAGGTCAAACTTCAAAAAAGTATGGAATTCCAGGCGCTCTCTCTTGCTGCACCTATAGAGGACAAACTATTTTTTCATTTTTTAGTCTGGAATTCCATGGCTCCCTCTATGAAAAGTGTATGGAATTCCAGATCAAACTTTAAAAAAGTATGGAATTCCAGATCAAACTTCAAAAAAGTATGGAATTCCAGGCGCTCTCTCTTGCTGCACCTATAGAGGACAAACTATTTTTTCATTTTTTAGTCTGGAATTCCATGGCTCCCTCTATGAAAAGTGTATGGAATTCCAGATCAAACTTCATGGCTATAGAGGACAAAATACTTTTCGCCAAAAAAGTATGGAATTCCAAACACATTTTTATACAATTGTCTGAAAATCCAAACTTCCCTTGTCACTTTAAATCAGGGACCAATTTGCACAAATCCTTGCTTATAAAGTGTATGTATCATTCAAACCAAAAAAAACACCACAAATCAAATCACAGCAGTCTAAAAACAGTACAGGAAACCAATAAAGTTGATTTGTGTGCATGGAGTGAAGTTATACGTTTATCATAGTTTTGAGAAGAACAATTCAACAGCCCAATAGAGTGAAATTCTTCACAATTATACCTTTGTGTGTATATATATATATATATAGGAATTATAAGAGTTTTAAAAGGATAAAAATCACCACTTAGTATTGTCATGGCAGTATAAAACAGATGGTATTAATAAAGTTTTAAATTCAACCCTGTTTTTACACTCATTGGTGCTATCACAGATATTCATATGATCAAGGAGTTATGATGTACCATGATGTGCCCATGAAAGTTCATGCTGTTTATTGGGATGTATTACATAACACCTCTCTGGTTACACAATGCATGTTTACACACAGATAGTCTGTGGTTTACACTGCTGCTACTACATAATATTGTGAATTTTACCAATACTAAGCATACATACAAGAAGCGTAGCATACTGGTGTGGGTGCACTGGGATCCCGACTGGGATGCTAGCGTTTGAATTCGTTTCTTAAAATATATTCTAAAATCTCAACAATGTTGTTTTACCGTATTTTACGAATATTTTCCTACTAAATAATTATTGTGAATATATCTAAAATATTGAAATAATATTAATGGATGGATAACATGGATTGATTATAATGTGAAATTTTCTGATACGTGAACAAATTACTGTTAAACAACTTTTCACAGCTTCTTTAATAATTTAGTGAATTAGCACTTAGTCAACTTTTTGCGGCATTTTAATTTCACTAGCCTGTGGTTAATCTGTGGGTTAACTTTATTTAATAATAATAACACAGCGCTTTACTTTAGTGAGATCTATTAATTCAAAGCGCTGTACAACATATGAATAAAAGATTAAAGCAAAAATACAACAATGATCTTAAAACTACAAAGATATACATACACCGTCAAATGCATATTTTAAAACCAAACACATGAGATATGAAATACAGTGTATTGCATTTGGTATTTATTGGAAGTGGCTCTTTTTACTTCATTCTTTTCTTGGCTTTTCTTCCATCTTTTATAACTTTCATTTTATTCAGCCATCATGCTTATATAATATATGCTTTTTAAACCTGGCCCGAGCGTTTTGCTTGTGAGCCGGTCTCTGTCAACAACAAAAATAGAAACAAATGAAAAATTGGTTTGTTGAAATGTTTGTTGGTTTTTTAGTAGTTTTTTTGGAAAGCTTCAAAAACGGTTACAAATTCATGCATCCCCCCCCAAAAATAAAACCACCAAAAAACCCACACCCTGACTTGCTGACTGGCAATTGCAGACACTAACCTCAGCGATCAGAGTAAGTTACTTTCATGATAAAGAACATTGTTTGTTCTGTCACCTAAATTTGTTGCAAGTTTGAAGCTACTGTATTAAATCATAAAATGTTCGCGTGCATCAACTTTTCGGGAGTGCAGCTGATTCGCGAAATGTTCATGTTTCGCTTTTTATCGGCCTGTACCAAGTATAAAGTGGGCATCACGACATTTTTATCATGTTTATGCCGCGAAAAAGGCAGAAGTCAGTCATGTCAGTGATTTGTGAAACTTTATTGCCGTAAACATTTCACGTTTAAAAGTCACAGATTCCTTCGTAAAGAGTAGGGGATCATCCCGATCTGTGTACTCAAAAACTCATGTCCCTAGGTTTCAGGGGCACTGTACCGCTAATGCCCGAGATAGGGAGATAGGGCGCTGTGTATAGTATAACAGTATGTGTATTATGTATAGCACATACATAATGTGCTATTTTTACCATCTGTGATTTTTTGAATGATTCTTTTGCTGTCAATATTGCTGGGACATACTGACAAACCCAGGTGCGGATACAGGGGGTGGGGGGCACATCACCCGTCAGACTCCCCCTGTTCGAGCTTTTAAACAATCTATACTTAAATTAAGAAAAAAATCAGTATGCTCTACTTCTTTCTTGCATTGATAAAAAAACAAAATATTTATTGGAAATGAAGTGGCTTTTCGATAAAATGTTAGACTTGAAATCAAGTCCTTATTTTCTCCCCCCACCACACACCTCTTGTCTACCACCATTCATTTGATACCAGTACAGCGGGCCTATGCCAATCCAATCTTGTCGCGGCGATCTCGCTGTGACCATGCTGCCCGCCATGCTGTGACTATCACAAGCCAACATAAACCGTTGTGTAGAGCTGTATCAGCGGCGCCGGACAGTGAAAATTGCCCGGGGAAAATTGCCACCGGTCGCGATAAGGTTAGGTATTGTGGAATGGGGTGTGGTGGGGAATGGGTGGGAGGGGGAGGGGGGGGTGGAGGTGGGGGAGGATAGAGTCGCCTTGAACCAAGGCTATAAAATGTTGGTCAAAAGTATACACCAGATCGCACCAAATGAGTTCGAAAATTGAAAAAAAATCTACTTCTGATCCCCCTCAGACTCCCCCTGTTCGAGCTTTTAAATCATCTATACTTAAATCAAAAATATATCAGTATAATATGCTCAACTTCTTTCGTGCATTGATAAAAAACAAAATATTTATTAGAAATGAAGAGGTGGCTTTTCGATAAAATGTTGATTAAAAGTATACACCAGATCGTACCAAATGAGTTCGAAAATTGAAACAATTTCTACACTCTAAAAACTGTGTTTAGCGAGTAAACACTTTTCTAAACACATTCTTGCTATCGCTTTGTAAACATGTTTAGAGGCTAAACGTGGCTAAACGTCATGTGTCAAATCACTAAACATTGGTGTTCAATTTCTAAACACTAACAGTCAATACGCTAAACATTCCTTTTCTAAACACATCTTTTTTGCCATCACTTTCTAAACACACATTTTAGAGTGTACTTATGAGGGGGGCACACCCCCCCCCCCCCCCCCCCCTCATACTCCCCCCTGTTCGAGCTTTCAAATCATCTATACTTAAATAAAAAATATATCGGTATATAATATGCTCAACTTCTTATTGGAAATGAAGAGGTGGTTTTTTGATAAAATTAATGTTGGTCAAAAGTATACACCAGATCGCACCAAATGAGTTCGAAAATTGAAGAAACAAATTTCGGACCCCCCCCCCACCCCCTGTCCGAGGGCGGTGCTTCGCACCGCTTGGATGGTACCGGCAAAATATTTTTGTGGCCCCCCCCCCCCTAAAATTTTCCTGGATCCACCACTGGACAAACCCTATTGATACAGGGTGTCCCAAAATGATTAGTACCCGCCAACGATGCCCAAATTCTATTACTTTTTTAACCGTAAATATAAATGATATCATATTCGTTGTGTTTTAATCAACTTTAAATATATTGTTACCTTTCATTGCAATTTTAGATCATGAAAATCGGACTTAAAAATAGAAGATACATCCTATTGTGTAGGGATGGTGATTTTGCCATTTGAAAAATTGCTAAAAAAAACCCTGAGTGTGTTAAAACTGTTTGGGAGGGAGTACTGTTTGAAATAAACAAAGATATCCCCTGTCTATTATTCTAGCCTTTTGTTCTTTTCTGTCTACCTCTCATTAGTTATGGGTTTTCATAAAACTCGTCATTCTGTATCTTTATTAATTTTAATTTTAAGTAAACAGTGTTCGATATGCTTGAGTGATTTCATGACTTGTTTCAGATCGTGATGCTTTGTTTCTATTTTACAAGTGTTAAGATAATGAAATGGTATTTGGTGACTCTGTGAGTTGAATAAGTAATGGAATATCTAAATGCTTACCGAGTTTGTCCATTTTGTTTTTCGGGATATTTTCTCAATATTTAGATTCTCATGATTTCAAAATGATAGGCCCTAGTTATGTCAAAAAATTGAATTTTTCTCCCAGATATGTAAGAAAAACGAATAATCTAACCCGCTGCTCACCTATGACCACTTCTTACCTATCCTTCAAATAATCCTCAAAACTCGTAGCTAAATAGAAACAAAGCATGTAATCACGTGACGGGCATTTATTACTCATCATTTTAAATTGAAGCAAAAGAATAATTACCTGTTACTGTAAGCCTATGCAGGGCCCTTGAAAGTATATTAAAATATTATTA